>VWZE01025356.1:0-10206 GCA_013396675.1 Eubucco bourcierii | reverse complement strand
GAGCTGTCCCGATGCCGCTGTCTCTCCAAATGGCCTTAACTTTAATATAAGTTAAATTTATCCAGGTGTCTGCTGATCTTTACGTATCTCTAGTTATTTTGCTGTACACCCCAGGCTTCTCTTAAGAATAGTGTCACATTTGTTATTCTTCAATTTTCAGACATAAAGGAAATCTTAAGAGGTTCAAAAATAGCTTCAGTTCTAGTGAATTCTTACTTCAATCTTTTGTGCCAGAATTCCACAATAACTTTGATTTCAGACATAGTTTCTGCTAAATCACTCCCTAACCTCTCTGCTATCATGTTTGAGAACTTCAACAATTCTACAGTAAATATCTTGGAGAATTCATTCGCATTCTTTGCAATGGTCTTGTGTCCTCTGAGTGTCCCTGTTGGGTTCAGGAAAATTAATTACATATTTCAAGCCTCAACCAAAGAGCTGGTCATGGCTATTTGGACAATTTTCCTGGCATTCCACTTTTCATTTTGTCTCTGATACTTGGAATTAGAAATTAATCCTTCCTCAAAGAATTCTGCAGGAGGATCAGGCAGCAAGGCTTGGCTACAGGAAATAAAGTAAGATATAAGTGGGTTAAGGAAGGTATAAGAAAGAAATGGACATGCTGAAACAAATCCAGCTAAGGACCACAAAAAGACTAAGGGCACTAGAGCATTGGTCATAGGAGACAAGAGGCTGAGAGATCTGAAACTGCTTGGCCTAGAGAAAAGAGAGCTCAAGGGGAGTTTTATCAATGGGTATAAGTATTTGATGGCAGGAAATGAGAAAAGGGAGACAGACCCTTTTCAGTAGTGACACTGATGGTTCAAGAGGCAAAATTATATCTGAAGACAAAAAAAAATTATTATTTTTTTAAGTCTGTCAGAGTCAAACACTTGAAACTAGTTGCACAGAGAGGCTGTTTAATATACTTCCTTAGAAAGATTCGAAACTTGACTGGACACAATTATGGGCAACTTGCTCTGGGTGAACCTACTTCAGTAGAGGGTTGATCTCCAGAGNGGGGGTGGGGGGGGAGTTTTTTTGCTTGTTTTTGGGTTTTTTTATCAATGATGCAGACCTTACACTTTACTGTGTGCCTTACAGATTTACCAGACAGCCTCTCATCTTTCTGGCATAAATAATGGAAGTGGTTAAGCAGTAGCACAGCATTACATTCTGGATTCTTGGCATGCTGAGTTATTTCCCTAGATGACTGCAGGCTGCAGCAGACCTAACTGAGCATTTGTGACTTTGTTAAGTTCATCTCCAACTGGTTATCCTGAAAATATTACCACACAATCACAGGTCTAATAAATAGATATAGAGATGAAAGTTAACAGCAGCATTGCAGCTATCTCCAGTGAAGACTTGAACACTAATGAATTAAAGACTATACCTTTTTCTTGCAGAATATCTGAAATTCTCATTTATATATCTATCAGTTCAATATCGCTACTTATGAGATTATTATTATGGTTATTGTTATTGCAGTTTAACCTTGCACTTTCTTAGTCACTCAACGCTCAAAACAATCCTAGAAAATAGCCTATGGAATTCTATTTCAGTAAATTTTTCACAGAGACCATAATAAAGTATTATGATATTATGGGAATTACACTAAATTTCTTGTATCAGCAACACCTACAGTTCGTTAACTTATGTCAAGTAGCTTCTAGTATCAGGGCCAAGTTCCTTCCTGCTCCTTTTTCTCAGAAACTGGAGGGAAATAACAAAACAAAACCTTGCTATGTTTAACAGTTTCTGAAGCATGTTGGGCTTATGCCAGTAGGAGTTTTGGTAGTGGAGGAGGAGGCTACCAGTGTGATTCCTTCTTAGGAAGCTTCAAGAAGCTTTCATAACTCTAAGTCACATCTGCCTCTAGCCAGGGTCAGTCAGCACGTTTAAGAGAGGAAAATCTGTCGGGCAAGTTCAGTTGTTTTGGAGAAGAGTGAGGCTTGAAAGAGATAATCATGGACACTGAAGTCAGTAAGGAAGGAACAATAGGGTCACAGCAGAACTGTCATTTCCCTTTGGCCTGTGGTGACATGGCAGGCTGAGCCCTTGCACCCTTAGAGATCACTGGTGGACCAGAATTCCATCTGCTGACCTCGGAGGACCCCACAGCAGAGAAGGGATCTTCTCTGAAGAAGGCTGTGATTCTGAGGGAAGCCCACACTGGAGCAGTCTGTAGCAAGGAGGATTATACCCATGGATAGGGTTCATGCTGTAGGAAAAGCTAGTGGAGAATTGTCTGCTGTGGGAGGGAAGCCATGTTGTTGCAGAGGAGGACTGTGAGGAGTTTTGGCCCTCAAGAGGAAGGAGTGAGAGACTGGGATTGACCGTAGTTGCCAGTCCTTGCCTGTTGGCAGGAAGGAAGTTGCAGCACTCAGCCAGGAAGAAGGGAGGAGGGAAGGTGAATTTAAGATCAGGCAGTATTTATCACTGTCCTACTCTGATTGGATTTGTGAATTAGCTGTGGTTTTGTTTAAATCAAATTGATTTTGTTTTCCCTAGGCTGAGTCTGTCTTTTGTCAGTGATCATAACTGATGAGCGCGCCCTCCCTGCCCTTGTCTCAAACACTGAGCCTTTTGTTGTATTTTCTTCTCCCTGTCTCACAGGGGCAGGAATGAGTGAGTGGCTGCATGGTGTTTAGTGTTGGCTGGGTGGGCTAAAACCACAGCTGGAAGTTAGCATATTCTCACTTTTTTGTCAGCTCTCTGACTTGCACAAACACATTATGCTTGAGATAGCACAGTATTGATAAACAACTTCTGTAGTGACCACACTCCTTTTTATCCCAAGAATCACAGGTTTGAGACTTTCCTATAGACGATGTACCTTTATTTATTTTTCATCTGATCTGTGAGTCTGTAGCACTGTTTTGATGTCAGATTTTACAAGATTTTACTATAATTATCTATTCCTTTGATTTCCCTTAGCTAAGGTCAAACTTACTTAACATGGGTAAAATAAGGAAACTGCTGTGATTTAAGTGCACTTTAAGAAGGCACTTTGCCCCTTTGTGTCATGTACTATTTTTTCTTCTATATATTTCTGACACTAAATCTACAATCACTTATATACATGAATAAATTGGTTTAAACTGTATTTATTATCAGGTTTAGTACATTTCAATAGAATTATTTTTTGATAAATTTGTGTGGCTCAAGATTAATTCTAAGCTGGGCCTTAACAGAATCAATAGTTAGTGAGTTGTTTTAATCTTTCACAGAAAAAAACCCAATCTTTCCACCACTATCTCAGAGGAATCAAGAACCAGATTCTGAAAGTCAACCTTTACTCAATACTGGAAACATGAACACATCTCCCAGTTCATAGAATTCCTTATAAAAGGAATCTTTTCATCAAGTTTTGAGACTTCACTTAGTACTCAATACTTAAGCATTTATTTTATAGCTCTTAATGTTAGAGTTTTTAACTTTTTTTTTTTCCCCTAGAGTGGCCGGATCACATTACTGTAAATTTTGCTTACTGAAATAAAAATTGTGATATCATGTTTAAAAAAACAAACAAACAAACCAACCAACCAAAAAAAAAAAAAAAACCACCACAAATAACCCCCCCAGAACACTGATTTAAATTATCTCTAAGTTTTTTCTGCATTCTTACTGCAAGTTGAAGAGAAGAGGTGCACTTATACCAGAAAATTTGCTCAACAATTTCTTGGTGCAATAGACCCTTCAGGAAAATGATCTTGCAAAGCCCAGTATATATAGAAGTCTTCCACTCTTCTTCATTCAACTTTTAATTCTATATCACAACATAGACTAAGTAAATAAAACAAGGCAAACCAAACAAACATAAACGAAACTAACAAAACCTCAAATTCTGAGCCCACTCAGAAAGACTAAAAAAAATTATAATAAATCTTTGAAGCCATTGCCACCATTTGATACTAATAACCTTTTAAATTATATATGTAGTCCTTATCTTATATTCAGAAATAATACCGAAACCACATTTTCAGATGTTTTAGCAGTAAAATAACATCTGTATTTCCTTGTATTTAAAGATGAGGAGATTAAATAATGAGCAATTACAATTTTTCAATGCAGCAGATGAGGACAAAGTAATAAAATAATGAATAATTATACTTTTTTATGTAGCAGATGAGGACAAAGTAACTTTACAGAATCTTCAAGAAAAGATGGTGAATTATTAGTGTTGTATTTTGCTCTGTGATAGTCTATTAAAAAGCTGGGCAATTAACTAAAGGAAAATCACTAGTTTAATTTCTAAGTAAGTAATTATCTTCAAGTGATACAATTAAATTTCATATATTTTGATTTCAGGATATTTTTCTTTCTCAGGTATTTCTATTACGATTTTTATGTCCTGAAAACAATCAGGCAGAGAATGGACTACTCTGCCTGATTTTCCTATGAATATGCGATAAACAAATGACTCTGAAACATTTTGAAATGTCTATGTTTTGAGGTACTAGTGCCATATAGAAAAGTATGCCCTTTTTCAACCAAGACTTAATTATCTCTACAGTTGAAAGAAGATGTAATAAACTGTTAACAACACATGAAGTTTTAGTGCTGCCAAGGGGTTTCGCTTTTTCCAAGAGTGAATTCTGGAAAGCAACATTAGTCAATTTGCTGTTATAATCAAATAATCTGTGTGAATGACTATGGGTAATGAAATAATACTCATTTGTTGCTTCCAGTGCACTTCATTTTTTTTTCCTTTTTCTGCTTCCACATTTCTTATTTACATAACATTCTCAAGTCTTGTACTCCTAGACTCCCTGTTAAAATAGCTTTTATTTTGTTTTGCCCAGTTGTATGCTGTCATACAGTTGATGATCTACCACAAATAATGGGAAATGTCTTCCTCATAAACTGCAACATGTTTGGATAGCCGCTAGTATGTTTACTCACCCCTATGAAATCATGTCTGCTCAGTATTTACTGGGTCTTGGTTGTTTTGCCAGGATTTGTCGTCAGACCCCACCTGGAGTACTGTGTGCAGTTCTGGAGCCCTCTGCACAGGAAGGACATGGAAGTGTTGGAGTGGGTCCAGAGGAGGGCCACAAAGATGATCAGAGGGCTGGAGCAGCTCTCCTATGAGGACAGGCTGAGAGAGTTGGAGCTTTTCAGCCTGGAGAAGAGAAGGCTTCAAGGAGACCTGATAGTAGCCTTCCAGTATCTGAAGGGGGCCTACAGGAAGGCTGGGGAGGGACTATTTACAAGGTCTTGCAATGACAGGACAAGGGGCAATGGGTTTAAACTGGCAGAGGGGAGATTTAGACTGGATGTTAGGAGGAAGTTGTTTGCAGTGAGGGTGGTGAGACACTGGAACAGGTTGCCCAGGGAGGTTGTGGCTGCTCCCTCCCTGGAGGTGTTGAAGGCCAGGTTGAACGAGACCTTGAGTAACCTGTACTAGTGGGATGTGTCCCTGCCTATGGCAGGGGGTTGGAACTAGATGATCCTTGAGGTCCCTTCCAACCTTACCATTCTATGATTCTATGAATGTTTCTGTGATGTTTTCAGAGTAAAGACAATACAAAGAAATAACAAAATGACAATACAGTCATGTTAAAATAAGCATTTGTTAAATTAATTTTTAAATAGCTATCACTATGTCTGTGCTGCATATTTACCTGTTGATAACTGTGCCTCAAACAAGGTAAAATGACTTTTGGGCACAAGTCTGACTACACGAAGTGCTATCTTCTGCATTATTTGCAGGCAGGCTAACCACTAATTACCTCTGCGATCAAATGTGGTTTTGAAACCACTACCATTATATATACAAGGGCCTATCATCTCACATCTGCCCTTGAAAACGGTTCTTTCTCCTCCCGTAGTAAACAAACAGCCACTGACACAGGTCTTAATTGCTTTCAACATGATCAACAAGATAACAAGGCTTAATCTCATGGTTTCACATGCTCTTGAGCTGTTTGAAACAGATAGCAGCTCTCAGCTCAACAATCATTAGAACAATTTCTAAATATTCTGGTCAGCTTCTGGTCAACACTCATCTGACCCTGTGTCATCTCACTACTTTCCTTGGATATGGATAAACACTGTACGTCTTCATAACACTTAAAGAAAGATTACCTACTGAGTGATAATCCTTCAAAGGAATTGGACACCGTCTTTTACTTTAAACATTTAATTCACTCTTGAAGAAGTTTTAAAGAGCAGCAACTGTAGCTATGGGACCACCACTGTTCTGTTTGGAATTTTTTTTTTTGTTTTGTTTGATACCTGGTAATGACTTCTCTAGGGACAGACTATTGTGAATGCTTTTTCTTTAGCACACTACTATAATACAAAAAGCCCACATCCTGCCTGTATATTATTATAATGTGGTGGTTATTAAAGCTGCTTTAGTGTTGATCCAAGGCAGATTTGGTGACCTGAAGTTATTAGATTTTCCCTCAATTATAATAACGATACAGTGTAATTTTAGATGGAAAAAGCAAATGATCTATAACTGATATTTACAACTAGCAGTAACTACCTGAAAGAAGATACTGCATTACCTAAGGCATGGTCATAATCAATTCTTTTCATCATTTATACAATACCTGTATACAAGAGTTTACTGTTCTAAATCATGCTGTGCTTTCAGTCTTGTAGTCCTGAGGGTCACATTGGAAAAGGCTTGTCAGATCTGCAGGATCAGTATTTTACTATGCATCACCTGGACAGCTTAGACCACCAGAATACTAATATGCAGTCTGCTAGGCCAAATTTGGTAGATGTTCATAGACAATGTGATGAACATGAAAAAAAGTATCAGAACTGACAGTAATGAACACCATAGCAAACAGCTGCAGCTGCTGAGTAGCAAACAGCCAAATATAACAAATTAATGTTCCATATGCCACAAAACTCTTTCAAGAAGATTTGGGAGCTTAGTATCATCCCACTAGTTCCAAAGAACTCAAGCTTTGATGGTGATGAAATATCTTAATTGCTCCCACTGGGAATACATGGAACTGGCCAAGTTTGCTACAGATGAGTCCATTTTAGAAAGGAAGTAAAACAGTCAAAGGTTTTGTGCTGTACTGAGTGATTGTGGACTGTCAGGAGTATGTCTGATGATGGATGAACCATTTGTTTGAGTATTAACAGTCACATGAAAGGCATGAAAGAGAAAGTAAGTGAAATCTTGCCCTGTGACCAAGGGCATTTATAATGCCTAGCACACTGATTTACTAAGCTGTACAATATTTCGTACTGGAAACTTGTTTAATAATACTGCAGAGTGAGCCATAGTTCTCTGCTCAGAGGGGAAAATCTGAATTCGTTTGAGCATTCACAAAATAAACAGCAGCAGATCACTATAAATTAATTTTATATTTGCTCACAGGCATTGGAGGGAATTGAAAACTGCATCACCCTCAATAACTACCAGAAAGGAATACAGCTTTCCTCTCAGAGAAATTGGCTTACCAGTTTCAGTGAGTAAGGTTTAGAGCTTGCATCCATTTTAAATGGACTATAATCTCCAGAAGTGTTTGATTCTGTCATATCAAATCTCCATCTAAAGCTAATCCTAAAGTACACTCTGTTTTCATTCCTGTGGTTATACTAGCTAATGAAAGAGATCAGGGCATGCATCTGAGCAGTGACCTGTGGCCATTTATTCTGTAATAATTTTAGCACATTCCCTGCTCTCTTGTTCATTGGGCCAGCAAACTTTTCTGAGCATTATCCAGGCACAGCTCAGGAGGAGCCAAATGCCAGGGACCATTTTGAATTGTCTATGGGAATGCAGACTCCCTGTTCTGTACAGCAAGAGCGTTCAGCTGTGCACACACAAGCCATGCACTTGGTCTCAAGGCAAGAGAATGGTCCTTAAATGTTTTATTTTATTTATTTAGAAATAGTCTACATAGATAGACCATTCTTACAACATAAACTCCAATTACCAAGAATAAAGTGGAAGCTGGGTAGCATGTTAATGTTGAGTCTAATTTTTAAAGCAGTTTTTATCTTTTTAGTCATTAACTAACCAGCATCTTTATAGCAGAAGTAAAAGTGCTGTCTATTCCATGTACCTGTATTACTTGTGACTCATTTTGTGTGACTGTGTTTTTTCTATATTGTCATCATCAGTGTCACCTCTCCAATCCTCTTATTTACTTCTCTACACATTGTTGGAAGATTAATTTCTCCAACCAGTCATCAGGCTTTTCACAAACCTTCTGCTCCATATGTTGTCTGGCTAGTCACTTTAACCTTTATGAGAATTCTTGACACACTAGCTGAGCCTTTTTTGACTCCATTATCTATGTGTGCTTTGCACTGTGGTCCATACTGAACAAAAATGTTTTCTTCTGTCATATATATCCCTGGTATACCTGTGCCACCGGTATTTAATGCTGCTGTTGCTGCTGACATACAGAAGGAAAATGATAAATTGTTACAGTTCTGAGCTATAAATTGTGTCATTGACCATGGATGTGCTATGGCAGTTCTTATGAGGCTGTTCCCTGGGGCACTGGCTAATCTCAAGTTCAGAGGCTGATTTTCCCCAACAGATCTATGAAAAACATAACAGTACTTTCACAAGCCTTTTATTCCCCAGTCCACAGCGTTTGCAAGCAGGTGGCATGAGGGTCATGCAATCTGGGATACAAGATGATATATTTATGGTGACATCAACAGAAAGTCAGTTCTAGTGGGCTCTTCATTTGTTGGTGCTCTTTTCAAATGTGATTGCCTAGCCATAATTCATAGACTTATATAATGGTAAATTTGGAAGGGACCTCAAGGATCATCTAGTTCCAACCCCCTGCCATAGGCAGAGACACCTCCCACTAGTACAGGTTACTCAAGGCCTCATCCAACCTGGCCTTCAGCACCTCCAGGGAGGGAGCAGCCACAGCCTCCCTGGGCAACCTGTTCCAGTGCCTCACCACCCTCACTGGAAAGAACATCCTCCTAACATCCAGTCTAAATCTTCCTTCTGCCAGTTTAAACCCATTGCCCCTTGTCCTGTCATTGCAGGACCTTGTAAATAATCCCTCCCCAGCCTTCGTGTAGGCCCCCTTTAGATACTGGAAGGCCACTGTAAGGTCTCCCCAAAGCCTTCTCTTCTCCAGGCTGAAAAGCCCCAACTCTCTCAGCCTATCCTCATAGGAGAGCTGCTCCAGCCCTCTGATCATCTTCATGGCCCTCCTCTGGACCCACTCCAACAATTGAACTGGCTCGCAGTGTTATTAACGAGCAACCCAGAAATGTATAAATCTTATACTTAATAATCAGAATTGAGAAACATTACCTCAGAATGTTAAAGGCAGTTTAATATGTCCAGCTGTTGTAGAAATCAACAAAAAAATCCCAGTAAATACCATTTTCCTTTGAAAAGCTGTCCCCCTGTGAAAACAGAGATGCCAAAATTTAGTGTCTGTATGTATTTTCATATATTGCGAGTAAAAAAGGGGTAGATTTTTACCATGCTGTCTGCACAGTTCTCTGTGTTCTCATAAGATCAGACAAACTTATTCCCTATAGTCACAGCAAAGTGATTTTTTTTAAGTTTCAATGAGCTATAGCTGACAGTGAATCCTAGGTTTGATGGTATTGTAGCTCCATTATCTTGTCATGCCTCATTCAATAAGAAAATATTCATACCATATTTCTTTTGAGCTATTTTTTAAACCATCTTTTCTTCACTCTCCTTTTGAATTCTCAAGAGAGAGAGAGAAAAAGGACTATATTTAAACTTACTTGTTCCTTCCTTGCCATCTGAACCTGCTCTCTTCCCTAATATTTTAGCAAACACAGAAGTGCTGGTGCCAGCTATAATTCTATACTCAGTTGACACACTGCTTTCAACATTTGTATTGTTTTGTTTGTTTGTGGTTTGGGTTTTGTTTTGTTTTGTTTTAAATTAACTTATCATAACTACTGTTTTTTGAGTTCCATCTAAATTATTAATTTTCTAGTGACTATGACAATATTGATATCTAAAGGGATGCATGGTTCTTTTGCTCAGTGATCATCCTGCTGGTGAGATTGCTTAAGTTCAGGAAATTTATCTTCCCAATGTGATGTAAAAACCATCTCTATAGTACTTAAATACTGCTTGCAGTAGAAAGTTAATTCAACTTGCTCTTCTGATAAACACTACTGTAAACATATATAAGTTCAAATACATGTATAACATGTATAACAGTCTGGCTACAGACTGTTCAGGAAGGACAGGCAGGGGAG
>VWZE01025324.1:4879-19561 GCA_013396675.1 Eubucco bourcierii | reverse complement strand
TGGATGTGGTTCTGAGCAACCTGCTCTAGTGTGAGGTGTCCCTGCCCATGGCAGAGGGGATGGCACTGGCTGATCCTTGAGGTCCCTTCCAACCCTGACAGTTCTGTGACTCTGTGAAATGCCAATGGCTAACATTGTCCTGCGAAAGAGCTCTCAGTAGACATGAGGGGAATTGGTTTGCCTGTCAGGAACAGCTTTGCCTTCACCAAATTTCCCAAGCCTTCAATCATCAGGAAGCAGCACAGGGACTTGATTAGTGAATACAGAGAATGTAGTGAGATGTTGGGGTGGATCTCAAGACATTAAGACATATTTAGTAAGAGAGAGAATGCAAGCAAGGGCTGTGGCACAGTCTTTTCACTACACAGAGGACATTATCTATTTGCCAGCTGCAGCTGGAACTGGAAATGTTTTCCATGCCACTCAGATTCTAGGTCTCTTATCACTGCCATGCATTTGTCCCCACTCCAGTCAGCTGCAGCCCAGCAGCTGTCTACTCCAGCACAATGGAGGCAGCTGAAAGAAGCTGCCTTTTCTCCCACAAGTTTGCATTTAGCTCATAAGCATTTGCAACACTAAGGCCATGATCTACTGTGTGCAGTTCTGGAACCCTCAACACAGGAAGGACATGGAAGTGTTGGAGTGGGTCCAGAGGAGGGCCACAAAGATGATGAGAGGGCTGGAGCAGCTCTGCTACGAGGACAGACTGAGAGAGTTGAGGTTCTGCAGCCTGGAGAAGAGAAGGCTTAGAGGGGACCTTAGAGTAGCCTTCCAGGATCTGAAGGGGGCTACAGGAAGGCTGGGGAGGATTATTGACAAGGTCTTGCAATGCCAGGACAAGGGGAATGGATTTGAAGTGGCAGAGGGGAGATTTAGACTGGATGTTAGGAGAAAGTTCTTTACAGTGAGGGTGGTGAGGCACTGGAACACTTTGCCCAGTGTGGTTGTGGCTGCTCACTCCCTGGAGGTGTTCAAGGCCATGTTGGAGGAGGCCTTGAGTGAGCTGTGCTAGTGGGAGGTGTCCCTGCCTATGGCAGGGGGTTGGAACTGGATGATCCTTGAGGTCCCTTCCAACCTTCCCATTCTATGATTCTATGATCTGCAGGGTCCATCAGAGGACAGGCAGAGAGATGAGGAAGCATAGCAGTGGAGAGCTCCACGCATCTGCTAGCAAAGAGTTCCCTCTAGTGCCACCCATGCACTGTTACTCCTCTTCTAGGCACTCCTATAGCAGCACAGCTCCTTGCATGTAGGAACTACTTGAATCTCTGAGCTGCAGCCTCAGTTATTTTTCCAGGCTCCAACCAGGTAGAAGCAAACTCAAAGGCCATGGTGTGTCTAAGAGGCACCTGGAACAAGCTGCTGCACCAACTTCAGCCACTGCCTTTTGCCATTCCCTGTGCCACAGGCAATTGCTGAGCAACACAGATGCCAATTTGGCCACAGTGAGATGACAGAGCAGTGAGGAGCAGTCCCCATGGGAAGGGCCTCAAGAAAGTGCCTAAGAGAACTCAGGGTTGAGGAATGGGGTAAACAAGCACGGGAAACAATTTTTAGCACCTCCCAAGGATAGTTTGCCAGATCTTAGGGTACACATGAAGGACCTTCACCAGCACATTTTCTCTGCCCTGGAGCAAAGGTGCCTGAGGAGACTCAAAGCTGCTTTAGTCTGTTCTGTAAGTGGCAGTATTAGAGCTGACTAAAATTTGGCCAGGTCAAATCCCTGAGTGGCTTCAGAGTCACTCTCCCCATGGAGCCCAGGTATCCTTGCACTGCTACCAGCTGATTCTTCCCAAGGGAGCCCTCATCCGAATCATCAAAGCTCACCATCACCTGCTGTCTTCTTTCTTGGTCCTGCTGCTGGGTCCCTGCTCTCCAGACCCTCCTGGCAGCTCAGGTTTTAGGAAGCTACAGTGCAGGGATGGACAAAACACAAGTACCATAAAGATAACTGAATGCACTGGCCAGAGTTTGCACACCAAGTCAGAAAAGTCACCACAACCTCCCACTATCTGTAATCCCTCTTGCTCATGCCAAACCCTCTGCCCTGAGCTCCCTCCCTCACCTACTCCCCTTTGCCTTTGCACCAGAGGGTGGCATTATTACAGTCTCACAGTATCAGCAAGGTTGGAAGAGACCTCAAAGCTCATCAAGTCCAACCCATCACCACAGCCCTCAAGACCAGACCATGGCACCAAGTGCCACGTCCAAACCTGCCTTGAACACCTCCAGGGACGCTGACTCCACCACCTCCCTGGGCAGCCCATTCCAGCAGTCAATGACTCTCTCAGGCAACAACTTTCTCCTCACCTCCAGCCTAAACTTCCCCTGGCACAGCTTCAGACTGTGTCCTCTTGTTCTGCTGCTGCTTGCCTGAGAGAAGAAAGCAACCTCCCCCTGGCTACAAGCACCCTTCAGGCAGCTGTAGACAGCAAGAAGGTCTCCCCTGAGCCTCCTTCTCCAGGCTAACCAATCCCAGCTCCCTCAGCCTCTCTCCATAGGGCTGTGCTCCAGGCCTCTCCCCAGCCTCGTTGCCCTTCTCTGGACACACTCAAGCACCTCAATGTCCTTCTTCAATGGAGGGGCCCAGAACTGGACACAGCACTCAAGGTGTGGCCTAAGCAGTGCAGAGTGCAGGGGGAGAATGAGCTCCCTGCTCCTGCTGGCCACACTCTTGCTGATGCAGGCCAGGATGCCATTGGCCTTCTTGGCCACCTGGGCACACTGCTGGCTCATGTTCAGGTGGGTGTCAATCAGCACCCCCAGATCCCTTTCTGTTTGGCTGCTCTCCAGCCACTCCCACCCCAGCCTGTAGCTCTGCATGGGGTTGTTGTGGCCAAAGTGCAGCACCTGGCACTTGGATTTGTTGAGCTCCATCCCCTTGGACTCTGCCCATCTGTGCAGGCGGTCGAGGTCCTGCTGCAGAGCCCTTCTGCCCTCCAACCCAGCAACATCAGCCCCCAGCTTGGGGTCAGCTGCAAATTTGCTGGTGCCTGACTCGATGCCCTCGTCCAGATCATCACTGAAGATGTTCCAGAGGATGGGGCCCAGCACTGATCCCTGGGGCACACTGCTAGTGCCAGGCCTCCAGCTGCATGTGGCACCATTCACCACCACTCTCTGGGCTCGGCCCTCCAGCCAGTTCCTGACCCAGCACAGAGTGTTGGCATCCAAGCCACGAGCTGACAGCTTAGCCAGCAGTGTGCTGTGAGGCACAGTGTCAAAGGCCCTGCTGAAGTCCAGGCAGACCACATCCACAGGCCTCCCCACATCCACCAGGCAGCTCACCTGATCATAGAGGGAGATCAGGTTGGAGAGGCAGGATCTGCCCTTCCTAAATGCATGTTGGCTGCACCTGAGCCCTTGGCCATCCCTCAGGTGTGCAGTTACTGCCCCCAAGATAATCTGCTCCATCATTTTCCCAAGCACTGAGGTCAGGCTGACAGGCCTGTAGTTCCCACGTTCCTCCATCCAACCCTTCTTGTGGATGGGGATAATATGGGATATTAACCTACCAGACTGAGGAGTCACTCGTAGTAAAGCAGCACATGGCAGCCCAGCAGCTGCAGTCACTGATGAACAAGTACAGAGCATAAAAACTACACTTAGGAAAAGTAAGACAACAAAATACCCACCACAGTGCAGACAGGGGCTGTCTCTAAAATGAGGCAATTCACTCCCTTTCCTTTCTCAGTTCTCTGTCAGATTGCTGCAGCTTTAGTTGTGCACAGGGGATCTGGAAAACGAGGAGGGAAAGAAGTTCACAGCGAAGAGGTGGCACAGACATTTTGCTAACCAGCAAGGAGAGAACTACAGATGAGCAAACTGTAGCTCAAATTCATTTCAGCAGCAGCAGAACTACTCGAGGGCTGAGCCTGCAGGCAGGAGCTGGCCATGTGATGGAGAGAGCAGCTGAGCAAGATAATCCTTTCCTGATTATTTGCTGATTTTTTGCAGCTATTAGCTCTCACCATTGAATCACAGAATGGTAAGGTTGGAAGGGACCTCAAAGATCATCCAGTTCCAACCCCCTGCCATAGGCAGGGACACCTCCCACTAGTACAGGTCACTCAAGGCCTCCTCCAACTTGGCCTTGAACACCCCCAGGGAGGGAGCAGCCAAAACCTCCCTGGGCAACCTCTGCCAGTGTCTCACCACCCTCACTGCAAACAACTTCCTCCTAACACCCAGTCTAAATCTCCCCTCTGCCAGTTCAAACCCATTCCCCTTGTCCTGGCATTGCAAGACCTTGTCAATAGTCCCTCCTCAGCCTTCCTGTAGGCTCCCTTCAGATGCTGGAACCATCCTCTGCCTCTGTCAGTCTCTTCTGTGCAATGACTTCTCTCATAAACACTTCCACGGTCGGCACTGGTATGGGAGGGAGGAGAAGGTGCACAGGGGTATCAGTGGGTTAGCTAAGTGTCTACCTGCAGTCCTTCCTTGGGTGAGGCCCTTGTGAATCCCCTAAAAGGGCAAGTGAATGATAAGGACTTCTCCATAGAAAGTGAGAAGTGGGAGTGGCTGAAAATATTTTTCTGTGGGAAGCAGAGTTTTCATGGCTTGGCTGTTTCTGCTTTTAGCAAGTTCCCTTCTGTTGGTTGAAATGTGCCTCCTCCTCCCCATCCCACTTCAACAGTTACTCTCCTCCCAGGCAGGCTAATCAGGTTTGGTTCACCTCTCTGCACTCCTGTGATTTGGTCAGCACCACACACCTAATGCCACCCAGTGAAGATGGTAGTCATTCTTCTCTCCTTCCCCTGCCAGCCCATTAGCTTTCCAGTGACATCCTCTACATTTCACTGAGACCCTGTCCTCTTAACTTCACATCTCCGCTCCCCTCCCCCTTTAGTTAGTCTATGCCCAGTTCTTCTCCAAGGACTGCAAAAAGAGAAGCTGCCACGTTAGGAGGAGGCCTCAGAGCCCCCTTCTATGGACTACAGTTAGAGCTGGTGCCTTTCACTCTTCTTTCTCTCCAGGCCATTGCAGGACCTTCACTCACAACAGCAGCTTGCATCCATTTTCTGCATCATCTCATTTACTCAGAGAATTATTTTGGTTGGTTGGGTTTTTTTTGGGGGGGTGTCTATGTTTCCAAGAATTGACTGGTTTTTATAGCTTCATTTCCTGGGGTTCACACATCCTAACTTTTCATCATCTGTAGCCACAACTCTTCTTCTCTTTTTGTGGCTAAGCAGTCATTCCTCTTTCTGAAGCCATGCTCACCCTCCATACAGTGACAGAGCTTCCCATGTGCTGCTGAAGCATGAGACACATTGTCCATGACCACCAGCCAAGTACCTACCACGATCCAACTTGGATCCAGGAATTTCTTGTACCACCACCTGGCTTCCTCACCAAATGTCTCTGTCAGTTTTTTGCCTGGCATCCTTCTACTGCAAACTATGGCACTCCTCTGCCAGTACCACGCCTTGACAGCCTAAGCACCAAATAAAGAAGTGGCTCAGAGCTAGAAGGCCTCCTATATCTCTGTCATGGCCTGCTTCCCCATGCTAACCACTTCAAACAACAGATCTGCCTCAACCACTTCTCCATTCTGCATCTGCCTTCCTCTGCTGCTGCTGGAAGAATTTCTCCTTATATTTCCGTGCTGCTCCTGGACCTTGTGTTTCTCTCTCGGCCTTTTCAGCTTGCCATTCCTCACACAGCTGCCATCCAGACTCAGGCACAGCCTCACCATGGACAGCAATCTCGTTGGGGCTAGGAAGGTTCCTGGCTGTGGCTGGGCTCAGCCATTGTTACCTTGGCAGCATGCCAAGGTGACCGGAGCTGCTGCTGAGGGATCTTCACCTCTATTGGTACAGTTAGCAACTTAACAAGGCAGCAAGCAGACACTAAAAACCTGCTTGGAGTACATTTCCTACTTGAAAGTCTTCCAAGGAAAGACTGGGCAAAAGGCAATGTGCCAGGCAGGGCTTTCCTATGGCCCTTCCTATGGCTAGAACCACATGAAACTGGCAATCAGAAGGTTGCAGACTCAGTCCCTGATAACGCTGGGACTGAATGGTTAGGAGCATATCTGAAATGCGGCATCTGTGCTTAGGACAGGCCAGCAGACCTCAAAAGGTTGCTGCTATGTGAAATCATCCCTTAGGAAAAAGGCTTCTGATGAGGTAGGAAAGACTGTTCTGTTCACTGGGTAGGAGAGAGACTGTGTCTGGGTTCAATCCTATTCACTGGGTGGGAGAGAGACTGTGTCTGGGCTCAACCCCGTTCACTGGGTGGGAGAGAGACAGTGTCTGGGTTCAACCCCATTCACTGGGTAGGAGAGAGACTGTGTCTGGGTTCAACCCTATTCACTGGGTAGGAGAGAGACTGTGTCTGGGTTCAACCCCATTCACTGGGTAGGAGAGAGACTGTGTCTGGGTTCAACCCTATTCACTGGGTAGGAGAGAGACTGTGTCTGGGCTCAACCCCATTCACTGGGTGGGAGAGAGACTGTGTCTGGGCTCAACCCCGTTCACTGGGTGGGAGAGAGACAGTGTCTGGGTTCAACCCCATTCACTGGGTAGGAGAGAGACTGTGTCTGGGTTCAACCCTATTCACTGGGTAGGAGAGAGACTGTGTCTGGGTTCAACCCCATTCACTGGGTAGGAGAGAGACTGTGTCTGGGTTCAACCCCATTCACTGGGTAGGAGAGAGACTGTGTCTGGGTTCAACCCTATTCACTGGGTAGGAGAGAGACTGTGTCTGGGCTCAACCCCATTCACTGGGTAGGAGAGAGACTGTGTCTGGGTTCAACCCTATTCACTGGGTAGGAGAGAGGCTGTGTCTGGGTTCAACCCTATTCACTGGGTAGGAGAGAGACTGTGTCTGGGCTCAACCCTATTCCCTACTCTATTTGGACACCAAGCAAACCCACCAGTCATGACGCTGAAAGGAGATCCTTGGTTTGATGGAGTAGCAAAGAAGGGGCAGGACAAGCAAAGCACGGTGCAGGTGCATGGTGGTGACTTGAGGTACAGCAGTGAGAAAGCCCAGTGCCCGTGAAGCAAGGTAAGCACTGCTTCAGGAAACCTCTTGTTGTCACTGTGGGGGAAGGGCTGAACTCGTGGCCCTGGTGCAGTGATGTGACACAGAAGAGGTTAGGGAGACCCTCAGACAGAAATGCAGCAAGAGGAACTGTGAGCAGAGCTGACGAGTCTGGTACCAGTGTTGCCACTTCAGCTGATGCCCACATTTCTGAAGGACTCCCAGCTGGCGGAGAGGAAGGTACACATGACCTGCAGAGCAACAGCCTGCACTGGGGGAACATCTCCCAGCCACACAGTTAGAGATCTCACAAGCTGTCTGCAAAAATGACTGAGAAGCTTCTTCCCATACAATGGCTTTACTCTGGTGAAACATGAAGCCAGCAGAACCCAGTCCCCCTGCTGTCTTCAGCTCCTGCTTTTGTGGGAGAAAGGTTTCAGCCATCTGTGTTACTGGGCAGAGTAACACTGGCAGAGGCACAGGAGACAGCACCAAACAGCATAAATGAACAAGAGCTACACTTGTGTCAGGAATAGCACCAGGAGTTCAATGAGAACACATCTAACCTCTCTTGGGCTGAGAGCTAAGATTCTTCTTACCCTAACAAGCAGACAGCCTCCCCTATTGAGAACTGTTTTTCACTTGTGCTTAGCTGGTCTTTTCTGGGACACAGAGGAGAGCAGCACTTGCCAGTTGCTGGCACACCTGCTGGCACAACCCACTTATGGGACAGACAGGGCCCACTGCACTCAGGAGCAATTCACAGGAGCTGGTAAGCTTCCTGCTGCGACAAGAACCACAGCAATCCTCAGCACCCTCTGCCCTCACACCCCCATCCTGCTGCTTCTCTGATATTTTGACCACGGTTACCACTTGTGCCAGGCCAGTGGTAGAAGGTAGACTTTCTATACATCAAACCCACTACAAGCACGAAGGCAGCAAGAGTTAACATGTCCTCATTCATTTTCTTAGCGACTTAAGTAGGAAGATCAAACAATGATGACTAAGAGGAGCCTTCTTCACGCTAAACCTGCAGCAAAGCAGAGCTGTGCCACCACAAAGTGTATCTTGCAAAATCAGTTACCTGGCAGACAGAGACTACAAACACCTCCCACACACCCACCGAGTGCCTTCCTCCTCTCAGCTCACTGCAGGTGATCCTTAGATTATTTCCCCCCCGCGCCCAGTTCAAGCTGCATTTTACAACCCGTAAGACAGGAGGCTGCAGCTAAAGGAGAGCTGCTCAGCGACATCTCTTTCTGTGTAAGATGCAGCTGCTTTAGGTCGGTTGTCAGGCTCTCGGTGGAAGCTTTGCATTTCCTTGTGCGCTGCAAGGCGTTTGATTCTCTTTCTGGGTTTCAGGGAGCACGTCTGGTGAGCAGTGAAGAGATACAATCAGCAAGGAAGTGCAGGGTTTCCGCTGCGAGTCACGGCGCCCCGTGACATCTGCTCCTGGCAGCTGCTGGAGAGCGCTCTGTAAGCGGCACCTCCCCGACAGAGCTACCTGGAGACCAGCGAGTGCAATTCTGCACCCTCACAACAAAGAAGCCTCTCAGCATCACCCGAGAAGAGCGGAGGAGAAAAGGTAAGGCTCACAAAATGCAATTGCTGGGGCAGTTGCACATCCTGTACGTGGCTGCAAGGCTTTTCCATTTACCTTTTGTGGCTGCTCAGGTAATTTGAGGTGATTTAAGCAGCCTGCAGCACCAGAGCCAGGTGCACATGTGTGCCAGGAGCTTTCAGTCTTACATAGCTAAGGATATGCCAAACCTAGACTGGGTTTAGGTATCTCTAGGAGGAGTTGCTGCAAAGCTGTCATCTTTAGTCCGTTACTGGCAAACGCTTTTGTTCCTCTGACTTGCAATTCAGATTCAAATCCTCTCTTTTCTTCTGCTTTCCATTCATAAAGACAAAGGGGAAGGACATAACTCAGGCTCAGAACAATTCTGGTACACTAAGCTAAAAAGAAAGAGACGCTGTCTGGGATGTGAATAGCACACAAGGTAAGACATCAGCAACGTATCTGCACCGTGCCTCTCGCCTTGAAGTTGCATCACTTAAACTTCTGTCTCTGCCTATTAGGCAAGAACATAGACACACACAAAAAAAAGGGACAGATTCCTGTTAGTCATTTAGCCACCGAAGACAGCACATTGAAAACTCATGTCAGCTCTTGGAAAGGGTAATTTCATCAGAAAAAAAAGAGTCAGATGCACTATTATCATCATCAAGTTCTGGTGACCTTTGTGTGACTGGAAGGGTGAGTGAAATCCTGCCTGCTATCAATAGTGGCTTGGCTTTTTACTCTGCTTCACACAGGGTTTCTCTCTCTCTCTGATTTGATATCTTGGCCCCTTTCTTTCATTCCTATTTGCTTGTTGTGCTCTGCCTGTGCTTGACACCCACGCTGCAGGGCTGCAAAAGGTGTGCATGCCAAGGATCATCCATTTTGCAAGCGTGCAGAGACTGTTTGGGAAGCTGGAGTGAGAGGTGTGCTGGACCTGCAAGGCACTCAGCGCAGAGAGCCAGGCTTGCAGCATAAGCACACCATCTGCACTCGCTGAAAGCCACTGACACGTCCATATTCTTTCCTCCTCAGGAACCAGGCAGAGCACCATGAGCTCGCCAAGTACAGAGCCCCCCGAGGTTGAAATCTCCACTTTCTACGACTATTATGATAACTACAATGATGCTCCGAAGCCATGCAGTAAGGAAAGCGTCAAGAGGTTCGCAGCCTCCTTCCTGCCTGTCCTCTACACCCTTGTGTTCCTGGCTGGCCTCCTGGGAAACATCCTGGTCGTGGTGGTCCTCTTCAAATACAAGCGGCTGAAGGGCATGACGGATGTCTACCTGCTGAACCTTGCCATCTCAGATCTGCTCTTCGTTCTATCCCTGCCATTCTGGTCTTACTTCACCATAGACCAATGGGTTTTTGGAACTCCCTGGTGTAAAATCCTTTCGTGGATCTACCTGGTTGGGTTCTACAGCGGCATCTTTTTCATTATGCTGATGAGCATAGACAGGTACCTGGCGATCGTTCGGGCAGTGATCTCTCTGAAAGCAAGGACTGCCTTCCACGGCCTGGTCACCAGCCTGGTTGTGTGGCTGGTAGCTCTCTCAGCCTCAGCTCCAGAGCTTGTGTTCAGAGAAGCTTTTCACGAACAGAACTACACCACCTGCAAGCAGAGATATCCAGGCAATTTCACAAGGTGGAAACTCTTCTCCACGTTGGAAATCAACGTCTTAGGGCTCCTCATCCCTTCCATAGTGATGACATTTTGCTACTCCACGATCATTAAAACTTTAGTTCACTGTCGAAACGAGAAAAAGAATAAGGCTGTGAGGATGATCTTTGCTGTCATGGTTGTGTTCTTCTTCTTTTGGACTCCTTACAACATTGTCCTTTTCCTACAGCTGCTGGAGATGTTGGGAGTCATTAGAGATTGCCAAGTCAGCAGAAACCTGGACTATGCTTTCCAGGTGACAGAAATCCTTGGCCTTTTTCACTGTTGCCTCAACCCAGTCATCTACTTCTTCATGGGGGAAAAATTTAAGAAGTACTTGAAGATGCTTTTCAAGAACTGGAGGCTACCTGGAGAAGTCTGCAAGCGCTGTGGTGCTCACATCACTTACCACACAGAATCTACCAGCTCCTTCCACACACAGTCCACAGGGGACCAAGATGCCCTGTAAGGGGTTTCAGACCAGCCACAAACTGGCCAGCAAGCAAACTGACAGCAGCAGGACCTTTGGAAAGCTAAGCCAATGCATTTAACAAGAAGCTACTGCCAGATAATTACTTCAGCTTCTATTTCTGCCTCTAGAATTTCTGAGCAGCAAGGCAGAAGGTGTCCTAGGTGTGAAAGAAGGGAGCTGGGCGTGCAGCTTTCCTGCTGAGACTATGAATCGCTGCTCAGAGCTAACAGGAGCTCTCCACAAAGCACTGCCCTGTGCTGCTTCCTTCTCACCAGCATTCAGACAGAGTTTGGCCTGCAGGGAGACAGAGATTCTGGGTAACAAAGTCTTTTGTTCCAGAAGGATAACAGCTACCTGAAGTTTTTATTCTGCTATTGATCTGTGTAGGACTCCTCTGCTCTGACTCTCAGCCTGCCACTGCCAAGTGATTCATCTCAGGGCCAAGACGTATCCTCTGCCACTAAGTTAAAAAAAGGACACAAAATATATTCTGTGTGTGCACCCCAGCATCCAGACAGAGGTTGGCCTGCAGGGAGACAGAGATGCTGGGTAACACAGTCTTTTGTTCCAGAAGGATAACTGCTACCTGAAGTTTTTATTCTGCTGTTGATCTGTGTAGGACTCCTCTGCTCTGACCCTCAGCATGCTATTAGAAGTTCCTGCCACTGCCAAGTGTTTCATCTGAGGGCCAGGACATGCCCTCTGCCACTAAGGAAAAAAAAAAAGGACACAAAATATATTCTGTGTGTGCACAAAGATACAAAGCAAATTCATTACACTGTGCTCCAGACATGTTTTCTCTTAAGTATCCAAGCTGTCACCTATGCCTATGTGCAGGTGTGTGTAGATAGAAGCAGCCTGGATTATTTCATCAGTGTAATTCAGGAGAGCAATTCTGTATTTTAATTGACAGAGAAAATGTTCAGAGTATTTTTTAATAAAAGTGTTTTTAAAACCTTCAGTTTTCCAGCATGTGTGAATACACTTAAGGCATCTTGTGGCACAGAACTGCATACTGTGTGCAGTTCTGGAGCCCCCACCACAGGAAGGACATGGAAGTGTTGGAGTGGGTCCAGAGGAGGCCACGAAGACGATCAGAGGGCTGCAGCAGCTCTGTTGTGAGGACAGGCTGAGAGAGTTGGGGCTCTGCAGCCTAGAGAAGAGAAGGCTACCAGGAGACCTTAGAGTAGCCTTCCAGGATCTGAAGAGGGCCTACAGGAAGGCTGGGGAGGGACTATTGACAAGGGCTTGCAATGACAGAACAAGGGACAATGGGTTTAAACTGACAGAGGGGAGATTTAGACTGGATGTGCTGCTCCCTCCCTGGAGGTGTTCAAGGCCAGGTTGGAGGAGGCCTTGAGTGACCTGTACTAGTGGGAGGTGTCCCTGTCTATGGCAGGGGGCTGGAACTAGATGATCCTTGAGGTCCCTTCCAACCTTACCATTCTATGATTCCCAACACACAGAACAGAAGTTCTTCCTACTCCAAGCCACTGAGACCATTAGCTGAGAACAACTGCTGCAAAGGGTGGGCTAAGCCATCCATTACCCAGTTTGAAAAGGAAGAGGAAGATAATTTGCAAGCATCAGGTGCTTCAAAGCCTTGTAGATGTCACTAGACCAAACAGCAGGTTACTGTCAACTTGGCAAGGCACAGATGTGACACTGCTGGCACTGGCACTGTGGGTTGCTGAGCTATGCATCAGTCCAAGGAACAGGCTAACCTGGAAGGCAGACAACACACCACAGTGTGTTTTTCTCATGGGCCTACTCCTCGGCCCTCCTAATCAGTAAGAATGAGTGAGTCCTGTTGGAACACTTAGTTTTCCAGGTCAAGAGGAGCTCTGCCTGTGCTGTCCTGCCCAAAGCAGCAGTCAGCGAGCACAGAGCGAGGCCCAAGCGACGGTCAGCGAGCACGGAGCGAGGCCCAAGCGACGGTCAGCGAGCACGGAGCGAGGCCCAAGCGACGGTCAGCGAGCACGGAGCGAGGCCCAAGCGACGGTCAGCGAGCACGGAGCGAGGCCCAAGCGACGGTCAGCGAGCACGGAGCGAGGCCCAAGCGACGGTCAGCGAGCACGGAGCGAGGCCCAAGCGACGGTCAGCGAGCACGGAGCGAGGCCCAAGCGACGGTCAGCGAGCACGGAGCGAGGCCCAAGCGACGGTCAGCGAGCACGGAGCGAGGCCCAAGCGACGGTCAGCGAGCACGGAGCGAGGCCCAAGCGACGGTCAGCGAGCACGGAGCGAGGCCCAAGCGACGGTCAGCGAGCACGGAGCGAGGCCCAAGCGACGGTCAGCGAGCACGGAGCGAGGCCCAAGCGACGGTCAGCGAGCACGGAGCGAGGCCCAAGCGACGGTCAGCGAGCACGGAGCGAGGCCCAAGCGACGGTCAGCGAGCACGGAGCGAGGCCCAAGCGACGGTCAGCGAGCACGGAGCGAGGCCCAAGCGACGGTCAGCGAGCACGGAGCGAGGCCCAAGCGACGGTCAGCGAGCACGGAGCGAGGCCCAAGCGACGGTCAGCGAGCACGGAGCGAGGCCCAAGCGACGGTCAGCGAGCACGGAGCGANAAGCGACGGTCAGCGAGCACAGAGCGAGGCCAAAGCGACGGTCAGCGAGCACAGAGCGAGGCCAAAGCGACGGTCAGCGAGCACAGAGCGAGGCCAAAGCGACGGTCAGCGAGCACAGAGCGAGGCCAAAGCGACGGTCAGCGAGCACAGAGCGAGGCCAAAGCGACGGTCAGCGAGCACAGAGCGAGGCCAAAGCGACGGTCAGCGAGCACAGAGCGAGGCCAAAGCGACGGTCAGCGAGCACAGAGCGAGGCCAAAGCGACGGTCAGCGAGCACAGAGCGAGGCCAAAGCGACGGTCAGCGAGCACAGAGCGAGGCCAAAGCGACGGTCAGCGAGCACAGAGCGAGGCCAAAGCGACGGTCAGCGAGCACAGAGCGAGGCCAAAGCGACGGTCAGCGAGCACAGAGCGAGGCCAAAGCGACGGTCAGCGAGCACAGAGCGAGGCCAAAGCGACGGTCAGCGAGCACAGAGCGAGGCCAAAGCGACGGTCAGCGAGCACAGAGCGAGGCCAAAGCGACGGTCAGCGAGCACAGAGCGAGGCCAAAGCGACGGTCAGCGAGCACAGAGCGAGGCCAAAGCGACGGTCAGCGAGCACGGAGCGAGGCCAAAGCGACGGTCAGCGAGCACAGAGCGAGGCCAAAGCGACGGTCAGCGAGCACAGAGCGAGGCCAAAGCGACGGTCAGCGAGCACAGAGCGAGGCCAAAGCGACAGTCAGTGAGCACAGTGCAAACCGTAGGCTCCTTGACGACCGTGAGACAAAAGCTGTTCAGGGCTGAGTGGTGCTGAGGAAGGGCATTGATCTGGCCTGCAGGGTCTGCTCTGGCTCTGAGGCACACACCCCGTGGTGTGGGACGAAGGGGCAGCAGCCAGCAGCTGTGGGCCAGCGTAAAGCCCCCTCTGCACACAAATCTCAGAGGTGGTTCACACCCCTGCTCAGCTTTGTGCCCCACAGCCTTTGCATCTGTGCCTTTGGTTCACAGGTTGTCTGGTGCAGCCAGAGCCCGGCCTGGGGAAATGCTGCCCTTAGTTCCCTGCCCAAATAACCTCTTCTAGCCCTCCCAGTAGTGCAGCTACTCAGTGTGTGTGCTGGGTGAGCAGCAGAGCTGAAAGCTGTGCTCTCAGCACTTTTGCAGGATAGGGTGTAAGAAGGAGTTCACTTTCCAGCAATCATAGAATCATAGAATGGTAAGGTTGGAAGGGACCTCAAGGATCACCCATTTCCAAGCCCCTGCCATAGGCAGGGACACCTCCCACTAGTACAGGTTACTCATAGAATCATAGAATGGTAAGGTTGGAAGGGACCTCAAGGATCATCTAGTTCCAACCCCCTGCCATAGGCAGGGACATCTCCCACTAGGACAGGTTACTCAAGGCCTCATCCAATCTGGCCTTCAACACATCCAGGGAGGGAGCATCCACAACCTCCCTG
>VWZE01025279.1:228079-240194 GCA_013396675.1 Eubucco bourcierii | reverse complement strand
TCCAACCTTACCATTCTATGATTCTATGAACCAGTTTTAGCTGTGAATATGTTAATAGAAGGTGATATCCAATGAACAAACTAGTTTAACATGATGAAGTAGAAAATATCTACATTGTCATGTCCTGATGCAGCATGTGAAGGTTCTAATCACATGTTTACTTCAGGCATCTAAGGTAGATGCTGAAATGCCCATGGAAAATGCATGTTCTTCAATTAAACTAAAAAATGTAACCTTCTAGTTTCAGATGCTCTGAATTTGTGTTTACAGTAGGCTAAAGTACATAGTGTGCTGTAAGGGAGAGACTGTTTCAAAATTAATAATTATATTAATTTTGATATCCAGGCAGAGATTTTTTATAACTATGAACACCATTTATTAACATTAAATCTCACCAGAAAACTTATTTACAAGGTTCAAAAACGCAGGGTTTGGAAATTTGTACATACAGGGAACAGGTAAACTGGAACACTTTAAAGGCAATAGCATAAGCAAACATTTTACTGGCACAGAAGGTTTGTGCAGTCACTCACACCACTTGCAGTTAGTTATCCTGCTTAGCCACTGGGTGGACGCAGGGAGCTCCTTTCTGCTTATTGCAGAAGGCAATTAATGATTACAAGAGGCTTGAAGTATTTACTCACAAAAATATCCTGGGACACTACCCAGAGCACATGNCAAGAGGCTTGAAGTATTTACTCACAAAAATATCCTGGGACACTACCCAGAGCACATGGTGGGCTGCTTCTGGGTCGGAAGCTGTTAGAGGCTTTGGAGTTTCCTTAGGCTCCTGGGTGCTGCAGATAGAGGAGGCAGAAATCTCTGAGCTGGTCCTGGCTCTCTTGGCAGCAGGCTCTCATGTGCAGGCAGATGTCTGTGATGTGCAGTCTCAGCACAGTGTCAGGCTGGCTGTGCAGGCCGAACGTGTGGAGGCCTCAGAGCCTGATCGTGCTGCTTGGGGTCCCACCCAGCTCAGGATCCATGAGGCAGTAAGCAGGCCCAGATACAATAATAGAGAGCACAATAGCACCCAGCCCAATGTGCTACCTGCTTGCTCGTCCTTTATACCCATTTCAGCCCGAGACTGATGGGCCTTTGGACATAGATTAGCCCATCAGGATGCCAGTTTGCCCATATTAGGTGAGGCTGGGGCTTTTGTCCC
Organism: Eubucco bourcierii; assembly: GCA_013396675.1. Lineage (NCBI taxonomy): Eukaryota > Metazoa > Chordata > Aves > Piciformes > Ramphastidae > Eubucco > Eubucco bourcierii. The sequence goes on along the minus strand of VWZE01025279.1, from coordinate 239,032 downwards.
CTTTCCTGTGGCCACCAACCCCAGCACAGAGGGAGGGGGAGCAGGGGAGCATGCCTGGGCAAGCCAGGACATGTACAAGCCCACCTGTGGCCTGTTCAGGCCTACCACGACATGTGCATACCCCAGTCCACCACAAGCAGGAAAAGTATTAAAGGCTTGTAATTAGACAGTCTTCACACTTCACCCAAGATAAATGGCCATCAGGACTGGCACAAAGCAAATGGAGAACTAAAGAGACACCGCTCTGAAGAGATGCCTGTCACTTTCCTAAAGATTTCTTAGCAGAATGGAGGCCAGTCAGGGGCAGATGTTGTACAGATATTTGCTCTATGTATCTGTGGGAAACGCTGGAAAATCCTGGAATTGAGCATCCTGTATGCCAGGACAAGGCAGATGTGTCCTGGGCCATTCACCTGTGCACAGCAAACCTCCATCCAGTTAAGTGTTTCTCTGAAACTAAGGCCACCCTTATGCTCTTGTGCTTCAGTTAGCACCAAACAGTTCTAAGTTCCATGTACAGATTTTGTATCTAGCTCTTTGCAGGTGGCTAGCTGTCTGCCTGCAAAAATTCCAATAGTATCAAGGTTATTTCATTAATACCAAATTTCTTAATGAAGGGAATTGAAAATATGAAGTGTCTTTTTGAGCACTTGCAAAAAAAAAAAAAAAAGCAAGGCACTGAATCCAAACCATAAAATAGCTGCACATGTTAAAATAACATAAACTAAACATCAGACAAACAGTAGTAAGACAACTTACTGAAAAGGAATAAGCATACTCACAGATTGTGCTGGGTTGGAAGGGACCCTCAAAGGTCATCTTGTCCAATGTCCCTGCAGTGAGTAGGGACACCTCCAACTAGATCAGCCAGCCCAGGGCCACATTCAATCTGATCTTGAATGTCTCCAGGGACATGGCCTCAACCACCTGCCTGGGAAACCTGTTCCAGTAATCCACCACCCATTGTAAAGAACTTCTTCCTTATGTCCAACCTAAATATTCCCTGCTCCAGTTTAAAACTTACGCTATCACTACAAGCCCTTCTAAACAATCCTTCCCCAGCCTTCCTGTAGGTCCTCTTCAGATATTGAAATGTAGCTATAAGATCACTTTGGAGCCTTCTGTATTCTAGGATGAACAGAATCACAGAATCACAGAATCACAGAATCACAGAACTTTAGGGGTTGGAAGGGACCTCCAGAGATCATTAAATACATCCCCACTGCCAAAGCAGAATCACCTAGAGCAGGCTGCACAAGAATGCTCTCCTACCTCCAATGTCCAAGATTCCTGAGAGCTAGTCTTAGCCATAAAGACTGAGGCAAAGAAGGCATTCAGTAACTCTGCCATCTCTGCATCAACTGTCACCACAATTCCCACCTCATTTGACAAGGGACCCACTTTTCCCCTAATCTGCCTTTTACTATTGATGCATTTAAAGAAACACTTCTTGTTATCTTTCACTTTCCTAGCCAGGTTCAGTTCCAAGAGAGCTTTGGCTTCCTTGTTGCATCTTGACATGCTTTCACAGTATTTCTGTGTGTGGTTTAGCCTTGGTTGGGGCCAGATGTCCACCAAAACTGCTCTACCACTCCCTTTCTTAGATGGACAGGGGAAAGGGAAAATAAAAGCACAGAAGTCAAGATAGAGGCAAATTCACCTGGAGTCCTGTGTGCAGTTCTGGAGTCCCCAGCACAAGAAGGACATGGAAGTGTTGGAGCGGGTCCAGAGGAGGCCACGAGGATGCTCAGAGGGCTGCAGCAGCTCTCCTATGAGGACAGGCTGAGAGAGTTGGGGCTCTGCAGCCTGGAGAAGAGGAGGCTTCGAGGGGACCTGATAGTAGCCTTCCAGTATCTGAAGGGGGCCTACAGGAAGGGCAGAAGACCTTCTGTGGGCAGAAGACATTCCCTGTTTGTATTACCATACTTGCCCAGCCCATATGTGTCATTTACCTTCTCACTGCTGTTGTACGTCACTGAGGCTTTAAATTCACCTCCACACATTAATTTATTCCTTCTTGTGGTGGTTTTGCACTGCATAAAATTTGGGATTTACCCCTTCAAAGAGTAAATTTCCACACTTATTCAGACTTTGGAAGTAAAATGAAATTATTACTTACAAAAGTAGGTTACATATAAAAGGTAATAAAATATACAAATGCATATGTACATATACAACTAGATGATAGTCCAGCTACTCCCCTGGACACACACCTGAACAAAGCCCAGGGGTTGTTACCAGCTAATACAATATTATCTCTCTCCCCACTCTCCATCAATGTACTTACCAATAACCCAAACAAAGGCAAGGACAGTCGAGCAAGGCCAGAGGGAGTGACAGGGGGAAAAGAAGAGAGCCCAGAACAAGCTGTGCTTCAAATTATGTAGGATTTTTTTAGACCAATGGAATGAGATAAAAAATCTCTTACATTTGGTTCAGCCCCTTTGACAGTAGAGTCCACCCCCCTGAACTCTCTGAATTCCCTAAAAAAAAAATTATTTACAACTTAAAATTAAGAAACTAGTCTTAAAACTGTAACACTTCTCCTGATAGGTACTTTGGAGGTCACTGTATGCAGCAGCAATACAGAAGATGCTGGCTTCACTGATATGGTAGCCAGAATCATCCTGCATTTGGCCCAGCCATAGGCTCTCCCATCACTGCAGAGTGGCTGAGTGGGTAAGACTTGCTCCCCACTACAGGACAGTTCATCTGCCTGTGCTGCCTTCATGTTTGGCAGCACCAGACTGAAGGCAGGAGCATGCCCACGTGGAAAGGTCCTTAGCTGCACACATCAGCCAACTACATCCACTCCAACCAAACCAAGCCAAATGACAGACATTTTCTCTTTCTAGAAGGCAAAACCAACTTCTTTGCTTTCCTTTCTCTCTGTCTTTTCTCTGGGAGAAAACAAACTTTATAGCAAGCCTTTCTTCAGCTCAAGCCACCAAGTGAAGTGAGTGTCCAAGAGCCACACCTCCCAGCAGTCCTTTGCATGCAGGATACCAGTGAGTTCCACCACTCCCTGTTGGAAATACGTTGTTGTGCCCTCACTGGTATTTGGGATTTCTTCCTTGGTGAAAGGCCAAGACCACCTTCAACTTAGCAAATACAGTCTCTTTCCCATGACCAGTAACTAAGGATGGGGATTTCCCATGACCAGTAACTGAGGATGGGGAAACAGAGAGGCCCATCCCATTACCAGCTCTGAAGAGCTGATCCATACTTGAACCTATTCATCTTTCCAGTATCTGAAGGGGACCTACAGGAAGGCTGGGGAGGGATTATTTACAAGGTCTTGCAATGACAGGACAAGGGGCAATGGGTTTAAATTGGCAGAGGGGAGATTTAGACTGGATGTTAGGAGGAAGTTGTTTGCAGTGAGGGTGGTGAGACACTGGAACAGGTTGCCCAGGGAGGTTGTGGCTGCTCCCTCCCTGGAGGTGTTCAAGGCCAGGTTGGAGGAGGCCTTGAGTGAGCTGTACTAGTGGGAGGTGTCCCTGCCTATGGCAGGGGGTTGGAACTAGATGATCTTTGAGGTCCCTTCCAACCTTACCATTCTATGATTCTATACAGGTTTTCTGGAAAACTTTTTAATCCAAGGAGAGTTTTAGGAGAGTCTTGGTGTTATTCTAAATGTATTTAAAGCTTATTAATTGAGGTCTAACTTTTAAATTTCCATCTTTCAACTTCAAGCTAGAAGTTTGTTAAAACATTTGGTTTTTACCAATTGCTTTGAAACTAACTAATCACTGACTGCATACCACTCAACTTTGTATTGTTCTCCAGAAATTGTGACTACTCCTTTTAAAAATGTGACTTCCCATAAGTCAGCATGCAGTTATACTGGTATGCTTTCCTTTCTCTCTATTTTTTTTTCCCTTAGTACAGTACAACTTGATCCTCTTCTCTTTTTATTGGAAAAGTATGTCTCATAATTATTTGGCTTCTTTTACTGATAACTGCTTCTTTTGCTAATATCTTGACTAGAATCTTTACATCTGAATTGAATATTAACTTGTCCTGTATTCTTCTTTCCTGGGTTAGGAATAATTATTACCTTATGAGCTGAATAGAAGCTGGCTTTTATCTGGGTTTGAGGAAAAAGGGTAAGCTGGGCACAAAGAAGGATTTTAACCTTGCGTTGAAGCATCAAAAATGGCAGGCACAGTATTTCTGCACCTGGGTAGGCACAATCCCAAGCACAAATACAGGCTGGGTGGTGAATGGCTGAGAGCAGCCCTGAGGAAAAGGACCTTGGAGTCTGGGTTGATGAAAAGCTCAACATGAGCCTGCAGTGTGCACCTGCAGCCCAGACAGCAACCGAGTGCTGGGCTGCATCAAGAGAAGTGTGGCCAGCAGGGCAAGGGAGGGGATTCTGCCACTTTACTCTGCTCTTGTCAGACCCCACCTGGAGTCCTGTGTGCAGTTCTGGAGCCCTCAGCACAGGAAGGACATGGAACTGTTGGAGCGGGTCCAGAGGAGGCAACAAAGATGATCAGGGGGGCTGCAGCAGCTCTCCTATGAAGACAGGCTGAGAGAGTTGGGGCTGTGCAGCCTGGAGAAGAGAAGGCTTCGAGGGGACCTGATAGTAGCCTTCCAGTATCTGAAGGGGGCCTACAGGAAGGCTGGGGAAGGATTATTTACAAGGTCCTGCAATGACAGGACAAGGGGCAATGGGCTTAAACTGGCAGAGGGGAGATTTAGACTGGATGTTAGGAGAAAGTTCTTTACAGTGAGGGTGGTGAGACACTGGCACAGGTTGCCCAGGGAGGTTGTGGCTGCTCCCTCCCTGGAGGTGTTCAAGGCCAGATTGGATGAGGCCTTGAGTGAGCTGTACTAGTGGGAGGTGTCCCTGCCTATGGCAGGGGGTTGGAACTAGATGATCCTTGAGGTCCCTTCCAGCCTTACCATTCTATGATTCTATGATTCTGATACCACTCATGCATGTGCATGGAGGCAGTAGGTAGGAGGAAAAACAAAGTATGTACATCCTCAAATCTAGCCAATGTACAGCTAACAGAAGAGAGAGAGCAGGGCTGATGAAAAGATTTGACAAAACCATGAGCAGTGCTTGTGCTTCAGGTTATGCATATAAGACAGGGTAACATTTTCAGAAAATGGAGTCAGGAAGATGAAATTAAAACAAAACAAAACAAAAAAACCCCACCCAAACAGAAATTAGAATGGAGTCAAGAATAAAAAAAAAAGGAAATTAGAATGGAGTCAAGAATATTCATGACTGGGAGATTATAGTATCACCAACCACTCTGTCAAGTAATACATGTTCCTCAGCGCTGATTTCAGACCAACTTTGTATGTGAGAGAGACTTATGGTAGCAGTGTGAAGATGTCAGCAGTCCCACTGATCTGTAACAGGTGTGCCTCGGGCAAATGAGTTTTGCCAGTCGTCTTCAATTGTAACCCCTGGCAGAGGCAAGTTGGAAAGTTGTTAGAGACCCTAGGACCACATTTGAGTTCCTTAACTCAAGCTGTCTGCCCAACTTTGGGAAGTCTTGTCTCAAAGCACAGTGGGCAGCTGTCAGGCAGTTCTGGCACAAGCACCTCTGCAAGTCCAAGCTCTTGAATGGAGACTTTCCTTCAGCAAAAGAAGCCACCCTTTTTCCCGTTGGGTTACTCTCTGGATTTAGGTGCTTACATGAAATGGTATACATGGTAAATTGGTGGGATGAGAAAGCTTTGATAATGCTCATTTTAGATGACACATACAGTTGTAACACAGATAATGCTAAAATCATGCCACCAACTCTCTTCCATAAACACACCAATACTTTAAATTTTCATACCCTAAAGATCTTAAATTACATCAGATATTAATGAATGAGAACACAGAGAAGTTCCATGCACAGCTTGGCTGTTAAATACTATACTCCATGTCCCATGGATGAATGACAGACGGGTGGAGATAGAGCCAAAGACCTTCTTTGCCAACACGCTATAATAGAATAGAATCATAGAATCAGTCAGGGTTGGAAGGGACCACAAGAATCATATAGTTCCAACCCCCCTGCCATGGGCAGAGACACTCCACCCTAGATCAGGCTGGCCAGAGCCTCATCCAGCCTAGCCTTAAACACCTCCAGGCATGGGGCCTCAACCACCTCCCTGGGCAACCCATGCCAGGCTCTCACCACTCTGATGCTGAACAACTTCCTCCTCACGTCCAGTCTGAATCTCTCCACCTCCAGCTCTGCTCCATTCCCCCTAGTCCTGTGACTCCCTGAGATCCTAAAGAGCCCCTCCCCAGCTTTTTTGCAGTCCCCCTTCAGATACTGGAAGGCCACAAGAAGGTCACTTGGGAGCCTACTCTTCTCCAGACTGAACAGCTCCAAATCTTTCAGTCTCTCCTCATAGGGGAGGTGCTCCAGCCCTCTGAGCATCCTCGTGACCCTTCTCTGGACACGCTCCAGCATGTCCAAATCCCTCTTGTAAGAGGGGCTCCAGAACTGGATGCAGTACTCCAGGTGGGGTCTCACCAGAGCAGCGTAGAGGGGGAGAATCACCTCGCTCGCCCTGCTGGCCAGGCTTCTCCTGATGCAGCCTAGGCTCTGATTGGCTTTCTGGGTTGCAAATGCGCACTGCTGGCTCATAGAGATGTGAAGAATATCCAGATCCACCATCTCCAAAGTCTCCTCTAGAATTATCTTCCAGATTTATTTCTAAGGGACATGAAAATAAGAAAGAAGTGAACACACTATTTAAAACTCTTGGACTGAAAGTGCAGCTTTTCCTTGAGTGTATTTTCCTCATTCCCATCACCACAGCAGCTCAGCCCTCTTGAGGCAGCGACGTGCTGCCTCGTCACAGCACAAGAGAAAAGCGCTGTTACCCCCATCCTGGTGTCCTTGTCCCAACCGCACCCGTCCGTGTAGCGGAGCAAAGATCAATTCCATGTGCCCCGGTTGCGGGCCATGGAGACAGGAGCGCCTCGTCCCGTGGGTCGGGCCCCCGGCGGGCAGGCGGGACGCGCGGAGCCGGGGCTGCGGCGGCGATGCCCCTGACGGCCCAGCAGGTGTCCCCACAGCACCAGGGTCATAGAATCATAGAATGGTAAGGTTGGAAGGGACCTCAAGGATCATCCAGTTCCAACCCCCTGCCATAGGAAGGGACACCTCCCACTAGGACAGCTCACTCAAGGCCTCATCCAATCTGGCCTTGAACACATCCAGGGAGGGAGTAGCACAACCTCCCTGGGCAACCTGTTCCAGTGCCTCACCACCCTCACTGCAAACAACTTCCTCCCAACATCCAGTCTAAATCTCCCCTCTGCCAGTTTAAACCCATTGCCCCTTGTCCTGTCATTGCAGGACCTTGTAAATAATCCTTCCCCAGCCTTCCTGTAGGCCCCCTTCAGATACTGGAAGGCTACTATCAGGTCCCCTCGAAGCCTTCTCTTCTCCAGGCTGAAGAGCCCCAACTCTCTCAGCCTGTCCTCATAGGAGAGCTGCTGCAGCCCTCTGATCATCTTTGTGGCCCTCCTCTGGACCTGCTCCAACACTTCCATGTCCTTCCTGTGCTGAGGGTTCCAGAACTGCACACAGTACTCCAGGTGGGGTCTGAGGAGAGCAGAGTAAAGGGGCAGAATCACCTCCCTTGCCCTGCTGGCCACGCTTCTCTTGATGCAGCCTAGGACTCGGTTGGCTGTCTGGGTCGAGGTGCATGACGCAATGCCGGCTCAGGCCGAGCCAGTGGTGACGTCACGGCCGCGGCAGGTGACGAAGGCAGCCACGGGGAGTGGGTAAATGCAAGGGGCGTCTCTGGGCACCAAAAGCTTGATGGAGCAACTTCCTTTTGCAGTCTTTGGCTAGGGACCATCGCTGCTATTTCTTGTATCACGGCAAGGCAGCGATGCTACGGCAGGGCCCTGCTGCAGTGGGTGAACACCAGTTGTGTGCTCAGGAAAACTCACCTGGCAGAAAAGCGGGACCGAGGGGCACGCCTGTGGATAGCAAGCCTGAGAGGGTGGGTAGCTTCCTGCACAGTAAACGTGCAGAGAGTGATAGTGGTCAGTGGCACAGCTGAAAGGCGTAGGTTCGTTCCAGCTAATGTAGTCATCATAGATAGATGCACACATCCAAGGGCTGATTTAAATCCTCCTCTGTGGGCTTAATCCAGACTTGTGTTCAGTTTCCTGGCAAGTTACAGTGCCAGTAATTGCACATGTATCTCCCGAAGCACCTTCCCTTCTCCCTGACTGCAGGACCTGTGACAGATTAGCTTATCTCAGAAACCCACAGCACTTCAACATACATCAGTTGTTTAAATAGCATCATTGGCCTAACTCAGATTCAAACAGCTGGATTTTTTCCCCTAATCACTGGCAAAAGAATCCTTGCTTATTGCACTTCTCCTTTCATTGACTTAAGGCTGGATAATAGAGTAATGCCAAGTCCCTTTGAAATGGCTGCCAGTGCAAACACTGCCACCATTGCAGATGCACCCAGTGTGGACAACACCAGAACCTTTCTGGGCCTCCAGAATTCTGATGGCTATGCATTTTTCAGCCTTTAAATACATTTTTTTTTCCAAAGCATTGACCATGCATTAGCTAAATAATGTTTTAATTGATTGAAGATGGCTCATATAATCCACTGGCCTCCATACATTTCATCTGCCATGTTTCAGTGAAGTTAGTTCATGGTACTCACCTCCCTGATACTGGAGCATCTTACAAGCTAAAGCTGGGATTTCAGATGAGTCAGCTTTTGACAAGCCTTCACTCTTAGCAGATGGACACTGCCCTGAGTACTTTGCTGTTTATGAAAGTGACAATTGAGAAAGTTAACTCAGCTGACACTGTCTTTCCTGAGCTGTTAACACAGGCAACTCATGTGTTGAGCATATCTCAATTAAGCACAGTTAAGTCTTCTGTGCTGCTTCCTCTCATTAGCACCCTCCTGCAAACCCTCAACTCCTAAACTCCCAGACATACCTTTTCAAAGATTCCTTTCATCTACAACTATTGTGATGCCAATTACTTGAAACAGAGGCAAAAATAAAGGATGAACCAAAGTATGATTGCCAGCAGCAGTGCTCAGACTGTCAAGGCAATGGCTCTACCACTCTCCATCACTTTCAAAAGATCATGGAGAATGGGAGAAGTGCTTGAGGACAGGAGGAAAGCCAATGTCACTTCAGTCTTAAAAAAGGGCGAGAAGCAGAACCCAGGCCAGTCAGCCTCACCTCTATCCCTGGAAAGGTGATGTAGTAGCTCCTTATCACAGAATCAGAGAATCATAGAACTGTTTCAGTTGGAAAGGATCCTCGAGATCATTGAGTCCAACCTAACACCTCCATGGCCGTTAAACCGTGTTCCAAAGTGCCATGTCCACAGATTTCTTCAGCACCTCCAGGGATGGTAACTCTACTGTCTTCCTGGACAACCTATACCAATGCCTGACCACTCTTTCTGTAAAGAAATTTTTCTCAACCTAAACCTTCCCTGGCACAGTTTTAGCCCATTTTCTCTTTTCCTATCACCTGATACTAGGGAGAAGAGACTGAGACCCATCTCACTATGACCGCCTTTCAGGTAGTTTTAGAGAGCAATGAGGTCTCCCCTCAGCCTTCCTTTCCTCCAGAGTAAACAATTCAGGCTTCCTCAGGTTCTCATTAAGACTTCTTCTCCATAACTTTTGTCAGCTTCATTGCTCTTCTCTGGACATGCTCCAGAAACTTAATGTTCTTTTTGTCATGAGTGGCTGAAAACTGAACACAGGATTTGAGGTGCAGCCTCACCAGTGCTGAGCACTGTGATCTCTTTTCAGCCACTCACAGTCACAAGTGATCTCTACTCCTGATGGTGTCACTGTTCTTTATATGAGCCAGGATACTGTTTGCCTTCTTGGCCACCTGAGCAAGCTGTTGGCTCATGTTCAGGACTGTCATCAGTGGGAGGGAGTCCAGCTGGAGGTCTGTAGCTATTGGTGTTCCCAAAGGGTCAGTGCTGGGTCCAGTCTTGTTGAACATCTTCATCAGTGACCAGGATGAAGAGATAGAATGTACCAACAGCAATTTTGCTGAGGGTACTGATATAAGAATTTAGAGTATAACAGTGATTTGGTAGGCTAAAAATGTAGAACAGTAGAAGGAAGGTATTATGACTGTCTTGTAAAACTTTGCTGGTCAAGCAGGGGTATTGTGAAAGGGGCCAAAGGACAAAAAGGTATAGTAAAACTATATAGGAAAAGTACACAAAAAGAAGCCAGACAGTATACCACACAAACCAACTCCAATACTGATTGGATGAGCTGATCCCAAAGTCACAGTAACCTTCAGATTTGAAGAAAACAACCTAAATGAGCATGTGTAGATAAAGAAAATGAAAAGAGGAAGACTCTTACTCCCCAGAGATCACCTGAAGACCAACCAAAATGATTCTCCGATTCTATTCTGCGATTTTGTAGATAGTGTAATATTTGTGATGGTAAGTTAGAAGATAGCTGGCAGTAACAATAGTTTTATCTGGGCAATGCTCCCATGTTTGTCTTTAACCACCCTCAGCAGACATAGAATCATAGAATCATAGAATGGTAATGTTGGAAGGGACCTCAAGGATCATCCAGTTCCAACCCACTGCCATAGGCAGGGACACCTCCCACTAGCACAGCTCACTCAAGGCCTCCTCCAACCTGGCCTTCAACACCTCCAGGGAGGGAGCAGCCATAACCTCCCTGGGCAACCTGTTCCAGTGCCTCACCACCCTCACTGGAAAGAACTTCCTCCTGACATCCAGTCTAAATCTCCTCTCTGACAGTTCAAACCCATTGCCCCTTGTCCTGTCATTGCAAGACCTTGTCAATAGTCCCTCCCCAGCCTTCCTACAGGCCCCCTTCAGATACTGGAAGGCTACTCTAAGGTCTCCTCAAAGCCTTCTCTTCTCCAGGCTGAAGAGCCCCAACTCTCTCAGCCTGTCCTCACAGCAGAGCTGCT
>VWZE01025279.1:211412-224294 GCA_013396675.1 Eubucco bourcierii | reverse complement strand
CATTTAGAGTCCTGTCTCTCTTTTGTTTTTTCCTCTTTATATGACTGTACAGAAGTCTCTCTGAGAACCAAACTAATTTTATTTAACTCTACAAATTTTAAATTTAAAAAATGTCTACAATTTGAAGAGAAATGAGATGCAGCATTCTCTTTATTCTTAATTGTTTGAGATGCCCAAAAGCCATGATAATGGAATTGTCCAACACAGATGGTAGTTAATTGAAATTGACAGAGAAGTCATTTTAGTTCACTAATCCCCTCCCTTGCCCAGCTGGCCACACTGCTCTTGATGCAGCCCAGGACTCGGTTGCTGTCTGGGCTGCATGTGCACACTGCAGGCTCATGTTGAGCTTTTCATCAACCCAGAACTAATTTTCTATACCAAAGTTAACCTATGATCATGCATATAGACAGAGCAACTGCAGTGATGTTTACAAAACTGATCATATATTTCCATGATCAGTTTTCAGAGTAGAGCTGTAAAATAATGGGATTCTGACAATTTATTTTAAGTCCTGTACTGAATGCATCATAAAATGCTTATGACCCAGTCAGAAAATTCCAGCTTATAAATGCTAGAAGGAGAAGTACAATATATCCCACAGTGATTGTTTGGTTGTGTTTTGGTTTGGTTTGTTTCTTCTTTTTTTTTTTTTTTTTCCAATTTTCCTTGCATAAGGAAGCAATCACAAAATTGAATGTAGTTCTTGATGGGATTAGGCAAGCAGGCTCTGGCTTTGTTGGAACAAGACCTACCAACAAGACTTATTTAATTTGTTGGTTTTTTTTTTTTCCTGGAAGTATGAAAATAAAAGGCCACCCAAACTATTAGATTCTATTTCCTAAATTGCAATGAGCCCAGTCTGCCAATCACAGAATTAACCAGGTTGGAAAAAACCTTCAAGATCATCGAGTCCAACCTATCACCTAACACCTTCTAATTACCTAAATCATGGCACTAAGTGCCTCATACAGTCTCTTTTTAAACACCTCCAGGGATGGTGATTCCACCTCCTCCAAGGGCAGCCCATTCCAATGGCAAATGACTGTTTCTGTGAAGAACCTCTTCCTAATGTCCGGCCTAAATCTGCATTGGTGCAGCTTGGGACTGTATCCCCTTGTTCAGTCACTGGGTGCCTGAGAGAAGAGACCAACCCTGCCTGGCTACAACCTCCTTTCAGGTAGTTGTAGAGAGCAATGAGGTCTGCCCTGAGCCTCCTCTTCTGCAGGCTGCACACCCCCAGCTCCCTCAGCCTCTCCTCACAGAGCTGTGCTCTAGGCCCCTCACCAGCTTTGCTGCCCTTCTCTGAACACCTTCCAGCACCTCAACATCTTTCTTAAATTGAGGAGCCCAGAACTGGACACAGAACTCAAGGTGTGGCCTAACCAGCGCTGAGTACAGGGGCAGAATGACTTCTCTGCTCCAGGTAGCCACACTATTGCTGTTACAACCCAGATGCTGTTTGCCTTACTGGCTACCCGAGCACACTGCTGGCTCATGTTCAGCCAGCCGTCAAACAGTACCCTTAGGCTGTTTTCTGCCTGGCCACTCTCCAGCCCCTCTGATCCCATCCTGTAGTGCTACGTGGGGTTGTTGCAGCCAAAGTGAAGAACCTGGCACTCAGACTTGTTAAAACTCATGGTGTTGGACTGTGGCCATCTATCCAGCCTGTCAAGGTCCTCTGCAGACCCCTCCTGCCCTCTAACAGATTGACACATTATGATGGTTTGGGAGTTTCCCACCCTCACACACTCTATGAAAATTACCCAGACTAGACTCAGCCAGTTGGAAGTTAAGGACTGAAGCTCTGTTTACAGTTTGGCACAATACACAAGCAGATATATACACAATATACAGGAATATTTACAAACATATCCAAGTTAAAGGTAATACAGAAACACCATACCCCTCCCAGAAATCAGAGTCCCCAGGAGGGGCTCCCAACCACCCTTCCACCTTCTTTCCACCCCTCTAACTTATCCTAGGATCTGGCTTATGTGGAAGGTGAGTTTGGAGGATTGGCAAGGGGAGTTAGAAGCAGAATTAGTTGGGTTACACAGCAGAAGCCCAGAAGACACAGCAGCTCCCAGAGAGACTCTCTGTGTTATCTGTGTTTGTGTCCTTGTTTTTATACATCTCAGCAAGCCTATGAGTGAAGTAGACGTGGCATTTGGTGCCATGGTCTAGTCTTGAGGTCTGTGGTAACAGGTTGGACTTGATGATCTTTGAGGTCTCTTCCAACCCTGATGATACTTTGATACTCTGATACTGTGATAGACATCACCATTGTCTTCTTTTCACAGCCTATCATCTAATTTTTTTATTGAAATATCCCAATTAGCCTCAAACCACCACAAACATGCTCCAAACTTGGTGTCATCTGCAAACTCACTGATGCTGGACTCAATCCCCTCATCCAGATCATCAATAAAATTAAACAGGATCAGGCCCAGCACTGATCACTGGGGGACACCACTAGTGACTGCCTACCAATTGCATGTTGCACCACCACTCTCTGGGCCCAGCCAGCCAGCACAGAGTGCCCCTGCCCAAGCCATGGGCTGCCAGCTTTGCCAGGAGTTTGCTATGGAACATTTACATCCAGTTCCAGCATATGTCAGCATATAAAGTTGTTGTTGAGCATTTAATGTGGCTGTTACTCTTTATCGCAGTTCCCCATGAAACAACATAAAAGCTGATGTTTGGCTGTGCAGAGGATACAAAAGATACTATCTTACACTTTTCCAACCTCTAAAACTCACATTAAGATGACAACAGCAATTCCTTGTCATATTTTTATTGCAGACAAAAGATAAAAGAAATAATTGCATTTTGACTGCACCCCACAAGAATATATTAGCAAAATGATTGCCTCTTTGCATGACTAATTTTGATTAAATCAGATTCATTTAAATATCAAATTGTGTTCTTCACCTTCCTTCATTAAGCTATAGAATTTCTGACTGGTTTAAAGTTCCTTTTTTTCCCATTTTTTTTTTTTTTTAAATGGAAAAGGGTTTAAGTCCCTATAGCTATAGAATTTCTGACTGGTTTCATGTTCCTCTTTTGTTTTAATGGAAAAGGGTTTAAGTCACATTCACAACCAACAGCAATAAAATATTAAAATGTGTGTTTCCACAGAATATACAATCTGTAAGTTAAACATCCAACATTCTTGGTAATGGGAAAGTTTTGTATGGCTTGATTTGCCATAAAAGGCAGTAAAGAAAGTTGTGCTATATATAGATGAGCTGAAGATTAACTGCAAAGAAAAAAAAAAAAGTAATAATTTATTAGCTTATTAAATTCTGGAAAGACAAAGATTTTCAGATTACCTCCTTTTCTCAACCATAATGGATAAAAGAATTTGTTCTTTCATTGCAAATGACATTACAGTGAATTATATTTTATACAGTTCTGGCCAAAGTCAACATGAGGTGCTGAAGCAAGTGCAGAGGAGGGCAATGAAGCTGGTGAGGGACCTGGAGAATAAATCTTATGAAGGGCAACTGAAGGAGCTGGGGCTGTTTAGTCTGAGGCTAAAGAGAGATCTCATTGCTCTATACAATTACCTGAAAGAATGTTGTAGAGAGGTTGAGGATGGTCTCGTCTCACAGGTAATCAGCGAGGGAATGGCCTCAAACTGCAACAGAGTAGATTTAGACTGGACATTGTGAAAAATTCTTTCACAGAAAGAGTGGTCAGGCATTGGAGGTCGTTGAGTTGCCATCCCTGGATATGTTTAGATGTGGTGTATGGGGTGATGTGGGGTTTAGGGGGGAACTTTGTAGGGTATAGTCAATGGCTGGACTTGATGATCCCCGGAGGTCTTTTCCAACTTGAATGATTCTGTGATTCTGTGAAACGTTGTCATTTGCTGTGGCTGTAAATTGTTCCCTCTATAATTATCTTTTCACAAATTATAGTCTTTTTTTTACTCAGCTGTTCAGATCTCCATATGTCTGTGCAACCCCAAACAGAGTCCATGGGTTTTAACAGGATTAGTCTCCAAACTGGCAAACTTGTGTTCCTGGAGTGATCCATGTGGGGAAACAGCCAACAACAACAACAAAAAAACCCAAACCAAAACAAAAAACAACCAAGGCTTCCTATTTTGAAAATGTGCTGGTTTGAGGCTAATTTGAATATTTTAATGAGAAAAAATTATATTATAGTTTGTGAAAAGAAAACAGTGGTGATGTCTGCTTCACTTATAGGCTTGCTGAGATGTATAAGAACACCACAAATACAGACAAGAGGGAGAGTCTCTGTCTCTCTAGCAGGTGTGTGTCTGCTGCCCTCTCTGCTGTGTAACCCAACTAACCACTCTGCTTCTAACACCCCTTGCCAATCCTCCAAACTCACCTTGCATGTAAACCAAATCCTGGGGTGAGGTAGAGGGGTGGAAAGAAGGTGGAAGGGTGGTTGGGAGCCCCTCCTGGGGACTCTGGGAGGGGTGTTGTGTTTCTGTGTTACCTTTAACTTGGATATGTTTGTAAATATTCCTGTATATTATGTATATATCTGCTTGTATATTGTGCTAAGCTTTAATTAGAGCTTCAGTCCTTAACTTCCAGCTGGCTGAGTCTAGTCTGGGTGATTTTTTTTTTTTTTTTCATAGTGTGGGAGGGTGGGGAACTCCCAAACCATCACAAATAAGCTTTAAAAAAAAAATAAAATTCTTTTAAAGCATTTGGTAATACACACAGTGCAAAGTTGAAATTCTTGAACTGATATTACCCATTATATCAGGCAAAACCAAGCGTAAAGTGAGAAATCCTTCACTGTGTTTCTCCTATGCTGCACACACATCATGTGAAGGTTGTTAAAAGCTTTTTTACTTTGACTTCATCTGTGTACAAAGGGGAACCTGAGGCCAGCACTGAGTTAGGGTTACTTCTAGCCACATTTCAGTGTAACATGTATTCATTTAGAAACGTCGTGTTTCTCAATTACATTCTGCTTGAGAAACATTGACCTGTTTCTCAATTACATTCTGCTTCAGGTTAGTATTACAATTCTTAATGTTGTTATGCAAATGGTTTTGTAAGTCAAAAGAAATCCACTGTGTGGTGGTTTACAGCTAACACTCTAGCCCAGTTTTAAATTATAAACCAAAAATAGGAACTTTCTGTACATATTTGAATAAAAAGTAAATAAATATTTGTATTGGATACAGAATAGTAGCAATAGGTAAGTCTGTATCATTCCATTCGTTTGCTGGTTCAGTAAAAGTGTGCTGCACAGACTGCTCTGTCTCCTTTTTGCTCTTGTTCTCTGTGGTTCTGCTTTAGTTTTCTCCCTTACCTCTTTCCTGACCTTCTACTGGTGTATTATGTCTCTGAGGTACCAAGAAGGGAAGAGGAAGGAAAGGGGGCAAGGGTAGCTGGTAGCCCCTTTTGGGTTTGTCCAGAGGGGATTTTTGTGATTTTTCTGAATTGTAAATAAATGTAAATGTATTTTGCACATATACATTGTATTTTACGCTTTTAAATTTTAGTTTGTTGTAAACACAGCTTCATTTAGCTTCCAAACCTTCGGAGCTAGTCTGGTGAACTTTATTTTGGGGGTAATTTTAACCCTACCACACACTGCTATAGTAACAATCACATTTTATTATAGTACTTATGTGAGTAACATAGCAGTTACTTTGTTCTAATATTTTCTTTCTATGGGAGTTAATAACACATACTTAGAAAAATAATATTCATTTTAATAGTCTTTATAGGTGTCTATGGTCTTGTAAAGCATTCCCTGAAGATGTAACCTTATGGCTTTCAGGGTACATGTGCAAGCTCCATGCCGTACAGGGTTCACCGATGAATCTCATTGCAGAATCAGGGTCAAAAAGGGTCTCGGCACACTCACGGACAGAGTTTTGCTGTTCATTCCAAAAAAAAAAAGAGCTGCAAAGATAAAAACACCGAGATCTGTTCAGAGCCGAACAGCCAGCAGCCGGGGTGAGGAAAGAATGGTGAGGGGAAGTTATTTGTTTGAATTGGATGTGAATGGTTATGCCTGAGCTGCATTTGGAGTCCTGGCACTATGAGGCTGATGAATTAATTCTGCTGTGGGCAACCTTGGCAAGGCCATAGCTGGAGTACTACTACTATGTCCAGTTTTGTGCAGCGCCTTCCAAAAACAACGTGGTTCATTTGGCAAGAGTCTGTAGGCAAGCTACAGGAGGTCTAAGGAACATGACCTAAAAGGAGTGAGCCAGGACAGCCCAGATCAGAGATGGCAAAATAGCAGGAATGTAAGAATTCAGCATCTTGAACGAAATGTAGCTCAAACCACCCACTCACCCAGCCAACAAACCCACACGAAAAACCAAGAGGCTCAACCCGTAGAAGCAGATATTTAATAAGACATCATGAAAATCTTTTCAAAAGGAGAAGGCTGATGCACACCAAAACAGATTGCCATCTCAGCGAGTTTATGAGGACAGCCTGAAGTAATTCTATCCTTGCTTTAGCACAAGGAGCTGGACGGGCCAGCAGGAGCAGCCTGCGGATGGGCTTGCCAGCGTTTGGGGCTCCCGCCCTATGAGGAACTCTCTGAAGCTACTTCCAGCAGGTCCTGGGGTGGTTTGTGCTGCCTAATAACCACATTAGGGCTACCGCGCATTATCCTGTATCCCCACTGCGGCTGATGGGGCTGACGGGTTCCGAACCGCAAAAATGATGCCCACTGCTCTAAGAGGCAAGGACAGGCACGGCGCTCCGCAAGTCCGACGGGTGTCCCAGCCCCGGGCCGGCCCCTTCGCTGGGCCCCCGCCTCGTTCGGGGCAAAGGGCCCGGCCCTGGAGCCCGGCTCGGCGGGCCACGGGGAGGCCCGGGAACAGCGGCGGGGTCCGGGGCCAGGCGCCCCGGGACCGCGGCGGGGCCGAGCGGCGGCGTTCGAGCGAGGCGGGGAGGCTCCACGCTCGGTTCCCTTTTTTGCCTGGCGTGTGATTGGCGGCGGCTCCGGAGCTGCCTACTTCCAACCATGGAGCCTCCCCTCCGGCCCCCGGCCCGCTCCCCTTCCTGCTGAGGAAAACACCTGTCCGAAGCCGGGGCCGGGGCCGCACTGCAGCGGTGAGTAGCTCCGTCCCGGGGGTTANTCGCAGGGGGCGCCGGGAGCGCGAGGCCGTGCCGGTGGGGCGCGGGGCGGCTCCCCACGGTAGCCAGACCTGTTCGGCGGGCCCGCGGCTGGCCCCAGCTCCGGCCGCCTCCCTCGGCGCGGCCCGGCCGCCATCTCGGGGCGCCCAGGGGCAGAGCGGGCGCGTCCTCGGGACCCTGGCCGTGGGCCGAGTGAGAGAGGCAGCGGCATCCCCCGCTGCGGCGTGCTGCCTGGCCTGGCGCGGGAGGTGCGCGTCGGCCCCAGGCCTTTAGCAGCAGGCCGTGTGTGAGTGGTTGGAGTCACCGCTGCGTTCTCCAAGGCGAGGGTTCAGACCCCGTGGGCTGCCCGTTCCTTCATTCCGTGCTGCCTTGGACCTGACTTAACGTCCTAGCCCAAACAAGAGTTAACGATTTGACGCAAGAGCTGCCGAGGAAACTATTGGTATGTTAAATAATATAGTGCCAAGTGAAGAATCACACTAGGTGGTAGCTTTTCCCTCTGACTTTAAGATCTATGAGTCAGCTGTGCTGCAACGTAGCTTTTAAACAAGAAATAACTGTATTTCCTCATGCAACAAAAATAATTTCTTGTGTCTGTCTGATACATGTAGAGCTTCCTTCGCCACGAATTACCTGAAATAACAGCTGAGGGCATTCAGTATTTGCTTGTTGGTGGCCATTAAATCACACCACTAAAGATAAGTATTTGAAAATCCAGGCACAGTTGGAAAGGACAGACCGTATCCAAATAGCCATAGGTGTGATCTCCGTGTTTTCAGACTCCATGCAGTGTCGGGTTAAAGGTAAATCACCATCACTTGTATAATGCCAGCTGACCAGGACTTTGCAAAGTTTCTTACCTGTATTTTTGGAACTGGATAGAAATTGTTAGTTCCGGAAGCACCCCGAGTAGATAACCTTCTGTAGAAACCAAACTATGCTGAAGTCTATAGTGAAGGCAGAGGATCCTGGAAATACTGCAACTACCAGAGCAGTCACATTCGCTGTACAATCTTCTGACAGAGATATTCATCTGTATCTTCATCTTTCTGATGAAGAATGTGACTGTATTGTTCAGGAAATTTACTTGCTAGTGGGGGGCTACACTCATCTAATTCATATGAGAGCGAGTACTAGCTGGAAGATTTGACAGAAGAACTGAGCAAAGCAGTTTTTGTTGTGTTCATGAGCAATGTGCTGTATCTTGCCAGCATAGTTCAGCAGTGGACTGTTGTAGCTAGACGTATTGTACCTATCCAGCAAAAGCGAGTTGGTTTCCTGTTATAGGACAGTGCTGGCAAAGAGATGTAGTATGCTACTTGACAAACTTTGGGTCATGTCATAGTTGGATTTGAAAAAATTATCTTAAAAGTATGACTGTATATAGCTTATTATGGTATTTGCATAATGTATGCATGAGGCAATTCTTACTCGGACAGAGTGCCTATTCCAGGTTGTGTGCCTGGGAATGAGCTAACACTAAAGTGAAAAGATTTTCATATGGTAGGTTAAACTAGAAGCAGAAAGAAGTGTAGAATAAGAATAATTTGCAACGATAAAATCCTAATAATGCAGGGATGTTTGACAGATACCTTGTATTTTTTGTAGCAGAATGTTTGAAGTAGTTCCTGATGATACCACATTGTCTTTATAGCATCTTTCAACCAGTGTTCTTAAATCCTTTAACAGGTTGAGTCGTGCATTTATCTCCCGCTATGAATTCTGCTTCATTCTCAGTTACTCTAAACTGCACTGGCCTAATTCCCTTCCCTTCCCTACAACTCCTGCAAGTGATAAATCAGAGTAAGGGGTTGATCTAGCTGCAAATTTACCAAATTTTGTTGTCATAATTATGATCCATTTGCTGACCTGAGTGTTGAGATAGGCACATGACCAGAAACCAAGGCAAGCCTGTTTGCATTTTAGTTATACTTTAGAGGCTCACCTCCTCCTTCTCCATTGCACCCCATAAAGATCATGGACTAGTGGTAGGACAGTTCTCCTAGTCCAGAGAGTATGGGGTTAGAATTAAGTTGTATTAGATTTACAAATAGAAAAAAAAGAGTTATTTTTAAATATTTTTATGGTTGTGATGTTGCAGTATTTGTGTAAAAATGTCAATGCTTAGGCGTGACAAAGGTTTTAGGAAGTTACTTTAAATTATTTTCAGTTATAAATATCCAAAATCTCTGATATATGTGCCTGAGGAAATAAACATTAGCATCCTGCCACAAACATTAGCAGGAAATAGATACAATTTGGTGTCACTTTAGAATGGGGACACTTTTGTGTCTGTCATTGCAGAGACAGATTAGAGACAATCATCACTCCACTAATTATCTTCTGAAACTGAGGGTTAGAACTGAACTGAAGATGGGAGTTGTGCATCTGGGTTGAAATGGACTGTACCAGACATGGAAGGTCACAGCCCAAATGAGTGTGGGAGAAGACAAAGTCTTGTCTGGGCTGTGACAGAACTGTCACACATTTTGCATTGTATGTGATGCAGTTTGTGGGGGAATACTTAACACCTTTCACAACATTGCCAGTCTTTTAAAGTGGGTGAACATGTCAAACATTAATTGAGCAGTGTACAAAGTAGATCTCTGCTGCAGGAGACAGAGATGCTACTCTTGATTATCTCGATGGTCTTGATTAACAGAGTAGTGCTAGAATAGCTTAGGAGATGAAATATTTGTGTGTATGTGTGCTTGAAAAATTAATCTTTATGGGACTATCATATGGTAGCGAGATGAGTACATTATAAATTGACCTGTTTTCTTAAGTCTATCAAAACCCAGTTCAAGTTTACTTAACATGGTCAGCAAAACAATTTTTAGTTCAAGGGATATTTGCAAAAAAAAACCCTGTTGGAATGGAAAAAAAAACCCACACTGCTGATTGTGTTTAAATGAAGAAAAATACGTGTCTGTATTACACATTTTAGAAGTGCTCAGAATACAGGGTGTGCAAAAGCATTGCAAAGTCAAGCTCACCAAAGACAGGGAATTTCAAAAGATGAGTTTTGCAGACCGGATTTTATCCTTTGGTATTGTTCCTTTTTCTACACCTCTAACTGCTTTTTCCTTTTTACACGAATCTGACTGCTCTCTTCTCCTCCATAATTTTGAGTATTGCTGTGTCGTTGTTGAGGTTGGAGATGCTCAAGTTTTCCAGCACTGAAATGCTTTTTCAGCTGAGAGGAAAGGAAAGTGGTTTGCAGTGCCAAGATCCTGAAGAGGCTGTGATGGATGAATGCTGACAGTCTGCCCATGCACAAAGGGACAAGTGCTGGAGATGTCTTGGCCAAGATGGGCATGGGTAGATTTTGTGACAGCACAAAAACATTCAGGGCAATTTCACTTCCTTCAGAATTTTCAACTACTGACTCAGAAAGGTAGAGGGACCTGGGACAGAGTGTGCTTTTGGCAAACTCACTTCTGGAGAAAAAAACAGCTGTAAATAGAAATCAGTCTTAGCTGCTAAGCCAAATGGTGTTCTGAGAAAGAAGAACCATGTCTACGGAAGAGGGTTGTGGTTTTTTTTAACTTGGCAAAGTGTTGATTTTTGAGTTTGTGAATGCTGCGTTGGAGGCAAATAAGATACTATCAGATTTTTTTTTTTTTTGCCAGTACAGCTTCCCCACTCCCTTCAATAAGGAAGGTGTCTTATGAAATAGGAGGTTTGTGTATGTAAATTTTTTTTTTTTAAAAAGACCCTACCACTTCTCTGTTGCTAAAAGAACTTTCAGTTGTTTCATAATATTTTTCTCCTTTTCAGGAGTCATAATTTTTCGAAGATGTATACTGGTTGTGCTCTTCAAAATCATCAGTATTTAACTGGAAAAGTCTTAAGGACAAAAAAAAAAAATAGATTTTTTTTTCCTGTGTTTTCTTTCTGATTCGTGCATGTTTTCCTAAAACTTTTCCTGTGGGGATTTTACATTAGTAAAGGAACAGTTCTTCAGGTTGTAGTTAACCAGAAGAACTAGGATTGAAAGTCCATGCTTTAAATTCTTCCCAAACCATAAGGTATCATTTCTAGGGGATTTCACAATGCTTGTAGCTATAAATGGGCAAGCTAAAAATAATAAGAGGAAGATTGCAGTTCTATTGCTAAGGTTATTATAGAAGATCCGTGGCAGATACTATCTTAAAAACCGCTAGTGAATTTAAGTGAGGAGTCCTTAGAGGACTATCACCGTGAAGATGAAGAAACATTGCAGATGTAGTTGTCTTTTAAGTAGTTGAACTAACCAGAATATATTTGTTTTAAAATGTCTGTGTGTTAAAATTAAATTTAGTGTACAGCCAGTGTATTTCTGCTGTTGTAACAGGAAAAACATACTGACTTTTTTTTTAAAATGAGCAGTCATATGTATAATCAACTTGGTTAAAACTTCCTTCCTGTGAAGTGCAGCACTTCCTTTGCATCTGGATATAAGGGCAGGCAAGAAAAGCAGAACAGCTTAAACAAAGAAAAATTTTATGTGAATGGTGTTCCTTCAAAAAATAGGAACCTGAGAAATGAAACAAATGAATTCTCTTCAGCAATTCAGCCTGTGTTTTATAAGCAGGTAATATTTCTTTATACTTTGTCAAATCTAGAGGTGGTGTGTCCACAGTTGTGGCTTTACAGACCTTGAAAAAATGATTGTAGTTAGTATACCATTTCATTTCAGTTTAACCTTTTGTATTGTTGTCTTCTTGTGTTGTTGTCTGCTGAGACATTCTTGCATTGGTTTTACTTTTTTCCAGCAGTTAGAGAAAATGTAAAAATGTGTTGTCTGGAGATGTTCAGTACGTTGCTGTAACTTAGCTTGTGTGAGCACGCTCAGTCAACACTGCCTTCCTCTTCCAACCTCTCAATGAATAATTTCTACTTCAGTATTATTCAGTGGAGATTAGCTGTGAGCAACAATATTTTTTACTTACTAAAAACTGATAAAGTAGGCTGCTGGTGCTTGAAGTTGTTTTCCAGGTGCTTTAGGTGTGCATTGATGTATGGGGTAATAAATCAGCATCAGCTTAGAAATTTTTCTCTGTAACCAACTAATAGTCGATACTGGGAGTGTCTACTTTGAAAATGGGTGGATGTTTTCAGTCTAGTGAACTAACATATTTTAAAGAAGCACATTTAAGGATATTGTACTTGAATTTAGATGCACATTGAATACCTGTCTTTAGATGCAGTCCCTGCCTTTGAATCCTGAGGATGTTTTGGGGTTTATTTCTTGTCACTTAAAAAGAGAGACAGAGGAAAACGGAAATAGGCTCATCTCTGTTCACTGTGCAAATAAGTTGCTTGTTACTTTCTATCATTCCTGAAGCTCAGTAGGATTGCTTCTGCTCATGCACTAGCATGTCTTTTGCTTTCTGTGAGAATCCACTTCTGTTAATGTAAACAGCATCAGAACAGGTGAGATAGGAGAAGAATCTAAGCTAAATCTCCAACCTGATCTCCTTCTATGATCAGGTGACCCGCCTGGTGGATGTGGGGAGGCCTGTGGATGTGGTCTACCTGGACTTCAGCAGGGCCTTTGACACTGTCCCCCACAGCAAACTGCTGGCTAAGCTGTCAGCTTGTGGCTGCGCTGGGTTAGGAACTGGCTGGAGGGCCGAGCCCAGAGAGTGGTGGTGAATGGTGCCACATCCAGCTGGAGGCCGGGCACTAGCGGTGTGCCCCAGGGATCAGTGCTGGGCCCCATCCTCTTTAACATCCTCACTGATGATCTGGACGAGGGCATTGAGTCAGTCACCAGCAAGTTCGCAGATGACACCAA
>VWZE01025279.1:194610-211152 GCA_013396675.1 Eubucco bourcierii | reverse complement strand
GTGTCCAGAGAAGGGCAACGAGGCTGGGGAGAGGCCTCGAGCACAGCCCTATGAGGAGAGGCTGAGGGAGCTGGGACTGTTTAGCCTGGAGAAGAGGAGGCTCAGGGGGGACCTTATTGCTGTCTACAACTACCTGAAGGGTGGTTGTGGCCAGGAGGAGGTTACCTTCTTCTCTCGGGCAACCAGTGACAGAACAAGAGGACACAGTCTCAGGCTGCGCCAGGGCAAGGAAGCTCTTCACTGAGAGAGTAATTTGTCACTGGAATGGGCTGCCCAGGGAGGTGGTGGAGTCACCGTCCCTGGAGGCGTTCAAGGCACGTTTGGACATGGCACTTGGTGCCATGGTCTAATCTTGAGGGCTGTGGTGATGGGTTGGACTTGATGATCTCTGAGGTCTCTTCCAACCCTTGCGATACTGTGATATTGTGATACTGTGAAATCAAACAGCAGCATGAACAAATCATATAGTCAGGTTACTTACCCTCAGTGAAATCTGGAAAGACTATTGAAAAATTATTTAATCATTGTATATTGTAGTTTGTTTCGATTTTGGTTGGTTGGTTGTATGGGTTTGGTGGGTTTTTTTTGTTTGTTGGGGTTTTTTTTGTGTATGTGCATGTGTTTGTTCTTTTAATGTTTGGGTTTGAGTTTAATTGGTGATGTCTGAGGTGGTTCATGTAAATCAACTATTTATGACCAGACACTAAGGGAAGGGGAAATATGAAGGCTACAAGAGTTGGGGCTCTTCAACCTGGAGAAGAGAAGGCTTCAAGGAGACCTTAGAGTAGCCTTCCAGTATCTGAAGGGGGCCTACAGGAAGGCTGGGGAGGGACTATTGACAAGGTCTTGCAATGACAGGACAAGGGGCAATGGGTTTGAACTGGCAGAGGGGAGATTTAGACTGGATGTTAGGAGGAAGTTGTTTGCAGTGAGGGTGGTGAGACACTGGCACAGGTTGCCCAGGGAGGTTGTGGCTGCTTCCTCCCTGGAGTTGTTGAAGGCCAGGTTGGAGGAGGCCTTGAGTGAGCTGTACTAGTGGGAGGTGTCCCTGCCTATGGCAGGGGCTTGGAACTAGATGATTTTTGAGGTCCCTTCCAACCTTACCATTCTACGATTCTATGAAAAGTGTGTATTTACCAGGATTTTGACTGGCCTGTGATTTTAATTAAGAGTTAAAAAATAAGAGTAAAGAAAAATGCAAATTAGAAAGTAATTAAATATATGTATGTTTTGCTAGATTTCTTCTGGCATGGAGTTGGGGGATTATGAACAGCCTGTTGTTATGAGAGAGGAAAACAAACGAAGGAGAAGAAGAATGAAACCTCATTGTACATCAAGTAATTTATCATCAATGGAACTGATATCCATTGAGTTCATTTTACCTACAAGCAATAAACATACTAAAGTACCAGAAATTATATTACTTGAAATAGCTGGCAACTATACAGTTGAGCAAATGAAAACACAGGTTTGGATGCGTGCAATAGAGATGAGTCAATCTACAGACTTCTACCATGCATTCACCCCAGATCAGTTCATTCTGCAGTATCAGAAGAAAGGTCAATGGTATGAAATTTATGATAAACATCAATTATTACAGACATTGGACTGCATACTATACTGGAAAGTGTTACAGAAAAAGGTAGGCAAGATCTATGTTGTCCAGAAACAAAAGCCATCGGAAGAAGTGCAGGAATTTCAGCGGCAGCTTAATGACTTAATTGGTTACGATGTCACCGATGTAAGCAATGTGCATGACGATGAGCTAGAATTTACCCGTCGCAGATTAGTCACTCCACGGATGATAGAGGTAGCCTGCAGAGATCCTAAACTGTATGCTATGCATCCATGGACTACGTCTAAACCACTCCCAGAGTATTTGTTTAAAAAAATCACTAATAACAACATTTTCATAATCATACATAGGGGAACAACTAGCCAAAAAATTAAAGTGTCAATAGATGACACTCCCGATATGATTCTCCAGAGCTTTTTCACCAAAATGGCAAAGAAAAAGTCTTTGATGGACATTCCTGAAGATCACAGTGAAATGGATTTTGTTCTCAGGATTTGTGGCAGAGATGAGTACATTACTGGAGAAACACGAATCAAAGATTTTCAGTGGATAAGACAATGCCTTAAGAATGGGGAAGAAATCCACCTTGTCTTAGACAACCCCCCTGACCCCAATGAGGATGAGGTTCAGAAGGAAGAGTGGCCCTTGGTTGACGACTGTACAGGGGTTACAGGGTATCATGAACAATTGACAATAGATGGAAAAGATCATGAGAGGGTCTTCACTATCTCTTTGTGGGATTGTAACAGGAAATTTAGGGTGAAAATAATTGGTATTGATATCCCAGTTTTACCAAGAAATACTGATCTCACCGTGTTTGTGGAGGCTAACATTCAACATGGGCAACAGCTTCTGTCACAGAGGAGGACTTCATCGAAACCTTTTACTGAGGAGGTTGTGTGGAATATTTGGTTGGAGTTTGATATCAAAATAAAGGATTTGCCTAAAGGAGCGCTCCTTAATCTTCAGATGTATTGTGGCAAAGCACAGGGACTGTCCACGAAGACAAACCTTCAGTCACATGAATCTCCCAACTCTGATTCAAAATGCAAAACTCAACTTCTTTATTATGTAAATATTTTGTTGATAGATCACCGCTTCCTGCTACGAACTGGGGAATATGTGCTCCACATGTGGAAAATTCCAGGCAAGGGGGAAGAACAGGGAAGTATCAATGCAGACAAACTCACATCAGCAACTAACCCAGATAAAGACAATTCAATGGCTATCTCCATTGTGCTGGACAAATATTGTCACCCAGTCGCCTTGCCCAAGCACAGGATAACATCAGACTCTCAAGGGGATAGGACACGAGCTGAAATGCCCAATCAACTTCGCAAGCAACTTGAAGAGATCATAACAACTGACCCACTTAACCCACTTTCTCCTGAAGACAAAGAGCTGTTGTGGCACTTCAGATATGAAAGCATAAAGCACCCCAAGGCGTATCCTAAGCTGCTTAGCTCTGTGAAATGGGGACAGCAAGAAATAGTCGCCAAAACATACCAGTTGCTAGCTAAAAAAGAGGTCTGGGATCAAAGCACTTTAGATGTTGGACTCACAATGCAACTTCTGGACTGTAACTTTTCAGATGAAAATGTCAGAGCAATGGCAGTTCAAAAACTGGAAAGTTTAGAAGATGATGATGTCCTTCATTACCTTTTACAGCTTGTGCAGGTAAGGTGTGTTTGCATTCTTGACCTCTGCCTTCCAGGAATATTTACATTATTCCATCATAATTCCCATTATAGTAGGTCTAGTTAGTAATCTTTAGTTTTGAAGTTGTCAGTGTTTAGTCAAAGCAGTGGTAGCAACCAAATCAACCCAAACCACATTTTCTACACTCATCTGTTGCTTGTGTTGTTATTTTCATGTTACTGCTGCCTTGTGTCTCACAATTTGTTTCTTGCAATCCAGAAATTGTCAACAGTAGCACAGCTATGATGGGAACAAATCATAACTGCACTGTCTCTGATCCTGTTTGTAGCAGGTCTGAACCACACAGCACTGCAGAATGGTTGACTTTCTTTACCAATATTTTGAAAAGATTGGAAACAGACAGAAAGATGCAGGCAAGGCCTGAAGAAAAATCCAGCAATGAGTTTTATGTCAAGAATAACCATAGTGACATATTTGTTGCAGTGACTTCAATCTTATACTATTAAGGGGACCATTTTTTTTCTGGAAGCTTCCAGAAATTTTTTAAAAGTAGATAAAAGGTTGCTAGGACTCCATAAATAAGATTAATTAATTCTGGGAAATTTGGTGAAAGATTGTAGTTTTAAGCATAGTGAATCACTGCTGTATCAATTTAAAGTCCTTTTTTGTGTGTATCTGCTAAAGGAAGCATCAGGAAGGTTTATATCAGTTATACAAGAGAATTGGTTGGTTTGCATCATGGTGCTTGAGCTGGGCAGCCTGTCAGAAGCAAAGTCACATCTGATGGCTGAAGAAAGGTTCTTCCCTGCAGTTCTTCCTGGTGAGCACATCCCCTGAAGCAGTTGCTTTTCCACACCTGACAAGGCTCTGGTTCATGCATGAAGGCTGCTGCCCTGCAGAGCAGGAAATAATTTTTTTAAAGATTCAGAGGACAAAATGGCCATTCAATTTTTTTTTTTTTTTTTTAAAATTTTCTTTTTTCCCAAAAGGATCTGCTGCAGCAGCAGAAGCTGCAGGATGGGGCTTTTAATCTCTCCAGGTTCAGAGAGAGCCCAGGTTCCCAAGAAAGTGAAGTTAGTATTTCAAATTTTGCTGCGCATCATTAACGCTTTAAACAAAGCATTTTTAGCCTCCTCCTTGCTTGCCTGAAAATTAAGCTCCCCAGGCAGAATTTATGCACTTCTACACTACCCAAAGGAATCGCTGCAGTTACCTCATTGGGCCTCCCACATAGCTGTTGCTATGTATATGCTTGGCTTGTGAGCTTTTGCTGTCTACATGTAGCTCAGCAATTTTATGCACTTTTGTATCCAAATTAGGAATTTGGGCTGGTGATTGGTTGATATCAAAGTGTCTGAGAGAACAGGGGAAATACTGTTTTGGGTGTTTGTTTTTGGTTTTGTTTTTTTTTTTTTCATTTATTTTAAAAATTATTTCTTTCCAGGAAATAACAAATCTGGAGAGTTTTAAAAAGAGTAAACCTCTCTAACAGTAAATTAAATTATCATAGCATAAAATTATAGCATAAAATCATCATTTTTCTCACCAAGACATATAGATGTCTACCTTTTTCCACCATTAATCTTAATACAAACCTCTTAAAAACCTAATTGCCCCTTAACTGGTGAAGAACTTGCTGGAGAAAAAAAACACATTTGAAGTGGACAGGATCCATGGCACACCCCATGTGATGGTTTGGGAGTTACCTGCTCCCCGCCCCCAATGAAAATCCCCCAGACTAGACTCAGCCAGCTGGAAGTTAAGGACTGAAGCTCTATTTACAGCTCAGCACAATGTACAAGCAGAGATATACACTATAGACAGGAATAGTTACAGTAATATACGAGTTAAAGGTAATACAGAAACACAACTCCCCTCCCAGAAATCAGAGTCCCCAGGAGGGGCTCCCAACCACCCTTCCACCTTCTTTCCACCCTCTACCTTATCCCAGGGTCTGCCTTATGTGCAAAGTGAGTTTGGAGGATTGGCAAGGGGGCTTAGAAGCAGAATAATTAGTTGGGTTACACTGCAGAAAAGCCAGAAGACCCACACCAGGTCCCAGAGAGAGCGAGAAATGTGTTAGCTATGTTTGTGTCCTTGTTTTTACACATCTCAGCAAGCCTATGAGTGAAGCAGACATCACCATTGTTTTCTTTTCACAGCTTATAATCTAATTTTTTTCATTAAAATACTCCAGTGAGCCTCAAACCAGCACAGCCCACTATCTGGAAGCACAATCATTTTCTGGTAGACCAACTCACTTGATTATTGGAATGAGGGAGAGAACAACATCCAAAAAATTCCAGTTGTGACACTTCAGAAAAAATACTGACCTTTTGTTTCCACTCTTTTTTTTTTTTTGGCAGTATCTTGAAAATCTCTTTGGGCTTTGATGTAGAGGAGGGGCTGTTAATAGGATGAGAATAAAGGCATCTGTGCTCGTGCATTTAAAAAAAATAAAAAAAAGCTCTGGTGAAATCCTCCTCTTAATTGTACTCCATTAATATAGGACTTTTCTTGAAAGACTTTGTTATACATTTTCTACTCCTGCAGCAGTGTGTTCTCTAGATGTTGTTGGCAAAGCATAAGTGCAGTGGCATCTTAACTCTGTTACTAGCATGTCTTCTCTGTTTTTATTACTCAGGCTGTGAAATTTGAACCGTATCATGACAGCGCCTTAGCCAGATTTCTGCTAAAACGTGGTTTGAGAGTAAGTACTTCACCATCAAGCAAACTTACACTGAAATTAGTGGCATTATTAAAAGCCTTTGCCAAGAAATGCACACTGATTGTAGTATTTTTCTTGACCTCTAGAACAAAAGGATTGGTCACTTCTTGTTTTGGTTCTTAAGAAGCGAGATCGCTCAGTCTATGCATTACCAGCAGAGGTTTGCGGTCATCCTAGAAGCCTATCTTAGGGGCTGTGGAAAAGCAATGCTTCATGACTTCATGAAGCAGGTTCAAGTAATTGAATTGCTGCATAAAGTCACAATGGAGATAAAATCAGTTTCTGCAGAGAAGTATGATGTCACTTCTCAAGGTATGTGTTGACAGACGTTTCTTTATAATATTTTTTTAATTCTCTTTGGGTGTGAATATCTTAGGCAGCAAATTGTGATGTTTATTTGGAAAATGAATGGATAAATTACTATTAAAAGCCATCATTATTACTTGTTTTAAAATGCCAGTGTAAGTTAATAGTGATTGAGCCAATAATACAGTGTTTTGTCATGACACCCTGAGAGGGGAAGGATATCAACGTTATAGACGCTCAGTGTTTCCCATGCTTTGGCTTATCTTCTTGAACCTCACGCCTTGCAGCTGAGAAACAGCTCAGTTCTTGTACCTAATTCCTAGCAGAATCATAGAATCATAGATTGTTAAGGTTGGAAGGGACCTCAAGGATCATCTAGTTCCAACCCACTGCCATAGGCAGGGACACATCCCACTAGTACAGCTCACTCAAGGCCTCATCCAACCTGGCCTTGAACACCTCCAGGGAGGGAGCAGCCACAACCTCCCTGGGCAACCTGTGCCAGTGTCTCACCACCCTCACTGCAAAGAACTTCCTCCTAACATCTCGTCTCCCCTCTTCCAGTTCAAACCCATTGCCCCTTGTCCTGTCATTGCAAGACCTTGTCAATAGGCCCTCCCCAGCCTTCCTGTAGGCCCCCGTCAGATACTGGAAGGCTACTCTAAGGTCTCCTGGAAGCCTTCTCTCCTCCAGGCTGCAGAGCCCCAACTCTCTCAGCCTGTCCTCATAGGAGAGCTGCTGCAGCCCTCTGATCATCTTCATGGCCTCCTCNGGCAGAATCCCCTCCCTTGCCCTGCTGACCACGCTGCTCTTGATGCAGCCCAGGACTCAGTTGGCTGTCTGGGCTGCATGTGCACACTGCAGGCTCATGTTGAGCTTTTCATCAACCCAGACTCCAAGGTCCCTTTCCTCAGGGCTGCAGTTACATTACTATGCAGCTTGAGTTAGGGGGCTTACTGAATCCCCATAAAAAAAACAGTCTTTGTAAACAACTTTCTAAGGTTTATCTTAAAATACTCTGTAATCTAAATATAGTTGGTCAGAGTCCCATGTCTTGGGAGGAAACTTTACAGCTGTGGATGTTAGGAGGAAGTTGTTTGCAGTGAGGGTGGTGAGACACTGGCACAGGTTGCCCAGGGAGGTTGTGGCTGCTCCCTCCCTGGAGGTGTTGAAGGCCAGGTTGGAGGAGGCCTTGAGTAAGCTGTGCTAGTGGGAGGTGTCCCTGCCTATGGCAGGGGGTTGGAACTGGATGATCCTTGAGGTCCCTTCCAACCTTACCATTCTATGATTCTATGCAGATGCACATGCCTGTAACAGCAGTGGTTTCCATAATACATTATCTTTGAAGGATGTGTGGGCAGAGAAGAAAAGTTTTGGGAGAAAGCAATCACATTAACACCCACCAGGTTTTGAAGTTAAAGAATCTTTGTATGTAACGTACAGCAGAACACTGAAAAATGACTTACATAAGTGACATTTTCACTGAATAAGGCTTCCTGAAACTGTGAAATGCCCTACTAATGCTATATCTAATTTATTCTGAGATTATTAAGGATATGATTTTTCCTACAGGCACCTTTCACTTCCTACATTATGAAAAATGCATATTCTAAAATGTCTTCTTTAGCTTATTGGTGGTTTTTTTTTTCCTCAGCTATTTCTAATGGTTATAGTTGTTTATATTTTCAGTTTAAATATTTCAGACTGTTTAACTGTTTTGCAGCTTCATGTAGTTCTTGTATATAGTTTTCTTTCTTCATTATTTGTGGACTTAAAAAAAAAATCACTTCCTGTTTGGTCCAGCAGCAGTCATGCCATCAAACTGTTTCTTGCACTTTTCATGTAATTGTCTCTTTTATAAGGATAGGCTAAGAGAATTGGGGCCCTTTAGCCTAGAAAACTGAAAGGGGACCTTTCAGTGACATGGACAGAGGAATCAGTGCACCCTCAGCAAGTTTGCAGATGACACCAAACTGTGTGGCACAGTCGACTTGCTAGAGGGCAGGGATCCATCCAGAGGGACCTGGACAGGCTGGAGAGGTGGGCCCAGGCCAACCTCATGAAATTCAACAAGGCCAAGTGTAAGGTCCTGCACCTGGGTAGGCACAATCCCAAGCACAACTCCAGGCTGTGTGGTGAATGGCTGAGAGCAGCCCTGAGGAAAAGGACCTTGGAGTCTGGGTTGATGAAAAGCTCAACATGAGCCTGCAGTGTGAGTGCAGCCCAGACAGCAACCGAGTGCTGGGCTGCAGCAAGAGAAGCATGGCCAGCAGGGCAAGGGAGGGGATTCTGCCCCTTTACTCTGCTCTTGTCAGACCCCACCTGGAGTACTGTGTGCAGTTCTGGAACCCTCAGCACAGGAAGGACATGGAAGTGTTGGAGCAGGTCCAGAGGAGGGCCACAAAGATGCTCAGAGGGCTGCAGCAGCTCTCCTATGAGGACAGGCTGAGAGAGTTGGGGCTCTGCAGCCTGGAGAAGAGAAGGCTTCAAGGGGACCTGGTAGTAGCCTGGGGAGGGACTATTTACAAGGTCTTGCAACGACAGGACAAGGAGCAATGGGTTTGAACTGGCAGAGGGGAGATTTAGACTGGATGTTAGGAGGAAGTTCTTTGCAGTGAGGGTGGTGAGACGTTGGCACAGGTTGCCCAGGGAGGTTGTGGCTGCTCCCTCCCTGGAGGTGTTCAAGGCCAGATTGGATGAGGCCTTGAGTGAGCTGTACTAGTGGGAGGTGTCCCTGCCTATGGCAGGGGGTTGGAACTAGATGATCCTTGAGGTCCCTTCCACCCTTACCATTCTATGAAATCCCCACAAACTATGAAATCTCTATAATGTAGTATATGGATTTCCTTTACTCAGAAAATGATATACTCCTGGAGGAAAAAAAAGCAACTTATTTGTTAGTTTGTTCTGCTGGATTATGTTTTACCTTTGTAAACTCAGACAGTTTTCAGTAGCTTAGTCACCAACAAAGTCCAAGGACAACTTTAAACTAGCACAAAAGCATGACATTTCTGGTTTTCAGGATCTAACTAACCAGCTGCAGTCTTACACTGGGAATCCATGATCACGGAAATGCTTCTTGGAGATAAATGCTTCTTGGAGACTTTGATCCAAGAGTGAAAGCTGCTGAAGCACAAAGGACTGTAGGCACACACCTACTTACCAAATCACAATCTAGAACAGCAGAGGAAACCAACCTGGCAGGGACACCTCCCACTAGTACAGGTCATTCAAGGCCTTGTCCATCCTGGCCTTGAATACCTCCAGGGAGGGAACCATTACATACCTATAATTGCATAGGATTATCTGCTTTCATCATCACTCTCTTACATGATTTATCTCCCAAGAATTTGTCTATGCAACTCTTTTTTCTCCTAAAATGGATTGCATTTTTTTCTTATGTCAGATAAACTTGGAATTGTTTTAACAAGTGCCTTCACTTGTGTTTTAAAATAATTTCATCCCTAACCTTAACGAGCTTCAATCAGTTGGCATACAATATTCAATTTGCATTGCATTACATTACAACAAGGAGATTTACTGAAATCAAGTTAGACTTGTCTAGGGAATCAATAGTTACATTTTTAGAAAGCTGTTTCATGACTCCAGTTACTACAACCTAGGGACACTTTGGCTTAGCTTGTTCTTTGGGTTTTGTTTGCTTGTTTTGTAAGGTATTTTTATAAAGTCTATAACTACAAACTTTAAAAAGTTCACTTATTTGCTCCTATATTTTGCTGTCAGATTTTTTTTTTTAACCAGAGGAGATTTTTGGTCACCTGGCACTGCCTTTTCTAAAATCTTCAGGCAGTTCTTTTCTAAAAGCTTTTAGGATTGGTGTTAACATTTGTATTCTGGGAGTTCTCAGGTAATTCTTTTAGCTGCACTTTCTTAATTTCATAGCAGCTTTTGAGATGTCTTTGTTTTCTGGACATGAGCTGGCAATGGGCTCTCACAGCCCAGAACACTAATCATATCCTGGGCTTCATCAAAAGCAACCTGGCCAGAGGGCTGAGTGGGATGATTTGGCCCCTCTGCTCTGATGAGACCTCACTAGGACCCCACCTCTGTCCATCTTTGGAGTCCTAAGCACAGTAAAGACATGGACCTTTTGGGCCAGGTACAGAGGAGGGCCATGAAAATGATCAGAGGGCTGGAATGCTTCTCCTCTGAAGAAAGGCTGAGAGAGTTAGGGCAGTTCAGTTGAAAGATGCTCCAGGGTGACCTTATTGTGTCATTTAAGTAAAAGAAAAATGGAGAGAAACTTTTTAGTAGGGCTTGTAGTGATAGGACAGGGAATAATGATTTTAAACCTAAAAGAAGGTAGATTCAGGCTGTGTTTAAGGGAGACATTCTTACAATGGTCATGGTAAAACATTGGAACAGGTTACCCAGAGAGGTGGTAGATGCCCCATCCATCTGAGCAACCTGATCTAGTTGAAGATACCTTTGCTTGTTGAGCAGAAGTACAACATGATGACCTTTAAAGATCCCTTCCAACCCAAACCATCCTATAATTGTATGGTTTTAGACTTTATGTATTAAGTATCCAGGTCCATCTCTAACTTTCTCCTTACAGTTGCTGTTTTGCTCTTTAATTTTTAATCTCCAAAATTACTTGACCATATGTGTGCAGTCTTTGTTGTGTGTCTGCAATTTCCTTTAGAACAGTTTTCAGGTTTTAGTCCTAAGTAAGAGTAAAACCCAGCATGTTGCTTATTCTGCTAACTCCTGCTAGCTGAGATGAACAGAGTGCATCATACTGTGTATGATGCACACTGTTCTAAGCTGAAGATTCAGAAGCCTGAGGATTAATGAATGAAAAGATTCAGTTTATATATGAATATAGAATTACAGAATGTGTTAGGTTACTACTGGGAACTTGAAAATTTTTGTTTGCATAGATACACAGTGAATTTTTCTGCTTATTGGAATGTGTGATTAGCAAGGCTGCACTATGAAACCAAATATAGAAGAGAGGAAGTTCAGTAACTCTGTAATTGAAGTCCTTATGATTCCAGTATAGTTGCCTCCAAGAATTCAAAAGCCATGAATCAAGGGCAATGAGGTAGGTCAAAACAATGCTGGAAAACATGAGGTGCTTTTAAATGACTCCTCCTTTGGGTATATAGTTCAACATTTCCTTGGCAGTTATAAAAGCAAAGTAATTTTTGGTATGCTGTGTTGTGCTGTGTTTTGTTGTGTTCTTAAATGAAAGCTGACATGTGACATTTCAGTGTAACCTCTTAAGTCCTCGGAACACCAAGCACAACACACTGTGTAGATGGCACATGACTTATGAGGTACTTGAAGAATTTAGGTATCTGAAACAGCCCTGATCATTAATAGTGCAAATTAAAGAATCTATGTCTGTTCATCAAATCAGAAGACCCTTCAGGAAAGCAATTAAATGGCTGAGAGCAGCCCTGAGGAAAAGGACNGAGGCCATGAAGATGATCAGAGGGTTGCAGCAGCTCTGCTGTGAGGACAGGCTGAGAGAGTTGGGGCTCTGCAGCCTGCAGAAGAGAAGGCTTCAATGAGACCTTAGAGTAGCCTTCCAGTATCTGAAGGGGACCTACAGGAAGGCTGGGGAGGGACTATTGACAAGGTCTTGCAATGCCAGGACAAGGGGCAATGGGTTTGAACTGGCAGAGGGGAGATTTAGACTGGATGTTAGGAGGAAGTTGTTTGCAGTGAGGGTGGTGAGACACTGGCACAGGTTGCCCAGGGAGGTTGTGGCTGCTCCCTCCCTGGCAGTGTTCAAGGTCAGGTTGGATGAGGCCTTGAGTGAGCTGTGCTAGTGGGAGGTGTCCCTGCCTATGGCAGGGGGTTGGAACTGGATGATCCTTGAGGTCCCTTCCAACCTTACCATTCTATGAATTTAAAAAATAGCTAAATAGAGGAGGATTTTAGCTAAATGATTCTGCTTAACAAGTTTGATTACTGATAACTTTTTTTGCCTTCCAACTTCTCATTTCACTGTGGTTTTTTTGGGTTTTTTTTAACTTCCATTTGCAGTTATTGCACAGCTGAGACAAAAGCTTGAAAAACTGCAGAGCAGCAAACTTCCAGAAAGTTTTAGAGTTCCATATGATCCTGGGCTAAGAGCTGGAGCCCTAGTGGTAAGTATCTTCTGAGTTTCTACAGATCCTTTTTGAATAACATCTCCTATTTGAAAATATGTGTCAATTCATAAAATTTTTTACTAGTATGCCTAAAGTTCTTATTTCACTGTGAATATGATGACACTTCATGAACTCAGTAAGGTTTTGTTCCCAAAGCTATCATCATCTTTTCAGATATAATGATATGCAGCTTTTTTTCAGGTATAAAACCATGCAACAACCCATAAAATCCTAATTATTAAATATCAGTTTAGTTAAATCCAGGATTTAAACAGGTAACTGACTTTAAAAAAAAAACCAAACATAAAATACCTGTTTAAAACTGGTTTATCTGACTTCAGAGGCTTTGAGATATTCAGTTTCTGTTCCTCCAGTTACTTTCTCTGCCTCTCTCTGGTTCTCATCTGTTATTACAGTTAAGGCTCAGACCTTTATCTTACTAACAAAAATGGCTACTTTAGCTGTTCCTGATTTTTCAGTATCTCAGTGTTACTTTTGTTATTCTGTTGTTTTGTTTATTCTGAGGTGACATTTTTGTGGCCTTCCAGTATCTGAAAGGGGCCTACAAAAAATCTGGGGAGGGACTTTTTAGGATCTCAGGGAGTGACAGGACTAGGGAGTATGGAGCAAAGCTGGAGGTGGGGAGATTCAGACTGGATGTGAGGAGGAAGTTGTTCAGCATGAGAGTGGTGAGAGCCTGGAATGGGTTATCCAGGGAGATGGTTGAGGCTCCATGCCTGGAGGTGTTTAAGGCCAGGCTGGATGAGGCTTTAGCCAGGCTGATCTAGGGTAGGGTGTCTCTGCTCATGGCAGTGAGGTGGGAATTAAATGATCCTTGTGGTCCCTTCCAACCCTAATTGATTCTATGATTCTATTAGAAGATACATTAAGATTCATTAGCAATATATTAAAAGTCAATAGGATTTTTCTGTGTTGCTGTCTCCAATTTTGTGGTGAGAGTGCAGTGACTTTTGTCAACTCAGAGTTAAAAACAACAAATCAGCAAATGCATAAGTGAAAGGGAATTGACTAATGCATCTATTGGGCAATGTGATGTTTGGGTAAAGAAGCATAGTGAAGAACTTTGGATTCACTTGGCATGCAGCAAGCAGCCTACAAAAAAGAATCCCTTGGGTTTTTTTGTTTTTTTTTTTTTCTTTTAGCTAAGGGCAGACAAACCATCCAGCCTAAGGAACTGCTGAATAGGAGGGTACTCATCTGGATAGCTGATACTAGTTGTCTAGCTCTGACCATGTTTCTTTTAAATAAACCTGTCCCTTGATAGATGGGCTATAAACTAGTCTGTCCTCCAAAGAGAGAGAGTTAAACAGTTCCTAGCTGCACATGACTGAGGTACTGTCAGTACAGAACTCAATTCAAATGTTATTTGAAATAAATAAAAAAAAACAACACCAAAACTAAATAATTAGTGGCTTAAATATCTTTTTGATTGTATTTCTCTCTCTTTAGACTTTTGTGTACAAAAATCACCTACCACATGACAAAAAGTGGATGTCAAAATAAAAGATCTTTTGGGATTTTGTAGTTTTCCTTTCCTTAGGAAGTGTGCAGCCCTACCAGAACCTTCCCAGATGAAGGAAGCCACAGATTTGGAAAGGAGGTAGCTATATGCAGAAATAGATGGATTAGGGCCTGATTTTTTTTGTTTTCCTAAACTGTATGAACAAAAATATTTGATATAACAAACTGTATTGGGAAGCTTTCATTTAATCTTTGTTCTAGTAAGCACTGCTTGTTCATTGACAGGACTTTAATTTTGAAAGAGGAAAGGGGAGGGATCAGGCTCACTGAAGACAAGCCTGGAACACTTGTGGGATGGTGTGATAGCTCCACTGCTATCTCAGGGGAGGTAGAGAACAGTGGCCCATGTGATAAGGAAGATACAAGGCCCATGGACAAGCTTGGACTCAGAGTAGTGCCTGGGAGTGATCAAGCAGGGAACAGAGCCCTACTCTGCAAAAAGATACCCCAACTGAAGTGTATCTGTGCCAATGCACAGGGCAGGGGTAATCAGCATGAAAATTATGATAGTATTGCCCTGATGGAAACAGAGAGGGATGAATCCCACAGCTGGATTGCTGTGTTGGATGGCTGTAGGCTCTTCAGAAGGGTCAGGCCCAGAAAGAGAGGCAGAGGGGTGGCCTTGCATGTCAGGGAAGGTCTCAGTGGTCTTGAGCATGACAGTGACAGTGATGACAGAGTTGAATGCTTGTGGGTAAGAATCAGAGGAGAGGCCAACAAGGCAGGAGCCACAATGGGGACTCTGCTATAGACCACCCAACCAGGATGAGAAGGTGTCTAGGGAAGGTCTCAGAATCACTAGGTTTTTTTCTTGTGGGGAACTTCAACTTACCAGGTACCTGCTGGAAATACAACACAGCAGACAGGAAGCAGTCCTGGAGGTCCTTGAAGCATGTGTGAGATAACTTCCTAACACAGCTGGTGAATGAGCCAGCGAGGGATGGCTTTCTACTAGACCTACTGTTTGTACACAGGGGAGGACTAGGAGGAGATGTAAAGGTTGATGGATGTCTTGGACAAAGTGACCATGAGATAGTGGAGTTTCCAATTCTTACTGAAGTTAGGAGGGAAATCAATAGGACAACATCCTGGGACTTCTGGAGGCAGACTCAGGAGACTGGTGGATGGCATCCCCTGGGAGGTAATCCAAAAGGACAAGGGAGTCCAGCAAGGCTGGGCTCCCTCAAGAGGGAAATGTTCAAGGCACAGGAACAAGCTACCCCCATGCATTGGAAAATGAGCCAGCAGGGCAGAAGTCTGGCCTGGCTAAATGGAGAGCTTTGGGTAGAACTCAGGAAAAGGAAAGTCTGCTGGCTATGAAAGAAGAGGCAGCCAACTCAGGAAGAGCACAAGGCTCTTGCAAGGATATATAGGGAAAAAATTAGACAGGCCAAAGTTCAACTAGACCTCAATCTGGCCAGTGTCATTAAAGATGATGAAAAATGCTTTTATAAGTATGTTAACAGTGACAGAACTAGGGAGAGTCTCCACCCACTACTGGATGAAGGAGGGAACCTGGTGACCAAAGGTGAGGAAAAGGCTGAGCTGCTGAATGGCTACTCTGTCTCAGTATTTGTCAGTGACACCAGTTCCTGTTTGAGAGTTCAGCCCCTGGAACTGAAAGACAGGTGGGAAGCAGAAAGCAGCCCCCCACAACCCAGGAGGAAATGACCTATTGGGTCACTTATGGGGACAACAACTCCATCATAAGCTACAGACTTCAGATGTGTGGTTGGAAAGCTGCAACTTGGAGAGAGGTCTGGGGATATTTGTTTATAGTTGACATCCTGGCTTGTGTTAGAAATATTGTGACCAGGAGGAACAGGGAGGTGATCCTCCCTCTGTATGGAGCACTGGTGAGGCCACACTGCAAGTATTATGTTCACTTCTGGTCCCCTTGCTACAGGAAGGATATTGAGGTGCTGGAGCATGTCCAGAGAAGGGTAACAAGGCTTGTGAAGGGCCTGGAGCACATGGCCTATGAGGAGCATCTGAGGGAGCTGGGGTTGTTCAGTCTGGAGAAGAGGAGGCTGAGGGGAGACCTCATTGCTCTGTACAACTACTTGAAGAGAGGTTGGAGTGAGGAGGGGGCAGCCTCTGCTCCTTGATGGCAAGTGAGAGGACAAGAGGAAATGGTTCCAAGCTGTGGCAGGGGAGGTTCAGGCTGGATATTAGGAAATATTGCTAGAAGTCACAGGGGTGGGTGATGTTGCAAATAGCACTGGACAATGATTATGTTCTGGTTTTGCAAAGCACTTGTTAAAGTGCTCTCATGAGGGTCTGTTATTTGCCAGTTCTGTCTTTTTTCCAGTTTAAGATGGTGGTGGGTTTTCAGCCTGAAGCAGATTTACAAACTAAGTCAAATTTCAAGGAGTCAAGACATGGTTTTGCTTTTATCAAGGGTAGTGTTAAAGGTTGTGGAAGTTCACAGTATCACAGTATCACACCAGGGTTGGAAGAGACCTCAAAGATCATCAAGTCTACAGGGCAGGGATGCCATCCAGAGGGACCTGGACAGGCTGGAGAGGTGGGCCCAGGCCAATCTCATGACATTCAACAAGGCCAAGTGTAAGGTCCTGCACCTGGGTAGGCACAATCCTGGGTAG
>VWZE01025279.1:171185-184269 GCA_013396675.1 Eubucco bourcierii | reverse complement strand
GATTCTATCTATTAATTTTTGTTATTAGGGAATTCAGGGAAAATTCCCTCAGATTCTTTGGATTTTCGGTCGACAGGAAATATTTGCACGAAGGATATTTATTAACACAGAATGAAACACTTTAAACAAGCAGAACTTGGAAAATAGGAAGGCAAAACAGGGAAAATTCTAACTGTGCTGCAGAGGCTTAGCATTAACCCTAGCACATGGTACTCACGATGCCTTCCACCCCTGAGTAAGTTTCCCGTACAAGGACGTTTCCAAAGCTCACCATAATGATCCCGCGGTAAAATACAAAATATTCCAGGCAGAGGGGAGGAGACAGAGAGAGTTGCAGAGAGCTGCTGTCAGTGTAAGCTGCAAACACGTGGCCACGGCGATTCCCAGTTAACGAGCCGCTAAGAGGTGCTGCTTCTTGCTGTGCTGGGAAGGCTGTGTAGGAAAAGAGGATCTCTGAAGAAAAGGCAGGGCTTCTAAATCACCCCCCCTTAAATAGACCAATTTGAAAGTTAAACTGGCCAACAGGCATTTAGCATCCTTGTACTGCCCAGTGCATTTAAAGCTTCGTGCCTCCTGTGACCACACAGGCACGTTGAGGGGCTGCACCAGACACCTGACGCTAAGATCCTAGCCCCAAGGCTTTGCTTTTGCTCAGTCTACTTCAGCTTCCAGACCCTGAACAGAAGGAGGACTGAGCGAGGGTTTAAACCAGCCTGGAAGGATTTATGCCTACCAGGGCATTCTGTTTGTGTTACATGAGTTTAAAAAATCCATTTAATTTTCCCTCATCCAGCCCAACCTAGCACCTAGCCCTAGGCAATCAACCAGACCATGGCACTAAGTGCCCCATCCAGGCTTTGCTGCAACACCTCCAGGGACAGCAACTGCACCACCTCCCTGGGCAGCCCATTCCAATGCCAATCACTTTCTCTGTCAAGAACTTCCACCTAATATCCAGCCTAGAGCTCCCCTGGCACAACTTGAGACTGTGTCCCTTTGTTCTTTGCTGGTTGCCTGGCAGAAGAGCCCAACCCCAACTGGCTACAACCTCCCTTCAGGTAGTTGTAGACAGCAATGAGGTCTACCCTGAGCCTCCTCTTCTGCAGGCTGCACATCCCCAGCTCCCTCAGCCTCTCCTCACAGGACTGTGCTCCAGGCCCCTCACCAGCTTCGTTGCCTTTCTCTGGACATGTTCCAATACCTCAACATCTCTCTTGAATTGAGTGGCCCAGAACTGGACAGAGGAGTCAAGGTGTGGCCTGACCAGTGCTGAGTACCATGTCTGTGAAACAGCCCTTTGCATCCCACTGGCAGCTGAGCTTTTGGGAAACAAGATGCTTTAGAAATTACTTCTTTGTCAGTTGTATTTAGAAGTGATAGGTGAGGAGCAGATTGAAAGGCTATCTAAGAACACTGAAAGGGTATGTGGGTTTAGAGAATTTAAATTCAGGTTTGGGGACTTGTAACTCCTTTACATAGATAGGTCCTTTGACCTACTAGACCTTTCTGACAGCTTTTTTTCTCACAAAGGACAGACAAATGTATGCTTACTTTATTTGTGCTAAGGGATAGAGCCTGCTTCCACAGTACAGTGACTGCAATACAGAGCTGTGATCTTAGTCTCTACTGTGCAATGAAGTCTTTCATAAAAGTTTGTCTAACTGTTGATAAGGTACATGTCACAGAAAGGCATAGGACACTGAGAATGACTGAATTTAGTTTCTAGCATGGAAGCATTAAACATCTCAAGAATTTTTTTTTTTTTTATTTAGTTTCAAGCAGCTGTGGAAAGATTTGTTTACTCTTGTGCTGGATACTGTGTGGCAACCTTTGTACTTGGAATAGGAGACAGGCACAATGACAACATTATGATTACAGAAACAGGTGAGTTATTTTTCTGAGAATTTCACAAAAGCAGTGGAAACTGACTATACTTCACTAGATTTATCTTTCATCTTAATAAACAATCTATTTAACAGTGAATGAACAGACACAATCCAGTTCTGTCAGCATCACTTACAAGTTCAGGTCCTTTTGTGACATTAAAATATATTGTGACTCCTTTTAGCCTCTAGATAGGCCTCTAGACTCTAGATATTTATCTACATTTGTTAACATGTAACTCATGAAGAATGCAAAACTGTTTAATGTCTAGCTATAAAATTTAAAAGCAAAAGCACTTTGTAAAAGCAGGCAGCTGTTCACCTGTCTGAAGTGTGGATGTGGTTCTGACAGCGTTCCTATCTCTGTCAGAATTCAGGTGTTACTGGACTGGTTTCACTCGCAAGGAACATCATTGCTTTTTATAATTTTGT
Organism: Eubucco bourcierii; assembly: GCA_013396675.1. Taxonomy (NCBI): domain Eukaryota; kingdom Metazoa; phylum Chordata; class Aves; order Piciformes; family Ramphastidae; genus Eubucco; species Eubucco bourcierii. The sequence continues at coordinate 181,954 of VWZE01025279.1, read as the reverse complement.
AGAAAATCTTAGAAGCTAAGTTTACATGGCATGTGTTGGGCTTGCTACTGAAGGCTGTGGGGTGGCTGCAATCCTGAAGGAACCAAATTTTTTTTGTGTTACGGACTTTGGGAATTGTTTCTGTAGCTTCACATTGATTTATCCTGGGGAAGCCTCAGAAAAGACCCTAGAGCAAGCACTACATACAGAGGAGATCTGTTTGATCTAAGAAATTCACTACCAGTTTCATGATGGTCTTGCTTCATGATTGTCCTTACATAATGTAAAGTGGCAGAAAATACTTTTTAGTTAGCTGGATGTATAGTTCTTATTAATTATAGTTAAGCTTTTACCAATTGAAGTCTAGAGAGAAAGCATAAATGAGCTAACTGAAGACTACAGTAAAAATACTTTACCAGATGCTCTGGAGAAAAAGAAGACAAAGAAATGCTATAATTGTAGTGTTAGTGTCCACTGGCAGAAGGTGAAGGAAAGGTCAGTAGAAAGGGAGTCAGAGAAGGAAAGGTTGTTCTGTTGTGATCAGAACTAGAACCTTAGAGTCTTTAATGGGAACTGTCTTGAGCAACAGAAGCCAGAAGGACATCAGTCTCAGAGGTCTGCAGAGATTATCAGATTTGGTAGGTGGGAAGGACTCAAACTGTCTGAAATGCTGAAACATCTAAGGATGTTCCAACTACAGGTCACTGTTAAATATCATCTTACATAATTTGATGTTACACCTTTTTTTTATAGATACATCACTATTACAAATACATGTTTTTAAGTAACCATACTCTTTTACCCTTACCTTTTTTTAATAGCTATACCACTATAACAAACACATGTTTTTAAGTAACCATGTTCTTTTACCCTTACCTTTTTTTGTAGATACATCACTATTACAAATACATGTTTTTAAGTAACCATACTTAATACATAAATAATGTGGGTTTAACCATAAGTTTTAACCATTAAGTTTTAATTTAATACGTAAATAATGTGTTTTTAAGTAACCATGTTCTTTTACCCTTACCTTTTTTTACAGCTATACCACTATTACAAAGACATGTTTTAAAGTAACCATATTCTTTTACCCTTACCTTTTTTTGTAGATACATCACTATTACAAAGACATGTTTTTAAGTAACCATGCTCTTTTACCCTTGCATCTTGGCTGCCAGTGAAAGTAATCATCTGGAAAGCAACAGCTCTCTCCAGTCCTATAGGTGTAGTGATCTTTAAAAAGGGGAGTATTCATGGCTTTCCTGGAAACCAGTACCTACTACTATCTCAAAGTTATCCAGAGGCCACAGTGTAAACTTACTTTGCACAGTACAGGGTGGTTTAGAAATTGGTAATGGAGGTCTGTGACAAAGAAGCATTTTCTGGTGGCAAGAAGCTGGATAGTGCCAGAATCCCCAGGGTATTTGAAACATAATCCACAAGCCTTTTCCATGTAGTAGTGTGCTGGGAGTTGATAGTTAGGGATCTGAGGCATAAACCTTCCTTGGTTGACTTTTGAAAAGGTCTGTGTGTATGTTTAGAAGATAGAGCAGTTCTACCAAGTTTTCAATGACCACCAAAGATAAATAAGAAGTAACTTTGAGAAGAGGACAGAATTTTTATTTAAAGTAGCTTTTTTTTTTTTTTTTTTTCCCCTGCTGAAAGCAAATGATCTTATATGCCCCAAGAAAGAAGTTTTGGGATTGCTGTAAATACAATAATAAGTATCTTTGGCAGCTTATTGTATTTGAGCCTAATTGTGACTTCTCTTTATGAAGGTAACCTTTTCCATATTGATTTTGGCCATATTCTTGGCAATTATAAAAGCTTCCTTGGAATTAATAAGGAAAGAGTTCCATTTGTGCTGACTCCAGATTTTCTGTTTGTCATGGGGACTTCTGGAAAGAAGACAAGTCTCCACTTCCATAAATTTCAGGTAAAGAGAAATATCTAGCTGCTAATCAATTAAACAATGTTTTGTTTTGTTTTGTTTTTTACCCTCTGAAATGAGCATTAGTGCTTTAGTTTCCAAAGGTCTACACTGCTGGGTATTATGTTAATAAAATTCACTGAATGGTGATATAATTCTGGGATATTTTAGGCCCAACTACAAGCAGAAATTACCTGTAGGATTATGGGAACTGGAATTCAAATACTCACAAAACCACATTGAAAAGCTTCAATTAGCAGCAGACCAGATAGTCAATCTTTTCTTTGTTTCCTGTCTTGACTGAAAATACTTTATAGAGGCTCCAGTATTTGTGCTGTTAGAGGAGACTCATACCAGTAACCAAAGCTTTCTGCATAGCATGAGCAGGTGCAAGGCATTCTTCAGCTGACTTTGCCAGTAAGATTCTCTCCTGATTCTACCCTTGTGTTCTGGGCCTCTGACTACTGCATCTGAACAGAAATCTGCAGTGACCTTAAGCTACATCAGCTTCTGGTTTTGTGAATTAACACTGAAATAAAAGAATGGGGTTAAAACTCTATTCTGTTGTAGATCGTCTTTGAAAATGAGCCCTTCTGAAACAGTTGTGATTTTTCAGTCTTGTGTAGGACTTGGGCAAGGAAGGAGCAAAGCAAAATGCTCTTTAGTATGTTTACTGAAATGGCTGAGAGCATTGCTTAGCAGAACTAAAAGTGTCTGGGGTGTTATTCCTGTGTGCATCATTAGGGACTTGAGATAAGTGCCTGATTTAAAAAGCAAGTTTCCTACAGTATCTCAAGAAAAAAATTCTCCTCCAGAGTATGAGTCAAAGAAAAATCCAAAGAAAAAGCCTTCTCTTCTCCAGGCTGCAGAGCCCCAACTCTCTCAGCCTGTCCTCAGAGGAGAGCTGCTGCAGCCCTCTCAGCATCTTCATGGCCTCCTCTGAACCCACTCCAACACTTCCATGTCCTTCCTATGCTGGGGGCTCCAGAACTGCACACAGGACTCCAGGTGGGGTCTGACAAGAGCAGAGCAGAGGGGCAGAATCCCCTCCCTTGCCCTGCTGGCCACATTGCTCTTGCTGCACCCCAGCACTCAGTTACTGTCTGGGCTGCACTCACATTGCAGGCTCATGTTGAGCTTTTCATCAACCCAGACTCCCAGGTCCTCTTCCTCAGGGCTGCTCTCAGCCATTCCCCACCCAGCCTGGAGTTGTGCTTGGGATTGTGCCTAGCCAGTAGGCTTTATATAGTAGAACTTGAACACTTTATAATATACAAATGCCCAATATTAATTCTTGGGACAGTTCCAAGATCTCAAGATAATGACATAGAATGATAAGGTTGGAAGGAACCTTAAGGATCATCCAGTTCCAACCCCATGCCATAGGCAGGGACACCTCTCACTAGTAATGATTCCTTATTCTCTGCTGAACAAAAAGGGGTTTGGTTTCTCCTCAGCTTCTCTTAATTTTGCCTGTGGCATTCTGCTGAATCTCACAGTAAGCACCTACATATCCCTCACACATAGGTATGTGTTATGGGTGGTTCTTTCTGCCTCTCTTACAAGTGTGAAAATTGATTTTTCTCGAGAGATGTTAATTCAAAACTCCATTCAGCTGCAGTCTGAATACATATCTGTAACAGACAGATAGAGATTTTTTTTTAAAATCTTTTTAGTTCCTGGAAGGACTGTCTTTCAGATGGCAGTGGTGCCAGGTTCCTGACTGTGTGATTGTTTTTCTGTCTTAGACACCCGTGGTAGTGAAAGGCTTCGTACACGGGGAAATGCAAAACCCGCTTTGATATAACTATAAAGACCTTTCATCTCTTTCAAGGGGAACAAAACCTGTACTAACTCTTGTGACAAGACTTCTCTGTTTGAAGTTGATAATACATAAATAGAATTGCCTTTTCTTTACATTTTTTTTTCCCCCAATTTTTCCCCTGGTGTCATGGAGAGAAACTAATCCCTGTGATAAGATGATAGTGTTTTCTGCTGTAAATGGTGCCTTGAGCATTGCAATTTATCTTCTGCTTCACTAGAGCTAAACTAACATTAGAGTTCATAAGTATGGTTTTATTTCAGGATATAGACTGAGGAACTACTGGAGAGAGTCCAGTGGAGGGCTGCCAAGATGATTAGGGGGCATCTTGAGGGGGCATTAAGAGATACTGCAAGATCTTTGAAACCATGGCTTTAATAATTGCATCACCAAAACCGAACGTCTGCCTATTTTTACTATCACCTATGAGATGCATCATAAACTTATGAAGAAAGAAACAATAAAATAAAAATAATGAAGACTCATCTGCCACAATATTCTGAACAGTTATGATGATGGGATGAATGTGCATAAAACTAAGATGTATTTTATATCTTGGTAATTGCAAAATAGTTTTTAAACATATTTAAAGGATCAGTCTTTTTGCAGAAAATTTGAAGTTTTCAAGTGGTGTGAGAAAAATATGGTCTGTTTCCTCACAGTTTGCCTCTTTAAACTGAAAAAACCTCCCAACTAATCTAAATGTGGTCCAGAGGTATTGAATAGAAGATATTAATTCTGAGTATTCAACACAAGTTGAAAACTGAAAACATCATTATCACAGTATCACAGTATCACCAAGGTTGGAAGAGACCTCAAAGATCATCAAGTCCAACCCATTACCATCTCTCTTAAAAGGAAAGGCTGAATGACCTGGGACTGTTTAGCCTGGAGAAGCCTGAGAGGGAGTCTTACAGATGCTTCTAAATATCTAAAGGGCAAGTGTCAAGAGGATGGGGCCAGACTCTTTTGAGTGTTGCCTGGTGATAGGACAAGGGGCAGTGGGCACAAACTGGAACACTGGAAGTTCCATCTGAACAGGAGAAAAAAAATACTCACTTTGAGGTGACAGAGGACTGGAACAGGCTGTCCAGAGAGATTGCAGTCTCCTTCTCTGGAGACATTTAAAACCCACCTGGATGCAGCCCTGTGCAGCCTGCTGAGTGAACCTGCCTTAGCTGAGGGTAGGACTTGTTGATCTCCAGAGGTCCTTTCCAACCTCTACCATTCTGTGATTCTGTGAAAAATGTAAGGGCCCAGGCAGGAGGAAAAAAAACAGCTCTACAGACAGATCTTTAATGTATAATCTTCCTTCCTTAATATCTTCCTAACCTGTCTGGTTGGTTGTCCTGGTGTTGCTGATGTGAACAGTGGCAGATGTTAAAGATTATTTGTGCACTTCTTACTGTTTCTAAGGAAGAAAAATAACATACACCTTGTAAAAAGAATAAACCATGTTCCATCAGTGGGCTGATGATATTTGGTGGAACTTTACATGACAATATTTGGATATCTTAAGAATTCTTTAATAAAGTTCCTATACATTTATTGAAAGGATAAACTGAATATTTAAGTGGGTAGAAGTTAGCTTTGCTTCAGCTTTGGTTTGAATTGCAACAACCTTCTTGGAAATATTTTTCATTTTGTATCATTACATTGCAGGCCAAATTTAACTTTCTAATATAGGATGGATTGCTCCATTGCATTGTCTTATAGAATCATGGAATCATAGGTTGGAAGGGACCTCAAAGATCATCCAGTTCCAACCCCCTGCCATAGGCAGGGACACCTCCCACTAGTACAGCTCACTCAAGGCCTCATCCAGCCTGGCCTTCAACACCTCCAAGGAAGGAGTAGCCACAACCTCCCTGGGCAACCTGTGCCAGTGCCTCACCACCCTCACAGTAAAGAACTTCCTCCTATCATCCAGTTTAAATCTCCCCTCTTCCTTAAGATGGTATTTCTAAAAATAAATAAGTAACAGATTTAATATAAGAAAGAATAATTTCAGTTTCTGTATTAGTCACTTAGCATTAAATAGTTTTTTAAAGGCATTACATATTTTTTCCAGCTGCAGAAATGTCATTCTTCTAAAGGTTATGTTGTTCAAGCACAAATTACTTCTATATGGAAGTTTAAAAGCTATTAAAAAAATAATCCATGGAATCCAGTCTGACAGTACATGAACTGAGAAGTCCTGCAGCAAGGCAGCATGCCTGAAAACTAGAGCTGTCAGCTGGAAAAATTTCTCAGAGCACCAAGCCTGAAAAACCTCCATTAAATAAGCTGTCAGCCCTGCAAAGTTAATAGATGTATGTATAAAAATGAAGAACAGTCCCCTGGAGGTGCTGCTTTATTCAGTATCACTTGCCAGCCATGATCTTTAAATGGGAACATACCAATTGGAAAGGAAGACAGAATTATTGCTGTCTCTTTTAATGGCCACAGAAATTTTAGTGAAGATTTTTGTGCTTTAGGAATTAATATCATATTATTTGAAAGAGCCTTTAGTCTGTACACCAAAGCAGTACTTGTCTGTGCTGCTTTGAGGCTAATTGGAATATCCTAATAAAAAAAAAAAAAGATTATAGGCTGTGAAAAGCAAACAATGGTGATGTCTGCTTCACTCATAGGCTTGTTGAGATGTGTAAAAACAAGGACACAAATAAGGTAGAGGGTCTTTCTCTGGGAGCTGCTGTGTCTTCTGCTTTCTGCTCTGTAACCCAACTAACCACTGGATGCAGCCCTGTGCAGCCTGCTGAGTGAACCTGCCTTAGCTGGGGGTAGGACTTGTTGATCTCCAGAGGTCCTTTCCAGCCTCTACCATTCTGTGATTCTGTGAAAAATGTAAGGGCCCAGGCAGGAGGGAAAAAACAGCCCTACAGGCAGATCTTCAATGTATAACCTTCCTTCCTTAATACCTTCCTAACCTGTCTGGTTGGTTGTCCTGGTGTTACTGATGTGAACAGTGACAGATGTTAGAATCATAGAATGGTAAGGTTGGAAGGGACCTCAAGGATCATCTAGTTCCAACCCCCTGCCATAGGCAGGGACACCTCTCACTAGTAATGATTCCTTATTCTCTGTTGAACAAAAAGAGGTTTGGTTTCTCCTCAGCTTCTCTTAATTTTGCCTATGGCATTCTTCTGAACCTCACAAGAGGAATCTGGACAGCAATAAGGTGGATGAAAAGAAAAAAATCATTGATGGAACAGAAAAATAATTCTTGTCTCAGATTAAACCATAGAATCATAGAATGGTAAAGTTGGAAGGAAACTCAAGGATCATCTAGTTCCAACTCCCTGCCATAGGCAGGGACACCTCCCACTAGTACAGCTCACTCAAGGCCTCCTCCAACCTGGCCTTCAACACCTCCAGGCTTCTAACCTCCCTTGCTGATTCTCCAAACTCACCTTGCACATAAGCCAGACCCTGGGGTAAGGTATAGGGATGGAAAGAAGGTAGAAGGGTGGTTGGGAGCCCCTCCTGGGGACTCTCATTTCTGGGAGGGGGGTTGTGTTTCTGTATTACTTTTAACTTGTATATCTCTTTAAATATTCCTGTATATTGTGTACTTATCTGCTTGTACATTGTGCTAAGCTGTAAATAGAGCTTCAGTCCTTAACTTCCAGCCGGCTGAGTCTAGTCTGGGTCATTTTTCACAGTGTGGGGGGACAGGGAACTCCCAAACCATCATAATGCATCAATCTGTTAGAGGGCAGGAAGGCTCTGCAGAGGATCAAGATGTGGTGATGAATGAAATAGTACTGAAGGTGGTTTCTGCTTAGGTGAACATCTGTGCTGTGTTTTCTCTCTGACACCCTCAGGTGATTGAACAGTGTTCATTAATGAGAGCCTTGTGTAATTCCTACAGCATCCCTCTCTGTTCACCCCATCATTCAACTCCAAATCCTTGTGTCTCGTAGGACGTGTGCGTGAGGGCTTATTTAGCTCTTCGACATCACACAAACCTGCTGATCATTCTGTTCTCCATGATGCTGATGACTGGAATGCCTCAGTTAACCAGCAAAGAAGACATTGAGTACATCCGAGATGCACTGACAGTAGGCAGAAGCGAAGAAGACGCCAAAAAGCATTTCCTCGATCAGATAGAGGTCTGCAGAGATAAGGGCTGGACTGTGCAGTTCAACTGGTTTTTACACCTTGTGCTTGGAATCAAACAAGGAGTAGAAAAGCATTCTGCTTAATATTTTGTGCCAGTTAACTGTGGCTGTGAATAGGAGGTTAGTGAATCTACATCTCATGTATCAGTTCCAAATAAATGAGCAGCCAAACCTGGATTTACTTTGCTGGCAGCTTAAATGGATCTTCTGAAAAGGCGAAGACTTCTGCCCTGCCTCTCCAGAAGACCTTCCTGTAGATGGTATTTTTACAGGTTTTTTTTAATGTCTAATGACAATTTCAGTTGCTGGATCCTTTTAACTGGTTGCTTTGCTGTCATGACCTGCATTTTTCTTGTTTTCTTTTGTAATAACTTCAGCTAAATGTGAAGGAGGATCTTGAGTAAGATGGTAACCTACAAATGCAAATAGAACTCCCTTATGATATTACCTTAATTGCTTGTGAGGCCCTTCAAAAAGCAGGAGAATCTCTTTAAAACCTGTGGTTAAACTGAAATCTCTGCAGATAATTCACTTCTTTCTCAGGATAGCTTACACCCAACTGTTTTTCATTCACATCCTTATAGAACAGAATCATAGAATGGTAAGGTTGGAAGCGACCTCAAGGATCATCTAGTTCCAACCCCCTGCCATAGGCAGGGACACCTCCCACTAGTACAGCTCACTCAAGGCCTTGAACACCTCCAGGGAGGGAGCCCTTTCCTTAACACTTCATCCTTGGGTTTTTAATAGGTTGTCAGTAGCAAACAGCTTTAGATATTTACCAGTTTACCCCTAGAGGAAATTACTTTATCAACCTGATACAGACAACTGATTTTGATTGTCCTACCAGGACAATTTCCTGTTTACCTGGAAGTTCCTCAAGTTTGACCTTGAAATTCTGGAGGTTTAATTGTGAGAGGTTTGCTCTTACACTTTTTCATGGGGCACATCCATATTATATTACAGATTATATTCTTACTATAAAGTCAATGAAATTCTACCTGTGTAGTAAAATCTTTGTAGAAAAAGCAATGGTACTTCCTTACTCCTCAGAGAGAACTTATGTAACAGTAATTGACATTTTTTACCAAGTATTTGAGAAACTCAAAGTTATTTATTCTTTGATGATATATGAGGGCCATGAAGATGCTCAGAGGGCTGCAGCAGCTCTCCTGTGAGGACAGACTGAGAGAGTTGGGGCTCTACAGCCTGGAGAAGAGAAGGCTTTGAGGAGAACTTATAGTAGCCTTCCGGTATCTGAAGGGGGCCTACAGGAAGGGCTGAGGAGGGACTATTGACAAGGTCTTGCAATGACAGGACAAGGGGCAATGGGTTTGAACTGGCAGAGGGGAGATTTAGACTGGATGTTAGGAGGAAGTTCTTTGCAGTGAGGGTGGTGAGGCACTGGCACAGGTTTCCCAGGGAGGTTGTGGCTGCTCCCTTCCTGGAGGTGTTCAAGGCCAGGTTGGAGGAGGCCTTGAGTGAGCTGTGCTAGTGGGAGGTGTCCCTGCCTATGGCAGGGGATTGGAACTGGATGATCCTTGAGGTCTCTTCCAACCTTACCATTCTGTGATTCTATATTATTTTGGGATATACCTAGAAGGAATTCAGTGTAATCTTTGGAAATATTTTTTTGGGCTATACCTAGAAGGAATTAAATATAATCTTTGGAAATATTTTATTGAGATATACCTAGAAGGAATTAAATACAATATTTGGAAATATTTTTGGGCTATACCTAGAAGGAATTAAATATAATCTTTGGAAATATTTTTTTGGGCTATACCTAGAAGGAATTAAATATAATCTTTGGAAATATTTTTTTGGGCTATACCTAGAAGGAATTAAATATAATCTTTGGAAATATTTTTTTGGGCTATACCTAGAAGGAATTAAATATAATCTTTGGAAAATATTTTTTTTGGGATATACCTAGAAGGAGTTCAGTGTAATCTTTGAAACTGTGTATATTTTGCTATTTATTTTTAAATTCCTTAAGAGATTCTAGTACTGAAAAGCTATTTATGAAAGAAAAAGAATGCCTAAGTTCAATATTTAAACTTAAAAGAGGAAAAAATGGACAGTGTTAAGAAGAATTTTAACTTCTCTACTGTAGGATGCCTGCAAGTTACCTACCTATGGTAGGGAAGGAAACCATTTATAGTGTGAATTAGCCTTTGACTTGAATTATTATGGTATGCTTCCTGCTAATTGATCTTTACCAAAGAGAGAAGATGGCTTATAATGCTGCTTTTTTGCACTAATGCCTGTGTAATTCCTTCTTTCATTGTAGTGTTACATGGGGTTTATATTATACATAAATGATAAACTGAATTCTCACATTCTGTTATCATTTCCTTTGGATCATTTCAAGAACTGTTAAGATTTCCATTATTGCTTTCACTATTACTACTGAGTGTATTCCTGAAGGATTTTAAATAAATGTACTGTAATTGGTGTCTCAGTTATGAGATACAGCCTATCTCTTCTGGAAATGTAGATGGTTAATTGATTCCTCTGCACAACTAATTTTGGTGTATGTGGTAGACTCTACTTAAGGAAATCTAAACAGTTAAGATGTAGAATATTTTGTTGTGGTGCTACATTGTTATTCTGTGCACCCTCAGCATGTTTGCAGGTGACACCAAGCTGTGTGGCACAGTCGACTTGCTAGAGGGCAGGGATCCATCCAGAGGGATCTGGACAGGCTGCAGAGGTGGGCCCAGGCCAACTTCATGAAATTCAGCAAGGCCAAGTGTAAGATCCTGCACCTGGGTAAGCACAATCCCAAGCACAACTCCAGGCTGGGTGGGGAATGGCTGAGAGCAGCCCTGAGGAAAAGAACCTTGGAGTCTGGGGTGATGAGAAGCTCAACATGAGCTTGCAGTGTGAGTGCAGCCCAGACAGCAAC
>VWZE01025279.1:145710-162487 GCA_013396675.1 Eubucco bourcierii | reverse complement strand
CTCCAACAGTTCCATGTCCTTCCTGTGCTGGGGCTCCAGAACTGCACAAAGGACTCCAGATGGTGTCAGCTATTGCAAAACAGCCTTGGTAAATCTCTAGTCACATCATCATGACAATTTCCCCAGCCTGTTGACTAAACAGCTCCAGTACTAAATATAGGCCTTTTAGGCATGCCAACAGAAGCTTGCCAAACATGAAGGAGAGCAATTTGTCCTTCCTGAGAAGACACATGCCACCATCAGGCATATGGTATCAAGCCAGAAACGATTTGCCCCAGAATGGCAAACAGCCTGAGCCTGATGTATTCCCACACTGCCATGTTATCAGACTTGCAACCTGCAGGATAGTTAGGACATTCCAGAGCAGTACTTTTTTTCCTCTTGTAAAATAACTCAACAGAAGTACACAGTTTAAAAATAATGTCATCCTTTCAAAAACACAGGGACTAATCTGGCAAATCTTCACACCATGTTTTAAGGTCCCAGGCCCACAAATGAGACTGCTCCACCTCCAGCTACTTTTAATATATAGAATCATAGAATGGTAAGATTGGAAGGGACCTCAAGGATCATCTAGTTCCAACCCCCTGCCATAGGCAGGGACACCTCCCACTAGTACAGCTCACTCAAGGCCTCCTCCAACCTGGCCTTGAACACCTCCAGGGAGGGAGCAGCCACAACCTCCCTGGGCAACCTGTGCCAGTGTCTCACCACCCTCACTGTAAAGAACTTCCTTCTAACATCCATAAATTGGTATGTGCTGAGCTCTGTGACAGACAGATTGTCACAGCTGTCAGAGTGGGTCACAGAGAACCAAGCTGTATTTGAGAAGGAATTTCCTGTACTTTAAAGAACAGACCTGCAAATAAACAATAAACTGTGGAAGATCTCTATAGTATATGGATTTACTTTGCTCAGAAAATGATACACTCCTGGAGGAAAAAAATGCAACTTATTTGTTGGTCTGTTCTGCTGGATTATGTTTTACCTTTGTAAACTCAGACAGTTTTCAGTAGCTTAGTCACCAACAAAGTCCAAGGACAACTTTAAACTAGCACAAAAGCATGACATTTCTGGTTTTCAGGATCTAACTAACCAGCTGCAGTCTTACACTGGGAATGCATGACCACAGAAATGCTTCTTGGAGATAAAATGTTAGGAGTTGGATCCAAGAGTGAAAGCTGCTGAAGCACAAAGGACTGTAGGCACACACCTACTTACCAAATCACAATCTAGAACAGCAGAGGAAACCACTGAGCTCTAGAAAAGGTAATTGCTGTGTTATTCCAAATAGAACAAATCCTCAGAGAAAAGCAAAAGGAAAGAGGGAAACCAGCACTGAGTAAAAGTAGGTCTATACATACTGATGGGGAAGTCTCTATAGAGTCTCCCATGTAAGAAGCTAGGCTGTATATGTTCAGAGAACCTCTTGTTCCAGTTGAAAGACCTGAGCAGGAGAATCAAGTGCACCAGAACAACAGAGAGGATTTTTCTGTTGTCTATTAACTGCTCCATGAGGGAACCACCAAGATGTACTAAGCAAAGAGGAATGGAGATTTTTTTTTTTTTTTTTCCCCATTTCCAAGCTACAGCTAAGGAGTATCTGCCACAAATGAGAGATAAGAAGCAACCTAGTAAATTAGTTAATTAGTCATGGGATTATCATCTTTCAGACAGAAAATCAGAAATGTCACAAAAGGACCAAAAATGTGAGGACTTAACTCTGAAAAAAATGATTGGTTCTGTCAAGGCTATAGCTGGCCAAGGGGAATTTTCTTACCCAGAGATTTCTGTGCCTGCTTTCCTGCTGCATTCCTCCTTCATCACCTTCAGAAAAAGAACACCAAACCAAGCAGACCACCAAAGGCAGAGAAATGCTCTATGAATGATTCTTACCTGGGGCAATTTTGCTTCTGTTTCTTCTGGAAACTGCAGAGAGGCTGTATTTTGAAGTCTTAGCTGGTGTTTCATAGAATCATAGAATGGTAAGGTTGGAAGGGACCTCAAGGATCATCTAGTTCCAACCCCCTGCCATAGGCAGGGGCACCTCCCACTCGTACAGCTCACTCAAGGCCTCCTCCAGCCTGGCCTTGAACACCTCCAGGGAGGGAGCAGCCACAACCTCCCTGAGCAACCTGTGCCAGTGCCTCACCACCCTCACTGCAAACAACTTCCTCCTAACATCCAGTCTAAATCTCCTCTCTGCCAGTTCAAACCCATTGCCCCTTGTCCTGTCATTGCAGGACCTTGTCAATAATCCCTCCCCAGCCTTCTGTTTCCTCTCCAGCAGCCTGTCCTTAGGTGGGACTACCAGAAAGCTTTGGCTCTTGCAAACACATGCACTCAGGAGCAGAGGCTATGATCTTGAGAAACATGCAGATCCACCCAAACTTTGTAAGCTGTGCTGTTTGCACAGACCCATTTGAGCTTAGAGGTCCTAGGATGCCTTAGCTGACAGCTGATGACAATCTATATAAACTGTGTGAAAAAGGAGTAGTCTGATTCCCAGAGACACATCTCTTAATAGACACCATCCCTTCATGCTTCAGAGCCCAAATCTTCAAAATCTCTGACATGCATGGGCTGTCACCAGGGACAAGCTAACAACCTTTGCAGCACTTGATTATATTTTTTTTTCCCTTTTGTTTCCTTTCCTTTTGTTTTTGTTTTGGGAGGAAGGATGCATTTTGCAGTGCATGCCTAATGCAGATTTCCTTTGGTCAACAGACCTGGTAGACCACCTTTGAAAGCAGTTCTTTTGGAGGCTGGCTGCAAGAACAGCAGTGTTAAGTGCTGGAACTGCAGCTGTGAAGAGAAGAAACATTGGCTAGGCCTTATGGTAGTGATATAATAGGATGGTTTGTATGGATGTGAAGACTAACAGATTTATTTTAGCACACAAATAAACCTTTACAATAAATGAGGGAAAGAGGTACAGCAAGTGAAAGTGATCTTAGGGCAGAAAATCCAGCAGTGTGAACTTGAACCTTGTGTTAGCTCCTTATGTTATGCTTTAGATCAGTCCAAAACCTGATGTGTTCTGGCCAGTCCCAGCTCATGGATGATGCCTATAGATTTGAATTTGGGCAGCTTCCAAACTGTCCTGCAATGCAGGCCCAGAGAGAGAGATTTCAGCAGCATGTCCCAAATATCTGCTGGACTCACACTCAGCAAAGCAAAGATTCTCCCCCATTGGCTCCAGTTACAGCTACATGCACACAGCCTTTAGGTGGAGTGAGTGTGAATAACAGAAGATCCTCAAAAAGGAAGAAGAACCAGTGTGGGAGACTTGATAACTGACATGGATGCCCTTTCAGCTCCAAATATGTAACTGTTGTCCTCAGCAAATGGGTTCAGTATGATTAAGGATTACTTACAGGATCAAACATGAAAAAGTGCTGTTGCAAAAGCACTTGAATTGGGCAAAAAAAGCACATTTGGAAATAAATAGGGGTCATTGGGAAATCACTTTTCTGGCAACTGCACAAACTGTGTGCATTTCCCATAGAATTGAATAAAAATAGATTGTGCCAAAAATATGAGGAAAAAACATCATGGGAATGCATGTCTGGCACTGTTTATGTCCCACTCCTGGAGCTAAAGTTAGAATATTGAGACAGGGATACAGTTGTGAATTGTACTTTTAAAATGTAAACACTTCTATTTCTTATAAAAGTATGAAAAAATAATCACATACTTTGATGATCTGTAAGCCTACATTAAATAGTCCCTCTGATCTCACTGCAAGTCACTAGGCTAAGACACATTCAAGTCAGCTGGGCTGAGACACATTCAAGTCAGCTAGGCTGAGACACATTCAAGTCAGCTGGGCTGAGACACATTCAAGTCAGCTGGGCTAAGACACATTCAAGTCAGCTGGGCTGAGACACATTCAAGTCAGCTAGGCTGAGACACATTCAAGTCAGCTGGGCTGAGACACATTCAAGTCAGCTAGGCTGAGACACATTCAAGTCAGCTGGGCTGAGACACATTCAAGTCAGCTGGGCTGAGACACATTCAAGTCAGCTGGGCTGAGACACTTCCATTCCATTTGTAAAGCAATCCATATGAAGGAGTCTTTAGATTCTGCCAAAAGAGAACCAGTGCTGACACAGAGACAGATATGTACATACATACACATATACACTTACATGAAAGTGAGACAGGAAGACAGCCTTTCTGTTCCAGAATCTGTAAAGGTTAGGTGTGATTGTTTGGGAGTTCCCTGCCCACTCGTTGTCCTGTCAAATCACCCAGACTAGACTCAGCCAGCTGGAAGTTAAGGACTGAAGCTCTATTTACAGCTCAGCACAATGTACAAGCAGAGATATACACTATAGACAGGAATAGTTACAGAAATAGACAAGTTAAAGGGAATACAGAAACACAACTCCCCTCCCAGAAATCAGAGACCCCAGGAGGGGCTCCCAGCGACCTTCTTCCCACCCCTCCAGCTTACCCCAAGGTTTGCCTTATGTGCAAGGTGAGTTTGGAGGATCAGCAAGGGGGGTTAGAAGCAGAGTGATTAGTTAGGTTACACAGCAGAAAGCAGAAGACACAGCAGCTCCCAGAGAGACAGAGACTGTCCTATGTTTGTGTTCTCGTTTTTATACATCTCAGGAAGCCTGTGAGTGAAGCAGACATCACCATTGTTTGCTTTTCACAGCCTAGAAGCTAATTTTTTTTTCATTAAAATATTCCAATTAGCCTCAAACCAGCACATCACCACATTCAGATGATTGATACATTTACAAGTTCTTATAAAAATAAAACAAACAATCCTGAGATAAACTGGAGGCTTTGCACTATGGTGTACAGCTCTGAAGCGCCCACATTTGTCCTTTAAGGTCTGCTGGTTTGAAATAAGGTTCTTCTCTCAAATGTAGCTCTTCCAGCTATGGGCACATAGCTTTCCTCACAGAGTAGGCACTACCCAAACTCCTCTTCTCTGATGCTTTTAATGCACAAAAGTGTCTGTCATATAGCCCAGCGTGTCTACCTATCCAACCTGACTTGTTTGTAGATGTGCAGAGATATCCAAAGGAACCAAAACTTATCTTTCATTAAGATCATTTCCATCATTAAGCCTTCTCTTCTTCAGCCTGGAGAAGAGAAGGCTTCCAGGAGACCTGATAGTAGCCTTCCAGTATCTGAAGGGAGCCTACAGGAAGGCTGGGGAGGGAGGTCTTGCAATGACAGGACAAGGGGCAATTGGTTTAAACTGGCAGAGGGGAGATTGAAACTGGATGTTAGGAGGAAGTTGTTTGCAGTGAGGATGGTGAGACACTGGCACAGGTTGCCCAGAGAGGTTGTGGCTGCTCCCTCCCTGGAGGTGTTGAAGGCCAGGCTGGAGGAGGCCTTGAGTGAGCTGTGCTAGTGGGAGGTGTCCCTGCCTATGGCAGGGGCTTAGAACTAGATGATCTTTGAGGTCTCTTCCAACCTTACCATTCTTATGGTGCCCTTACCAAGGGCAACGAGGCTGGTGAGAGGCCTCGAGCACAGCCCTATGAAGAGGGGCTGAGGGAGCTGGGATTGTTTAGCCTGCAGAAGAGGAGGCTCAGGGGGGACCTTATTGCTGTCTACAACTACCTGAAGGGTGGTTGTAGCCGGGAGGAGGTTGCTTTCTTCTCTCAGGCAACCAGCACCAGAACAAGAGGACACAGCCTCAAGCTGTGCCAGGGGAAGTTTAGGCTGGAGGTGAGGAGAAAGTTCTTGACTGAGAGAGTCATTGGCTACTGGAATGGGCTGCCCAGGGAGGTGGTGGAGTCACCATCACTGGAAGTGTTGAAGGCAGGTTTGGACGTGGCACTTGGTGCCATGGTCTGGTCTCGAGGTCTGTGGTATTGGGTTGGACTTGATGATCTTTAAGGCCTCTTCCAACCTTGGTGATACTGTGATAGTGTGATACTGTGATAAATAGCTCCTGTGCCTCGTTTCTGCACATTTTCTATCTTTCCATATTGTTTTGAATAAATGAGCACCAAAACTGGCCTCAAGACTGCTTTATAAAATGAAGATCACTTCTGTTTCCTGTCTCCCTCCTGAAACAACAAAGAATCTCTTAAGCCCTTTCTCTTCAGAATTATACCACGAGCTATTTCTCCATCTTGATCCCTAAACTCTTGTAGAAGCACTGCTTTCCAAGGTAGAGTCCTCCTGTGCTGTAGAAAGGTCATGCACTGTTCTGAAGCCAGTGACTTCATATGTAGCTGTGTGAAAGATTTTATTTACATGGACAAGAGATCCAGACTGCTCCACGTTTTCCTGAGCTCATTGATATCACCATTCTGACTGGGGTTTGTGTCATCTGGAAATCCTACCAGCAACATTTGTACTTGCTCTCAAGTGATTGCAGGAGGTGTTGAATAGAAACAGCCTACTGCCAATTCCTGTGGAACTTCTCCATCTGATGGTGATTTTCTGTTGTCAGCTACTTGGAGAGATGTCTCTGTTAGCCATTTAACAGGTTGTGTTGACAGTGCATGATGACTCTTTTATAAACAGAGTAGGACATTGTATGCAATAAGATCCTCAAAATAGCCAAAGTCTACTACATGTAGACTGTGATTTTACTTCATTACTTTTACAATGAGAAGGGTTACTTTTAATGGCAAATTCAGCAGTCACTTATATTGACTTTTGAAATTCTAGTCATTTTTTTTTCCCCCTGAAGTTACAGGTGATTGGGAGTGTCCGAATTGAGGTACAGAAAAAGGATTGACTTTCATAGAATCATAGAATCATAGAATGATAAGGTTGGAAGGGACCTCAAGGATCATCTAGTTCCAACCCCCTGCCATAGGCAGGGACACCTCCCACTAGCACAGGTTACTCAAGGCCTCAAAAGGTATTTCTAAAGGTATTTTGTAGTTTCTGAATATCAAAGACCACATACAACAGATATGAGTGAAAATGCTCATTCACTGAATTAGAACTGTTGCATGCAGAGTTGGCAGTAAGTTGTGATGCTCAAATTTCCTTAAAGTCCAGTTTGGGGTTAAGAAGGACTAAGGTAAGTAGAAAAGTAAGGGATTGAGGTTGGCAATAAGTTGTGATGCTCAAATTTCCTGTAAAGTCCAGTTTGAGGTTAAGAAGGACTAAGGTAAGTAGAAAAGAGATCTGAGGTCAGAATCATAGAATCATAGAATGGTAAGGTTGGAAGGGACCTCAAGGATCATCTAGTTCCAACCCCCTGCCATAGGCAGGGACACCTCCCACTAGCACAGGTTACTCAAGGCCTCAAAAGGTATTTCTAAAGGTATTTTGTAGTTTCTGAATATCAAAGACCACATACAACAGATATGAGTGAAAATGCTCATTCACTGAATTAGAACTGTTGCATGCAGAGTTGGCAGTAAGTTGTGATGCTCAAATTTCCTTAAAGTCCAGTTTGGGGTTAAGAAGGACTAAGGTAAGTAGAAAAGTAAGGGATTGAGGTTGGCAATAAGTTGTGATGCTCAAATTTCCTGTAAAGTCCAGTTTGAGGTTAAGAAGGACTAAGGTAAGTAGAAAAGAGATCTGAGGTCAGAATCATAGAATCATAGAATGGTAAGGTTGGAAGGGACCTCAAGGATCATCTAGTTCCAACCCCCTGCCATAGGCAGGGACACCTCCCACTAGTACAGGTTGGGAAGTGTCCCTGCCTATGGCAGGGGGTTGGAACTAGATGTGTTACTTTGCAATTCTTCTAACCATACTGTCTCAGTAGATGAGGTTGATTTCAAGACCAACATAAGCCAACCCAAATTTGAATCATTAATGAAACATGATTTCTGTTCTCTTTTCCTTACCAGCAGGATGATTCAACTCAGCTCTGTTATCAGTTGTTTAATTTGACTGACTACAGAGCCCTGCAAATGCTAAAAAGGTGATACAACAAAAAGAAACACTTGTTCAGAGGTTTTTCAAGGATGCCATTTTAGTGGGAGGAAACTCCTCAAACCTTCTCCTGAGTTAAGTTGATTGTGAATTGGTAATGAAAATGGAAGGAGCTATTTACAGCACTTCACCACTGTTCTGTTTCCTGAGGTAGATTCCTTTCATCCCAGGTTTTGAACTTGACCTTTCTGCCTTGGCTCAGGGGAAGCTCTCACCAGCATAAATAAGAATTTTACTTCAGTATGTGAATGGCTATGTGGTTCTTGTCATTCAACATTTGCATTAGGTAGGAGCAAAGGGTACGAGGTGGAGAACAGGGGACTCGTGTAAAGGAAGAGTGATGAGGAATCTGTTCAAAATTACAGCAATTAGTTTCTTACATTGATGAGAGAACCAAACATTTTCCTAATAAATAAACTTGGGTTTGGTAATGGATTTGGTAAAATATCATATCATACCTGTGAAAACAATAGAAAACCAGGAAACTATGGATCTGCACAGCTGCCAGTTTTGTTATTTCTGAATGACTGCTATTAAAAACTGTTAGTAAGACATTTCTGTGAGCAAGATTTGCCTACTAAACCAGTACGAGCTGAGAAGAAAAAATAAGTCTGCATATGTGACACTTGAGAAGACAAGAAGATAAGAAATTGATCTGTTATTATTCCTACAGAGTGTGATTGTTCAAAGCTTACAAACCAGCTATTGCCTGATCAAAAGACAGCAAGGAAAAACACTGCCAAACAGCCAAAGAGGTTTTGAAGTAAATATAAAGCATGAAGAGATTTGCAGGTTGCATTTAATCATGCAGTATGCAAAGTGTGTCTGCATTTCAAATTTCAAAAGTCAGGACAAAAGATTTAAGATAGCACAAAACAAAAATCCTTTAAACACAGAAAAGACAGAGAGTAACATCTCACACACTCAAACATCAGTCTTTTCCCACTACGCTGTAATAAGTATAGGTTTTGTCATCCTGTGTTTCCTCTTTCCATTGAGAGTTGCTGCATTACCAGCTTAGGAGACAGACTAGTACAAAACAAAGAGATTTAGGTCTCTTCTTCCTGGTCTCTGTAGCTGGTTCCAAGCAAGTGGTAATAATAGTCCCACTTGCATCCAAGAAGGTAAGCAAGAGAGGATTTTAAGAGCCTGTACTCTAGTAGTGTGCGTGCTGAAGTTACTTTTCACTCAAGTAAAAAGCAGAGTAAAGCAGGGCAAGGGAGGTGATTCTGCCACTTTACTCTGCTCTTGTCAGACCCCACCTGGAGTCCTGTGTGCAGTTCTGGAGCCCTCAGCACAGGAAGGACATGGAACTGTTGGAGTGGGTCCAGAGGAGGCCACGAAGATGCTCAGAGGGCTGCAGCAGCTCTGCTGTGAGGACAGGCTGAGAGAGTTGGGGCTCTGCAGCCTGCAGAAGAGAAGGCTGCCAGGAGACCTTAGAGTAGCCTTCCAGTATCTGAAGGGGGCCTACAGGAAGGCTGGGGAAGGATTGTTTACAAGGTCTTGCAACGACAGGACAAGGGGCAATGGGTTTAAACTGACAGAGGGGAGATTTAGACTGGATGTTAGGAGGAAGTTTTTTACAGTGAGAGTGGTGAGGCACTGGCACAGGTTGCCCAGGGAGGTTGTGGCAGCTCCCTCCCTGGAGGTGTTCAAGACCAGATTGGAGAAGGCCTTGAGTGAGCTGTATGATTCTATGATTATGATTTACCCAGTTTTACACTTCTGACACTAAGTGAATATTTCTGCCCCCTCTGTATGGCATGTATTGCATTGCAGACCTTAGCCAGGGTTAGTCAGAAGATGATTGTTTGAGAGAATGTCTTTGGAAGGACTGGAAAAAGATACTCCTCTCAGGCAAAAAGCTGAAAGCTGCCATGTAGAATCATAGAATCATAGAATGGTAAGGTTGGAAGGGACCTCAGGGATCATCTAATTCCAATCCCCTGCCATAGGCAGGGACATCTCCCACTAGGACAGATCACTCAAGGCCTCCTCCAACCTGGCCTTGAACACCTCCAGGGAATAAGCATCCACAACCTCCCTGGGCAACCTGTGCCAGTGTCTCACCACCCTCACTGGAAAGAACTTCCTCCTAACATCCAGTCTAAATCTTCCCTCTGCCAGTTTAAACCCATTGCCCCTTGTCCTGTCATTACAAGACCTTGTCAATAGTCCCTCCCCAGCCTTCCTGTAGGCCCCCTTCAGATACTGGAAGGCTACTATCAGGTCTCCTTGAAGCCTTCTCTTCTCCAGGCTGCAGAGCCCAAACTCTCTCAGCCTGTCCTCATAGCAGAGCTGCTGCAGCCCTCTGAGCATTTTTGTTGGCTGTTTTTTTTAGCTCAAGTTTACTAAATTGCTAATACTAAATGCTAAATGCTAATACTAAATGCTAAATTGCTAATACTAAATACTAAATGCTAAATCCATTAAAAATGGATTTAAGCTTGAGTTTACTAAATTCACTGAATTTGCATTTACCCTGGTAAAGATGAGGCTTGAAAGTCTGCCACTTCTTCCTTCTGTCCTTTGTTCATTGTCCTGTACACAATCAGACAAGATCTCATTCACCGATCTCTGACAGAAGCAGCCCAAACACTGTCTGAAGTAAGTGTCTGACTTTGTCATGTGGAAGACAGTGCTTGCTGTTTCTCAGCTGCTAGCTGTAGGCTCCTGGTTTTTTGCAGACTGACATGCAGAGCTGGTAAGCAGTGTATTATGGAAGATGCATCTGTTGGCTAGGAGGAAAGACAACATAAGCCTTCATGTCGCTTTCTCCGTAATTGTGAGGAGAATATTCTTCTGCCCAGTTGCTTTTCAGTACAGAGGAGGTTTTAAAGGTTTAATATTCTCCTTCATTAAGAGAAAGCAAGCCCTTAGAAACAAAAGGGTTCAGGAAGGTTGGAGCTACTTCAAGAAAGAAATCTTGAAGGCACAGGAAGAGGCTGTGCCAATGTGCTGAAAGCAGAGCCACTGGGGGAGATGACCAGCATGGATGGGTGAGGGACTTGTGAAGGAATTAATGGAAAAGAAGAGGGCATATCACCACTGCAAAGAGGGGGTGGTAGCTCAGGAAAAAAATAAGGCTGTTTCTAGATCATGTAGGAAGAAAATTAGGGAGGCAAAAGCCCAGTTAGAACTTAGACTGGCCACTGCCGTGAGTGATAATAAGAAGTGTTTCTGTAAATACATGAATGACAAATAGAGGAGCAAGGAAAACCTTCACTCTTTATTGGACAAGGAAGGGAGTGAAAGATGTTGAGGTGCTTGAACATGTCCAGAGAAGGGCAGCAAGGCTGGTGAGGGGGCTGGAGCGCAGCCCTGTGAGGAGAGGCTGAGGGAGCTGAGGCTGTGCAGCCTGCAGAAGAGGAGGCTCAGGGCAGACCTCATTGCTGTCTACAACTACCTGAAAGGAGGTCGTAGCCAGGTGGGGTTGGGCTCTTCTGCCAGGCAACCAGGAACAGAACAAGGGGACACAGTCTCAAGTTGTGCCAGGGGAGGTCTAGGCTGGATATTAGGAGGAAGTTCTTGCCAGAGAGAGTGATTGGCATTGGAATGGGCTGCCCAGGGAGGTGGTGGAGTCACTGTCCCTGGAAGTGTTTAAAAAGAGACTGGATGAGGCACTTAGTGCCACAATTTAGTTAATTAGAAGGTGTTAGGTGATGGGTTAGACTCAATGATCTTGAAGGTCTTTTCCAACCTGGTTAAGTCTGTGATTCTGTGATTTCAAGATGATAAACTAGAATGACACACAAAAATTAGTAGCAACTAATATGAGTCATCAGAGAGGTGTGAACTGATACTCTCATTACCTAACTTTGCTCTGCTATACATAACACATTTTGGGACAGCTGTCCTCCTTACAGGATATAAACATAATTTAAATGTCAGTGCAAGCTCACTGGAACACAAAGTATCTAAGGAAATTTCAACAACAAAGTTCACTGTCAACCTTTGAGATACACCAAACCTGAAGATAAGTCACACTAGACACAAACATTTTGGGCTGTTTTGAAAATTTAAAAGAAGAATCATTCTTTAGAGTGCTACCACTTAGGAATTTCTTATTCAGATTATCCCTGTTTTGCATACAAACATCAAAAAACTGACTCTCTAGGAGGTCCTCAGAGAAGTGATCTCCTTCAATGCTTGGGAGGATGGGAGACTCTGGCAAGCTAGGAAAATCCTTAATTATATGGCAAAAGACACAACACTGATAGTAAGTTCCTAGAATAAAAGAGTGCCTTGTCTGGCTAAAAGAAAGCCTCAGGGAGCACAATCCTTTGAGTCCTTCAAGACTCCATTAAACAGAATATTGCATGCACACAGAACACCTCTTGTGTGTAAAGCACCAATTACACCACTTCTCTTCCCAGAAGTTTCCTCAGAGCTTAGATCTCTCTCAATTTGATCACAAACAGGTCAGCCCCCTCAGTGCTGTGTGAGAGGTTTTAAGCTCCTCAACTTGTAAATGAGCCAAGCTGGAATTTTTAGCTAAAGTACCCTCTGGAATGACTAAGGTATAGAATCATACAATGGTTTGGATTGGAAGGGATATCCAAAGGTCACCTAGTCCAACCCCCTCACAGTAAGCAGGGGCATCCTCAACTAGATCAGGGTGCCCAGAGCTCTGCCGAGCCTTACCTTGAATATCTCCAGGGATGAGCCCTCAACCACCTCCTTGGCCAACCTGCTCCAGGGTTCCACTATCCTCATAGTAAAGAACTTGTTTCTAACATCTGATCTAAATCTGTGCTTTTCTGGTTTGAAGCCATTGCTCCTTGTCCTGTCACCACAGGGTTTTATAAACAGTCTCTCTCCAGCCTTCTTGTAGGTCCCCTTCAGGTACTGGAAGGTGGCTATTAGGGCTGCCCAGAACCTTCTCTTCTCCAGGTTTAACAACCCCAGCTCCCTCAGCCTGTCACTGTAGCAGAGTTGCTCCAACCCCCTGATCATTTTTGTGGCCCTCCTCTGGTCCATGTCCTTTCTGTATTGAGGGCTCCAGAGCTGAATGCAGTACTCCAGGTGAGGTCTCACCAGAGCAGGGTAACATGGCACAGTCGCCTCTCTGAATCTGCTGATCACATTGTCTTTTGATGCAGCCCAGGATGGGATTGGCCTTTTGGGCTGCAAGTGCACAGTGTGCTCATGTCCAGCTTCTTGTCCATCAGCACTCCCAAGTCCTTTTCCTCATCCTCCCAGTCTGTATTGATAGTGAGGTTTGTTCCAGCACAGGTGCAGAGCCCTGCACTTGCTCTTGTTGAATCTCATGAGGTAGACCTAGGACCACCTCTCTAGCTTGTCCAGGTCCCTCTGCATGGCATCTCATCCCTCTGATGTATCAACAGCACCACTCAGCTTGGTGCTATCTGCACACTTGTTGAAGGTGCACTCAATCCCTTGTTGAAGGTGCACTGTCTGTATCACATAAAAATATTAAACAGCACAGGTCCCAGTATGGACCCCTGAGGGACACCACTTGTGACTGCTCTCCCTCTGGACTTTGAGCCATCAAGCACCACCCTCTGGATGCAACCATTCAGCCAGTTCTGTATCCACTGAACAGTCCACCCATCAAATGCATATCTCTCCAGCTTGGTGAGCAAGATGTCATGGGATACTGTGTCAAAGGCCTTGCAGAGGTCCAGATAGATCGCTTCCATAGGTTGTCCCTTGTCCACTGACATAGTCACTTTATCATAGAAAGCCATCACGTTAGTCAGGCAGGATTTGCCTCCAGTAAAGCCATTCTGGTTGTCTTGAATCACCTCCCTGTCCTCCATGTGCCTTAGCATGACATCTAGGAGGGTGTTTCCAAGCATGGAGGTGCAGCTGACAGGCCACTAGTTCCCAGGGTCCTCCTTGCTACCCTTTTTCAAAATGGGTGCAATGTGATACTGTTTCCTTTCTTCCAGTCCCCAGGGACTTCACCCAAGTACCATGACTTTTCAAGTATCATGGAGAGCAGCTTGACAACTACATCAGGTAATTCCCTCAGGACTCTGAGATGCATCTCATCAGGTCCCTTGGACTTGTATATCTTCAGCTTCCTCACATGCTCGTGCATCTTGTCTTTGCTTACAGGGGGAGGGACTTTGTCTCCCTGGTGTCTCTATCTTGTGACCCATCAGCATGAGAGCCATGAGGAGAAGGGTCACCAGTGAAGACTGAGACAAAACAGTTGTTGAGAATCTCAGTCTTCTACTTGTCTGTTGTTACTAATCCACCACTGTCAGTCATCATGGTAGGCATGCTCTCTTTAACCTTCCTTTTTTGGTTGGCATATCTGTAGAAGCCTTTGTTTTTCTTTACATCCCTTGCCAAGTTCAGTTCCAGCTGTGCCTTGGCCTTCCTGACCTCTTTCCTACACAACTGGGCAACATTTCTTTGCACCTATCTGTAATGTACAGAAGTCAATTCCCCTGCTGCACTTGATTCTTGGCCATTGTAATGTATATTTATACATGCTGCATCAGCAGTGCTTTGTAAGTGCAGCTTTGGTCAGTGTATGCCAGCACTGGAGCATGGCATCGAAGTGTGGATGTGCTGGCTAGGCCTCTAGGGCCCCCAGAACACTGGAACAATTCTATGAGTCTGCTTTTGGGGCAATACTCTGCAGCCCAGAGAGCATTTGTGGTCTGCCCCCACAGGACTTAACCTTGAAGATGTTTCTCAGACTGGACAGTGTTAAATATCATTGAATTTAACCCTAAACAAATATTTTTAAATGACTTTTCCTGCGGAGAGAAATGAAGTCACAAAATGTTGTTCAAAGGCATTCAACAACTCCACTGGCAGAAGCATCTCTTGCCTGCAGTATCACCCATGTATGTATGGATCACTTCACCAGTTTGTGAGGCCTAGAACACAGTGAAGATCGAGCTTGTGAACCAAGCTCCAATTGAAAATGCACACACAAGAGGCATTGAGTTCCTCTTGGAAACTAATTCAACTTATAATTGAAAACCTCACAGGGATTCCTGGGTTTTTTTGTCACATTACTTTCCTGAAGTCAGGTAATTTTGTATCTTGCTACTACAATCTTGAATTTTGACTGGAAACCTTACCCTAAGCCCTTATGAAGTATATTTCAAGCTGATTTGAATGTTTACTGAAAACAATTATCCAACAGCCAAGTAGTTCCAACCTTAGACTTTTTAGCAGTTAATTTGCTTGGTGCATAACAGTAAGACTCTATTTCCAGAACCTCAAAACATTGTCCAAATATTTGGAGGTGATTACAAATGCTGCAGTTTTCATGTGTTCCAAGAATCTCATTTTCAGGAAGTGTTTAGCAAAGCCTTATGAAAATCATGCCACCTGTAATTGCTGCTTACTTTTAAAATCCAAGTTTCCTCGTAATGACAAGCAGCTCTTACCTACCACTGTGCTAAACAGACTCTGCAGCATGAATTTGAGTATCTATGCTGATGATTTGCGCTCAGCAATGTTTAAATTGGACTTTTTTATTTTCAACATTTTGTTCTCCAGATAAATTTTTATGGACAATCATCTAACAGAACAGGATGCATTTCCTAGCACCACATGATCCCTCTCATCCTGGCCTTGCTTGCTCATCCTGCACTTGGCCTTACACAAGGCCAAGTGTAAGGTCCTGCACCTGGGTAGGCACAATCCCAAGCACAAATCCAGGCTGGGTGAGGAATGGCTGAGAGCAGCCCTGAGGAAAAGGACCTGGGGGTCTGGGTTGATGAAAAGCTCAACATGAGCCTGCAGTGTGCACATGCAGCCCAGACAGCAACCGAGTCCTGGGCTGCAACAAGAGCAGTGTGGGCAGCAGGGCAAGGAAGGGGATTCTGCCCCTTTACTCTGCTCTCATCAGACCCCACCTGGAGTACTGTGTGCAGTTCTGGAGCTCCCAGCACAGGAAGGACATGGAAGTGTTGGAGTGGGTCCAGAGGAGGCCACGAGGATGCTGAAGGCTGGGGAGGGACTATTGACAAGGTCTTGTAATGACAGGACAAGGGGCAATGGGTTTAAACTGGCAGAGGGGAGATTTAGACTGGATGTTAGGAGGAAGTTCTTTGCAGTGAGGGTGGTGAGGCACTGGCACAGGTTTCCCAGGTGGTTGTGGCTACTCCCTCCCTGGAGGTGTTCAAGGCCAGGTTGGAGGAGGCCTTGAGTGAGCTGTGCTAGTGGGAGGTGTCCCTGCCTATGGCAGGGGGTTGGAACTAAATGATCCTTGAGGTCCTTTCCAACCTTACCATTCTACGATTCTATGATCCTAGATAGTACAGACGAATATAAACTGATAGCAATGCAAATGCATGATAATGGGAGTTTTAGGTGGTATATATAGCCGGGAAAAGCACAATAGCTATTAGCTATGAAACACTACGTCCACCGTGGTCTTTCACATCGGCACATGCCCGTTTGTGAAGATTGCCCACCGCTCACCAGCTCTAACACCTAGATCCGCCACAGGGGGAAAGCACCCAAGCCCTAGGGCTCCCCGGGAGACTGCAGTGCCCGGAGGCGGTGCCCCGGCGCGGGAAGAGGGCGCGAAGAGAGCTCGGCAGGACGCCTCGGTAAAGTTAACGGCACCCCGAGCCCCTGAGAGGGCTACCTGCCGGGCGCCTGAGAGGGTCTGCCGTGGGGCGGGGCGAGGCGAGGAGAGTCGAGTCGAGTGGAATCAGATCGGATGGAATCGGCCCGAGCCGGGTAGGCGGCACGCAACCCGCTCGTCCCACCCTCCTCCCTCCGGCGGCGCGGAGCGGGCCGCAGTCCCCGGCGGGAGGTTGTCATGGTTTCCCGGGTCACATGTGTGCGAGGTTCCCCCGGCGCGGGGGGAGGAGGCGGCGGGGGCGGGGAGGCTTCAGTCACGGACGGGGTTGCCGGCACCACGTCAAGTGTGGGGAGAAGCGGAGCGAGACACTGC
>VWZE01025279.1:119879-145693 GCA_013396675.1 Eubucco bourcierii | reverse complement strand
CTCGCGTCGTCTCCGGGCTGCGGACCCCCAGCCCCAGGCTCTCCCCCCTCCCCCTCTCCCTCCCCCTTCCCAGCCAGGCTGTGCCCCCCCGGCCGACCCCGGCATGAGCATCTCCATCCCGGCTGGGCTGACGGAGCTGCTGCAGGGCTTCACGGTAGAGGTGCTGCGGAGCCAGCCCGGGGACCTGCTGGAGTTCGCCCTCCAGTACTTTGGGCGCCTCAAGGAGGAGGCGTCGGCGTCCAAGGCGTCGGCAGCAGTTGAGAAGGAGGCGAGCGGCCGCAAGGCGGGCACCCCCGCGCCCGGCCATGACAGGGGCAGCCAGCCGCCGCGTCGGGCCCCCTCGGACGCCCGTGGGGTCAACTTCGCCGAGGAGCCTATGCAGACCGACTCCGAGAGCGGCGAGGACGAGCAGCAGCCAAAGCAACAGCAGTTTCCGGGTAAGAGCCCCCCGCCTCGCCCAGCCCTTGGGGGAGGGAGACAGCCGGTCAGGTAGGGCGGAGGCGGCTCCTTCAGCTGCTCGGGCTCAGGTGGGCAGCTGCAGGGAGGAGGTAGGGGAGAGGCTGCAGCAGCCTAACGTCACTGAGGGTCAGCCCCCCCGGGCAGCTGGGGCATGGGGTGGGAGGTGGGCAATGCACATGCCCCGCCGCCAGCCCCTGTGGTCGTGGGTCATGCGGGGGAACTGCGAAGCCGGTGAGCGGTGGAGAACAGGGGACGTGAGGAACACGTTGGCCTCGGCGCCTGGAGTGTGAATGAGCAGAGGCGGCCTCGGCTGCACTGTGGGCAGCTCCCTCGCTTGCGTTGACGCTGAACAACGAAGCCCACGGGAGATTTCCCGTCTCCCTCTGCAAACTTTAACCTCTTGGGCTTCTACCTTTCATTAAACGGTGCTGGATGTCGGGCACACAGGTTTCACCAGAACCTGTAGCTGTATTGCTTATCGCCCTGTAGTATTCCTAACAGAAGATCCATCAATTTTCTTTTCCTAAGAGCACAAGAGAGCAAATCCGTGTTTTGTAATTAGTCCAATGGTATGGCTGCCGTGGGAAATAACCTGTCATGGACGTGTTATTGTGTTTACGCCCTTGATTCAGCGTTTTATCTATATGTGTTTGTACGAGTTTCAAAAAGTAAAGCACAATTTAAAACATAATTTCTTCTTGAAAGCCAGGGTGACTTTGCGTGGTAGAAGGGCCTGTGAAGCAAGCCTATCTATGGAAACAGCAAAGAACCTATGGAGTGTCTTTGTGCTTGAGGGTAACACCTATCTGCGTGCAGCTAATGATACCTTATCTTCGTGTGGCAGACAGGCTTTATTTAGAGACGTTGTCCATCCATCAGCTGGTCTGATTTATGGGACTAGTAGTAGCTGCCTCTGAAGGGTGTGTAGCATTGTGTGCTTCTGTGTCATGAGCTGGCTGACTGAAGGGTCAGTATGATTAGATGCTGAGAGGTCAGTCAGTAAGGTTAGAGGAAAGAAGAAAGCATCCAACCATTTTAATTGTTAGCTTATTTTTTGAGAACAGTTTGAAATTGAAGTATATCTCATCAGGTCATTGAAACATTGATCCCTTCAGATCATGCTGGAGGTGGATTTGGTTGGTGTGAAAAGACAAGCAGCTGTTTGCTAGCGGAATGTTAATGCAGTTTTAAAAATGATGTCTTGCATGCATTTTGCCAGGAAAAAAAATGTAGCTGCTTATGAGCTATGCAAGTTTTCTAAATGCTTTATGTTACTCTCTAAAGCGTTCGCCATTCCTTTTCATCTGTTCTTTGCATCTCTATCATGTGTGTGGAATTTGTTAGTCAGGTTTTGCATATTTATGTGGTAATTTTGAACTCCTGATGCTGATCATGTGAGGTTAGTAAAAAATCTGGAAACTTGCCTTTGGAAACTGAGACGGTGATAATGTGGAAGAAGAAAATTATCTGAATGCGTTAACACTGGAGGTGGTTTTTTTCAAACATGAATTGTAACCCTCGATAGACTCATTGGTGAATGGAGAGCTGGGAATCTTGTATTTGGGCAGGTTCAGAAATATAGCTTGTTTTATTAGCATGTATATGTTAAATATGTAAAACTCTACAGAGTATTTTGTTAATCCTTCTAAGCTTTGTGAATGAGTACCTGTAATCAATCTTGATACTCTCTTTGTAGTGATCATGAAGAAGGAAAACCATTATTGTAAATATTCTCCTTAAGGGAGAAGGACTTAGTTTAACTGATATAAAAATCCCATTTGTAAGCCTAGTGTATTTTGAAAGTTTAATTTTATAATGGCTTGTAATTTCTGCTGGTTGGGGTAATTAATAATTAAAAGGGGGGGAAAAAAAAAAAAAAAGAAACCAGACTTGTGAAACCGTGTGGAAGGTAAATAATAAATAAGTTATAATAAGTGATTACTAATGGTATGCTTGTGTGTGAGTATGTTGTGCAACAGTGCAAAATTTGAATTTAAAATACACATCTGCCCTGAATATGCATTCTTTTAAGGTAACATAACAATGCCTCCACTCAGCTTTTTGTTGATAACTGGGGGAATAAAGGCTTGTATTGAAATAATTCTTTGATGGGTTTAAATACCAAATTGAAACCACATTCTTCTAATGCTGTTCCTTTTTCTTTAGACAAGTAGCAGTTTTTAAATGGAGTTTATGGAGAATTTTTTTTTTCTTTTAATTTTGTTTCTTTTATGAATAATTGGGCTGCTTGTGTGTAGTCAGTTTGTCCTGTTTGTATGCATACTTTCATACAGGAGAGGAAAACAAGTTGGAAAAGCTGATAAGCAAATGTAAAATACTAACCTCTGAGAACAAGTTCAGACCTGGTGGTGGTGTCTTTTCTTTTTAAAGCATTACAGTTAAAATGTGAGAGTATTCTTTAATGAGTTTAAACTGGATGTTGTTGAGGCTATTGTCTTAACCCCCCCTTTTTTTTTTTTCCCCTGCACATGTTTCGTGCAAGCACTGAAGTTGAACTCTTTTGTCAGTGTTGGTTTTGTCCTTGAAATGCATTTTGGAAGGTACATCAGCATTATCCTCTTTCAGAAATGACAAGCTGAGGCATAAGCTGTGTTTAAAAGAAGAAAAAAATAATTAAAAGCCTATACTTAGGATTAAGAGTCATATATGATCCATGAATTAAACTCTCTCCAGGTCCTCTGCTGTGCCCATTACATCAGTTACAGAAATCAAATAAAGGCAAAAGCAGTTACCTTGTCTGGAGGGAGAGCTTTGTTGTATTGGTGTCATAGTTCTGAATTGGCACCTAGAGTTAAGATGGTCTCTGAAAGGACATTCTTTAGATTCTAAGTATTTAGATTATCCCCCTCTGAACACACAACTTAACTGGGGAATGATTTGTGGGTCTTCTAGTTGTTTTTTTTTAGCTTTTATATCTGTATGTGTATATATATATATATACAAAATTGTCTTGTGTGTTAGCATTACTCAGTGACCATAACTAATTCCTACTAATGCTATGTGCAATTATTAAATTGAATAGGACACATGCATGCAAATGAGCCCTTTTTTAGCAATTCTCACTTTTTAAAGGTTTGAAGTGCAGCTATGTCTGCAGAATTTGAAAATGCTCTTTATTTGTTCTTTTGCAATTACTTCACCACCTATGTATCAGTGTGTAACTTCTTTTGATGGGTAATAGCCCATGTGATTTACAATAAATGTTTTAAAATATTTGCCATAGCTAAAAATCTACCTTCAGTGTGTGCAGACGTTTTTAGAGGTAACACTGCTGGGTTTTTTTTAAGCCTAAAAATTGCAGTGCTGTGTTTGGTGTCATGTAGCCTCTGTTTACTTTTTTTCCTCTTTTCTTTTACTTTGGCTTGTTTTGGTATTTTTTTTTTCCTCAGATCATGATGTATTTTAACAGGAAAACAGTACAGATGTCCCTCTCCTCTCCCATGTGCTTGTGTTGGTGTGTTGGTTGCTTTGAGTTCCTTCCTCGAAAAATTGAACTAGAAAATACAAGTATATGTCTCAGCTTTACCCACATATTATGCTCAAAGATCACTGCTCATGCAAAACAATGTCTTTAGTTTACAATAGTAAAGACACATCTTCAGTTCTTTCATTCACTCTGAATTGCTGAAACCAGTGTAGGAGAAATCTTTGCACACAACCGTATCACAGAACCACAGAATGTTAGGGGTTGGAAGGGACCTCCAGAGATGGGTTTTAAATGTCTCCAGAGAAGGAGACTCTGCAACCTCTCTGGGCAGCCTGTTCTAGTGCTCCGTCACCCTCACCATAAAGAAGTGTCTCCTCCTGTTGAGGTAGAACATCCTGTGTTCTACCTTGTACCCATTGCTCTTTGTCCTGTCACTGGGCACCACCAAAAAGAGACCGGCCCCTTCATCTTGGCACCTACCCCTCAGATACTTATAGATGATGATAAAATCCCCTCTCAGCCTTCTCAAGAGTAAACAGCCCCAAGTCTCTGTCTCAGTTCCAGTCCCCCTGTCATCCTCATACCTTTCTGTTGGACTCTTTCCAGCAGATCTCTGGCTTTCTCGAATCGGGGAGCCCAAAACTAGACACAGTGTTCCAAGTGTGATCTCAGCAGGGCAGAGTAGAGGGGGAGAAGAACCTCCCTAGACCTGCTGGACACACTTTTCTTAATGCACCCCAGGATACTGTTTGCAGTCTTGGCCATAAGGGCACGTTGCTGTCCACTAAGGCTCTGAGGTCTTTCTCCATAGAGCTACTTTCCAGTGAAATGACCCCTTTTCTGGTGCCTGGTGTTATTCCTTCTCAGATGCCGGACTCTGCACTTGTTAACTTCATGAGGTTCTCATTTGCACAACCTGTCCAGATCTCGTTGGATGACAGCACAGGCTTTCAGTGTGCTGGCTTTGTGGCAATAGATGGTACTTCATTCATTCTATTAGCCTTGCTTATTATTTTTTTCCCTGAAACTAAACCAAAATGGAAAACACTGAACAGTTCCAAATATTCCTGCAGGTTTGTCATGCAATTATAACCAGTAGGTTAGAGCAGTGGAAGGGGTCAATGTAAAAATATGTATGTAGTATGACTGTGTAAAAATACATATGTAGTAAGACATCATTAAATGATGTACCAGATAGAAAAATGTGCATATCCAAAATGTATATATCCAAATTATCTATATGTCTAATGTGTGCTTAGATGACTTCAGGAATGAAGTTTGATTGATTTCTACACTCAGATGAAATAATAAAAAGAAATAATGCATTGTTTTTATGGTTATAAGGACACACAGGAGGAAGGGATGCCACCCAGAAGGACATTGATAGGCTTAGAGGGTGGGCCTTTTGCAAACCTTGTGAGGTTCAACAAAGCTAAGTGCAAAGCCCTGCTTGTGGGTCACAGCAGGAGAGAAAGACCTGGAGATGTTGAGTGATGAGAAGCTTAACTTGAGCCAGTAACATGTGCTTGCAGACCAGAAAACCAACTATATCCTGGGCTGCATCAAAAGAAATGTGGCCAGGGGGTCAAAGGAGTAATACTCCCTCTCTACTCTGGTGAGACCTGGAATACTGTGTCCAGCTCTGGGACCCTCAACATAAGGAGTACATGGATCTTTTTGAGTAGGTCTGGAGGAAGGCCATGAAGATGATTAGAAGGCTGGAACACCTGTTCTATGAAGACAGGCTGAGAGAGTTGGGCTTGTTCAGCCTGGAGAAGAGAGGGCTCTGGGGGGGCCTTATAGCCGCCTTCCAGTAGCTAAAGGGGCACTACAAGAAAGGTGGAGAGGGAATTGTATGTAGTACAAGGGCTAACAGTTTTAAACTAAAAGAGGATAGATTTAGATTACATGTGAGGAAGAATTTCTTTATTGTTGAGTTGATGAGACACTGGAACATGTTGCTGTGAGGTGTGGTGAATGCCTCCTCCTTAGCAGTGTTCAAGGCCGGCTTGGGTCTTTGAGGGCTGTGGTGTAGTGGAAGATGTCTCTGCCTGTAGCAGGGAGGTGGAACTAGATGATCTTTAAAGTCCTTACCAACTGAAACCATTCTGATTCTATGACAAATGTGATCAAACCCAGACTGGAACAACCTTACTGTATATGCAATTTTAAAAAAGAGAAGTTTTTAGTTTAGCAAGTCCTTTGAGAGTGTGTGAGCTTGGCATTGTTGTTGTACTCCTCAGCAAGGCTTTGGGTTCATTTTCTTGCACTTTACTGGACTATTCACCTGTGGTTCAGAGCTTAGTGTATATAAAAGACCATTCAGGGTAGGTGGTTGGGAAGAAGACAGCTTCTGGAAGGGGAAAGAATTTTAGCTGCCTGGATGGGTTCAGTGGGCCTTGATGGTCAGGGAGTGGTTACTCACTACTCTTATCTGGTAGTATACTTTGTGGTAGTATACCACAAAGCTTTCAATCTTTGCTGTAAGTCTTAAGAATAACAGACCTTTTTGCAATAATGGCTTCCTGTATTTTTGACAGGAGCTTCTTTTTTCTGTAAAGAAACAACGTGGAACTGATTTTTGGCTGACCACTTAGCTCAGAAGAAAACAGCATGAATTCAGTACTTACAGGAAATGTTGTTAGCATGGGTTTGTAATGATTGCATTATGAATAGTAAGGTACAAAACAGCATCAGTATTAACATTTGCACACCACCACTCTTTCTTGCACATATCATGTCTGTTTTAAAGGGAAATTGGCTTCCTCAAGAAGGCTCTGAGAGTTTTGTGTTGCTTGCTGAATTTGGTACAGTTTCCCAAAGAAACCTTAATATTTTTATTCCCTATATTTATAGAATCATAGAAAGAATGGTAAGGTTGGAAGGGACCTCAAGGATCATCTAGTTCCAACCCTCTGCCATAGGCAGGGGCACCTCCCGCTAGTACAGCTCACTCAAGACCTCCTCCAACCTGGCCTTGAACACCTCCAGGGAGGGAGCAGCCACAACCTCCCTGGGCAACCTGTGCCAGTTTATTTAATCCTGTTTATGCATTTACCTGAATGGAAAAACAATTGACAGAATCACAGAATGATGGGGTTTGGAAGGAATCTCTGGAGATAATGTAGTCCAATGTTCTTTTAGTGACTTTTAGAATAAAGATTAATCCATGGACACTAAGAAATTACCTGGGTTTAGAATGTACTTGTATTGAAGTTATGAAAACCATAATAGCCTAGAGCTAGTCAGTCATCTGCATCTACATCTGTCAGTAAGTTAAGCTTGCTTTAATACATATATATATCTCTATATAGAATCATAGAATCAGTCAGGGTTGGAAGGCACCACAAGGATCATCTAGTTCCAACTCCCCTGCCGTGGGCAGGGACACCCTACCCTAGAACAGGCTGGCCAGAGCCTCATCCAGCCTGGCCTCTAATACCTGTCTGAGTTTATTTCTGATCCGTTAGGCAAGAACATTGAATTCTGTTCTCTATCTCTGTCCAGTGAGAACTGTCTGAGGGAAATCTACCTTAAACAGTCAAGTATCTGCAGACTTACTGCTGCTCCTGTAAATCTGGAACATATGGTTTAGAAATCACACATTTAGTTCACAAGGTACAGATTAATCAAGGGTACAGGCTGCTGCCCCGCTTCTTGTTTTCCAGTATCAGATGACCTCTAGATTTGGAGATTTCGTTTGTCAGGACTGTGATGAAAGAAAGAAGATGACAGGGTGGAAGGCAGAAAGCAGAGGCAGAAAAAGAGTCAATGACTGGTAAGCAAAATGCAAAAAAATAAGAGCAAGGGGGAGGAGGAGGGACAGAACTGAAGCACCAGTAAGAAGGTAAAAGTGCATATAGAGGACATGTGAGAGAGAAAGAGTTACATTATCTGCTCTTATTTTCTCTATAGCCCTGCTCTCAACATGAATGCATACTGCATTTGCCCTGAATTTTCTATTGAAATTCTCTTAGAAATGTATTTCAGAAGAGCATAAACACAAATTTAAACTAAAACTAGTGGTTAGTGCATTTGATGAATGTGAACTTGGTCATCTGATGCTGAAAGAGCTTTTAAAATATTTTAATGTGGTTGTCTGTCACATTGCTGTGTCTGAAAACTCGTAACAGATTTATGTTCTAATGAGTGTGTACAGTGAAAGGTTCAGCTACAGTTGTTCATGGAGAATCCAAATTGTTCTCAACTGTTTCCTGTTTCAAAAAATAACTGTAGTTGTCATCGTCGAGAGGGTCAATAAGCACATGGATACAGTTGGCATCTTCATAGAGAGTTAAGATGGTTTTGTTGCTGATGGAAAAATGAAATATTAGAATCATAGAATGGTAAGGTTGGAAGGGACCTCAAGGATCATCTAGTTCCAACCCCCTGCCATAGGCAGGGACACCTCCCACTAGTACAGCTCACTCAAGGCCTCATCCAACCTGGCCTTGAACACCTCCAGGGAGGGAGCAGCCACAACCTCCCTGGGCAACCTGTGCCAGTGTCTCACCACCCTCACTGTAAAGAACTTCTTCCTAACATCCAG
Organism: Eubucco bourcierii; assembly: GCA_013396675.1. Classification (NCBI taxonomy): domain Eukaryota; kingdom Metazoa; phylum Chordata; class Aves; order Piciformes; family Ramphastidae; genus Eubucco; species Eubucco bourcierii. The sequence goes on along the minus strand of VWZE01025279.1, from coordinate 137,237 downwards.
TCTAAATCTCCCCTCTGCCAGTTCAAACCCATTGCCCCTTGTGCTGTCATTGCAAGACCTTGTAAATAGTCCCTCCCCAGCCTTCCTGTAGGCCCCCTTCAGACACTGAAAGGCTACTATAAGGTCCCCTTGAAGCCTTCTCTTCTCCAGGCTGAAGAGCCCCAACTCCCTCAATCTGTCCTCATAGCAGAGCTACTCCAGCCCTCTGAGTATCTTTGTGGCCTCCTCTGGACCTGCTCCAACACTTCCATGTCCTTCCTGTGCTGAGGACTCCAGAACTGCACACAGGACTCCAGGTGAGGTCTGACAAGAGCAGAGTAAAAGGGCAGAATCCCCTCCCATGCCCTGCTGACTACGCTTCTCTTGATGTAGCCCAACCATTAGTAGTACATAATAAACACTGTGAAGTGTCCTTTAGTGCTTAATAAAAAATCACAGTGGTTATTTCACTTACTTTTATTTTCATTGGAATGCCTTAAAGTTATACTGTAGGAAAAAACTGATCCTGCTGCAGGTTTGAGCTGCTCTCTTAAGCTTTAACTGAGTGTAATTGTAGAGGAGTTTTGTGCTTTAAAAAGGTGAATACTTTTTGAATGAGGGAGAAGGCTTTAAGGAAAAGAGCAATTTAAAATGGCTCAGTATTCTGATGCTGCCATAGGTCTTTATCATGAATTAGAAGAAAAAGAGGTAATCTTGCTAGGCATGATGCATTTATCACATAGTCTTTCTTGTATTTCAGGCTGTTATGTGGGTATGGATGCATAAAAGATGGGAATCCATGTATGTGTGTGTTACTATGTGCTAGGTAAATCTGTTACATTTGTGTAAGTACATATTATTGCCCAAAGCACCCATCAGTTATAGTGTTGTTTGAATTATAAAGAAAATACATACTTGTTTTGATTCCTTCTCCCTGGGACATTGAATGATGGCAGGTAGCTTTATGTAGAGGTTTTATACTGAAAACCCTTACCCTTTCATGGAAAACCCTTTCAGGCTAACCCTTTCACTTGCTGGGGTAGGAATGGTAATATGGTAATTTTTTTTTTTTTTACTTTATGGAACTGAATAGGATGTTCTCACTGTGAATTTTGATCATTGATATTTTGACAAGTAATTGCAGACTTAGGAGTTTAAATTAATCATTTTCTTTATAGAATATGTTTTTGTTCTGTAGGTCAGTTTCCAGTCAATACTAAACAAGATACTGTTGCAGAGAGTGAAGTTTGGCTTTGAGTGCCCTTTGTTTTTTGCTTTTCAAATTGACTGACGTTACTACGTTTTTTTTTTCCCCCATGAAAAAAAGACTTCATGCTTGTCAATTTTATTTTTCATTTAAAACCTCAAAGAGCTCTATTTTGAGACTTTGTGCATTTGGTGATAAAAATAGCAGAAGTACTCTCACAGAATTTCTATTTGCAATCTCTGTGCAGTGTAATACACGAACCTAGATTTAAATCGATACACCGAGTAACTTAAAACATAGAGGCTACATCAAAAAGAACATGCTATTTAAATGCCCAGTGCCTCATTCAGCATTTTAAATGATAATCATATCACACAAAAAAGTGAGATCTGTAGTGAAGGCAGCTATAGACAGGCATGTATGTCTGAAGCACATGGGAGTAAAATGCAGGTTGTAGGCGCAAGTTATCCAGAGTGAGCTGAACAACAACCATGTGGCAGTTTGCCATCATTTCTATAAAAGGCATCCTTTTATCATAGCTGCTCAGAAAAGTAATTTATGGACTACTGATCAAATAAGGAAATGATAAGCAATGACAGAATTTAAAAAAAAAAAAAAAAAAGCCAGTTTTTAATTTAGCCAGCTTTGCCTTGGTGTACCGTAACATTCTGGGTAATGAAAAGTGGAGTGCTAAAAAGCATGCTGTAACAACAGAAAATGTTTTTCATTTGTCTGTTTGCCTCTTAAATTGCTCTGCTTAATGATTTTAAAGAAAAAATCATCAGAGCAAGAATATGAAACTGAGAACTTGAGTAGGTAAAAGCTGATAATGAGAATAACTTTCTTAAACGTACTGTTCCAGTGACTTGACTGAAGTGGTTTTTGTCAAGCTGGGCTGAAAGGACCAATTAGTAAATATTATGAAGGCTTCCTTAATGGAGGGACTAGAAAATTGCTGTATAAACCAGATTTTTGAAAGAAGTAGAAGTAACATTATCTTTCCTTCTCAGAGTTGTTCCACATACCATCCTGCTTGTACAAAGATCTTTGAAACATCACAAATGCCTTCTGAAGCCCTGTGATGCAGATTTAAAAAATGTCTTCTGATAAATAGTGGTAGTCTCTTCATAGCATAACTCTTTAGCAGACATGTCTGTTGTAAAACATACCAGACAGGAAGAAAAGAAATCCTTGGCCAACACTGGAAAGAAAACATTCCTCAGTATAGACTAAAAATAAAAATGTACAAAATCCTAAATGTTGGGATGAATACAAGCTGGAACTAAGTGTAAACATTCAGACTTGCTAGCCTGAGAGGGCAGGCTGGAAGGTTTATTATATTTTCCTGTTCTGTTTTAATGATAGATTTGTAATGCTAGTGTGAAAAATAAAATCTATTGCCATGAATTATAAGGAATTTGTAACTGTCACAGTGTTTTGGACTAACTTTGAACTCAAACTCTCTGTGACAGTATTGTTGTGCCCTTGCACTGGATGACCCCACAAATGAGTATATGTCATCACTGCACTGATTTGATCGTTCTAATTTCTTTACTCTTATTTTCACCCCTTAACTTGTTTGCTTTGTGATCCTGCCTCTGAAAGTGTAACATTTATTTTCATTGATGTTTAAGAAACTCCATCATGGGACCATCATTTGATTAAAATGTGCAGACTAATGTCACAAGTTACGGAAGTAGGCATTGCTCAAGAAATTTTTAGAAGTTTTGGGTTTTAACATTTTGCAAATGAATGTCTACAAGCTAGTAAGTATGTTTAAACACTCTTCCTGGGTTAATAATGGATAAGAACTTTAATGACACAAACTTTTTTCTAATGGAGAGCTGGGGTTGTCCTGAGATGATTTGTTCTCTTCCAGCATGGTTTTTGTGATACTCATCACACTTACAGTCAGAAGCACTATAGGCACACATTAAAATGTTCTTCAGGCTTTGAATGCAGTGTTTTCTACTATTCTAATAAAAATACTTTTTTCCTCATGAATGAGTTTTGAAAAGCCTAAGTTCTCAATAAGAGATACTATTAAACATTTTGTTTTCCCAGTTATGCTTAATTTCTGTGGAAATTAAGGGGTTAGGATCAAACACCTTTAGAGATCTACTTCTTCATGAGCCTTTTTTTAGTACTAGACCAGTCATTATTTTGTTTTCTGTTCTTTTTTTTTTCCCCTTTGCTTTTAATGTGTAGTGTTTTCTTTTTCCACCCATTTTGTTCAATAATGTTGAGTAGTGTTTGGCATCTTGCTCTAAAAGCCATCTTTTAGCTGATAATTTGTCTGCCTCTTTTGGTTTTTAATAGGTACTCAAACATGAGAAACTCTGATCTAGCCTTCACCACTACATTATTTAAGCAGTGGTGAGGTAATTTAAATACAGAGTTAACAGCCTTAATTCTTGTTGCCTCAAACTACAGGAAATATTATTTAATGGCTTTGCATATATGAAAAATTGGTCTGAAAGTAGATAGATGATTATTTATTCTTACAGAATCACAGACTGTTAGGTGGTTGGAAGGAACCTCAGGAGATCATCAAGTCTAGCCACCCTGCCAAAGCAGGATCACCTAGAACAGGCCACACAGGAATGCATCCACGTGGGGTTTGAAAGTCTCCAGAGAAGGAGACTCCACAATCTCTGGGCAACCTGTGCCTGTGCTCTGTCACCCTCACAGTATAAAGAAGTTTTTCCTCATGTTGACTTAGAACCTCCTGTGTTCCAGCTTTTATCTGTTGTTACTTGTCCTATCACGGAGTGCTGTTGAAAAGAGACCATCACCTTCATCCTGACACTCACCTCTCGGATATTTATAGACGTCAATAAGATCACTTCTCAGTCCTTTCTTCAAGATTAAACAACCCCAGTTCCTTCAGTCTTTCTTCATAGGAGAGATCTTCAAGTCCTCCAGTGATCCTTGTAGCTCTACATTGGACTTTATCCAGGATATGCCTGTCTCTTTTGAACTCGCACACACAAAACTAGATGCAGTATTCCAGGTGTGGGCTTGCCAGGGCAGAATGGAGGGGGAGAAGACACACGTTTCTTAATGCACCCCAGGATGCTGTTGGCCCTTGTGGCCACAAAGGCCCAATTCTTAGATACTACTGACTTCAATTCTTGGCAAAAAAATTATCTGCAGCGTTTACCTGTTGATCTCACTTACTAATCTATCAGTTTTGTGGTTCTACATGAATGGATGAATGCATTCCAGTTCTCTGGTTGTTTGGTATACATTCAGTTCAGTTAGTGTAAAATCAGAACGTGTACAGTTCTGGAGCCTCTAGCACAGGAAGCACATGGAACTGTTGGAGTGGGTCCAGAGGAGGACCATGAAGATGCTCAGAGGGCTGGAGCAACTCTGCTATGAGGACAGGCTGCAAGAGTTGGGGCTCTTCAGCCTGGAGAAGAGAAGGCTTCAAGGAGACCTTCTAGTAGCCCTCCAGGATCTGAAGGGGGCCTGCAGGAAGGCTGGGGAGGGACTATTTACAAGGTCTTGTAATGAGGGACAATGGGTTTAAACTGGCAGAGGGAAGATTTAGACTGGATGTTAGGAGGAAGTTCTTTCCAGTGAGGGTGGTGAGACACTGGAACAGGTTGCCCAGGGAGGTTGTGGCTGCTCCCTCCCTGGAAGTGTTCAAGGCCAACTTGGAGGAGGCCTTGAGTGAGCTGTACTAGTGGGAGGTGTCCCTGCCTATGGCAGGGGGTTGGAACTACATGATCCTTGAGGTCCCTTCCAACCTTACCATTCTATGAATTCATGACCTGAAAGGGCCAGCTGGTGTATGACATGGAGTGTGTATCCTACCCATGCAACATTTAGCTTTATCCACACAGCACATTACTGAAGGTGCAGGACAGTGTTCAGATAGGGACAACACCTGAGTGCTCCGTTCAGATCTGTCTAGTACTGGTTAGCTGGCAGGCAGGCCAAATGATTCAGTCTAATGCTGAATTTGTGACTTTTTACTTCATGCTAGATGCTAGTTTGGTGGAAGACCCCAGTTTTCACAGATTAGTAGGAACTCCTTCCCTTTGGGGCTTTTTATAATTGTTAAATTTAATTGAAAATTTTCAGCAAGTTCAGAAGCTAGTACAAATAAGCAGATGGATAATGTAGGGGTGTAAACTTTCCTGTGAACCAAGGCAAAATAAATAAAGCAGGAAGCAGTTTTCTTGAAATGAAGTAGTTATTACAGACAACCACTAATAGCAATAGACCATACAACAGCCCTCATTAATTGCTTTTTTTTTTGTTTCTTTGGTATATTACTTGCAAAACGAAATTCCTCTTGCCTGTTTACAATTTTTGAGTAGTTTGTGTTGAAACTAGTTAAAAAATGGCAGGTCAGTTTCTGTGGAAGCACACTCTTTTTCTCCCTAAGCACCAAAAATAGAAACATAATTGATATTATGCTGGCAGCAGTTACATGTTACTGTAACTGACACTCAGAGAGTAACAGGAGTCTGATTATTGTGGAAATAGTTTTCTTTGATTTAAAAAAAAAAAAATTGTGGTTTTTTGTTTTCGTTTGGAAAGTGTACAAAGGTCAAACTATAAACACATGTGGCATTTAAAAATCATAAAAGCAAAACCAAGAAGATGTACAAGCCCTATGAGGAGAGGCTGAGGGAGCTGGGATTGTTTAGCCTGGAGAAGAGGAGGCTCAGGGGAGAACATATCGCTATCTACAACTACCTGAAGGGTGGTTGTGGCCAAGAGGACATTACCTTCTTCTCTCAGGCAACCAGCACCAGAACAAGAGGACACAGTCTCAAGCTGTGCCAGGGGAAGTTTAGGCTGGAGGTGAGGAGAAAGTTTTTCACTGAGAGAGTCATTGGCTACTGAAATGGACTGCCCAGGGAGGTGGTGGAGTCACCATCCCTGGAGGTGTTCAAGACAGGTTTGGACGTGGCTCTTGGTGCCATGGTCTAGTCTTGAGGTCTGTGGTAATGGGTTGGACTTGATGATCTTTGAGGTCTCTTCCAACCTTGGTGATACTGTGATACTGTTTAAATTGACAGGGTGGAGATTTAGTCTAGATGTTAGGAAGAAGTTCTTTCCAGTGAGGGTGTTGAGGCACTGGAACAGGTTGCCCAGGGAGGTTTTGGCTGCTCCCTCCCTGGAGGTGTTTAAGGGCAGGTTGGATGAGGCCTTGAGTAACCTGTGCTAGTGGGAGGTGTCCCTGCCTATGGCAGGGGGTTGGAACTAGATGATCCTTGAGGTCCCTTCCAACCTTACCATTCTATGTAAGCATTAATTTTGGAAACCTTACTTTATATTTACTTCTGGATAGAAACTGACATTGCTTAATTTGTGTTCTACGTTCCGGGACAAAACAGTTTTACAAAGCATAGGATATAATATTTTTGTAGGTGAAGGGTTTGTAAACTTAGCTTTTGTCTCAATGTCAGAATTTTTATGGAGTTCAGGTAGTAAAAGTTTTTTTCCTCTGTAAAACTAACCTGCTACTTTTTTTTCCACAAATTGTGTATTATAGATTTAACAATTGCAATGCTTTCTAAAGATGACTTTCTTCTAGTGTAACTTGACATTGGCTTCTGTCTTTGTAGAGTGAGGAATCAAATGCATATAACCAATTGTACTTTGGAGAGCTGAAAGAAGGTTGCAGTTTTTTAGTCTGGAAAGCTAAGCTGTGCAAATTCCAGTTAGACTGCGAGATGAAACTTACCATGATATGAAACTGTCACTTTTTTCCTTTGTATCAAAAGGAAGCTTCATCATAATTCTCAGTTTAAAAAATCTTTTTTTGTTGATCAGTAATTTTGATTTCCAAGACAGTGTATGTTGTTATTACTTGACTGCTATTTTCTATCAATCAAATCCTACTCATTTTATGTGAGCAGTTTGATTTATAAGTAGCCTCTTGCTTTAATAGCAAAAAAAGAGACACTTAACTGTGAGGGAGAAAAAAAAAACCCAAACAAAGCAAACAAAACCAAAACAAAACAACAACAACAACAAAACACCCACAAAAACTAACACAAAAAACTCTGTGGGTTTGTCCACAAGACAAAGGAATTTTGGTCAGAAGTAGCCTTTGCAGACTTAGTCTTTTCTAATCGCATCCTTTGATAATCATCCTTTAAGAAAAAAGAATCATCCAGGAATTAAAAATGGGACTGTGAAAGTTGAGGCAAATTGGGCTAAATCTTTGTGTGCCTTGGAGTAGATTGTACTGTATGCCTGAGCTCATGCTGTAACTTGGTAAAATGAAATACTTGTGATCTCCATCTTTCAGTGACTCTGTAGCAATACGTGCATGAAGGGTTGTGAGGCTCTCAACGTAGCATTGTTAGCCTGTAGTGTTTTAAAAGATCCATTAAGTGTCTAAAGTTCAGGACCATGTTAGAATTTAAGACACTTTTGTCTCATGCATTTTTTTTTTCTGACCAAATGTATATGAGAATGGGTTTATGCTATACTGAAATGTGTGAGAACCCCTGAATAATCAGTAAACTCTTGTAAGCAGAGGAAACCTATATCATAGAATGGTAAGGTTGGAAGGGACCTCAAGGACCATCTAGTTCCAACCCCCTGCCATAGGCAGGGACTCCTCCCACTAGTACAGCTCACTCAAGGCCTCATCCAACCTGGCCTTGAACACCTCCAGGGAGGGAGCAGCTACAACCTCCCTGGGCAACCTGTTCCAGTGCCTCACCACCCTCACTGCAAACAACTTCCTCCTAACATCCAGTCTAAATCTCCCCTCTGCCAGTTTAAACCCATTGCCCCTTGTCCTGTCATTGCAAGACTTTGTCAATAGTCCCTCCCCAGCCTTCCTGTAGGCTCCCTTCAGATACTGGAAGGCTACTCTAATGTCCCCTCAAAGCCTTCTCTTCTCCAGGCTGAAGAACCCCAACTCTCTCAGCCTGTCCTCATANAGAATCCCCTCCCTTGCCCTGCTGCCCACACTGCTCTTGATGCAGCCCAGCACTCCGTTGGCTGTCTGGGCTGCATGTGCACACAATTTTCTCTTGGCCAAAACAATTTTAAAAAGGAAATTCAGGAGTACTCCTTAACTTCTAGTAACCTAATGTGGATGCTAGAAATCTGAATGTAAACATTAAATGTAATGTTTATTCTAGGTTTCTGAAGTGGACTTTTTTTTTTTTTTTAATTTCACAAACTTCCTGAAACAGTATACTTTAAAAAAAAAAAAAAAAATTGAGAAATCACAGAAGAAATACGAAAGTTTGCACATAAGTTACAGAAATGGATTTTTTTTTTTTTTGTGCTGAAGGTGAATATAAACCATGAACATTCCAGTAAGTTGGAAAAGAAACTCTAGCCTATATTTGTGGACACTTGAATATCCAGTTCACTAGGTTAGTGTGAGGCATCTTACCTGCTTTTGAATGTGTTTGCTTATGTATTGATTTTCCTCTGAGAGGAAGAGCTCTCAGTGCTTGCACTTGGAATATGGCATGGCCTGAGAAATAGGGCATTTTTTCCAGAGGTGTGGGTTTCTAGTCTGACATGTAGCCAGTCAAGCTGATTCATTCCTTAGTTTTAATTTCTACTTCTTTTTGATGCAGTCTTGACATTTTCTGCTTGCCTGCTCTAAAAGCAGTAGGATTTCTTGAAAGGTAGTGGAGGCTAGGGGTGGCACTAGATGAACAAGTAGCACTTCGTCAGACACAGAGTAAAGAGTTTCTGCCATGTACCCAAGCAGAGAGTCTTAGCAGGACTCCAGATCTCCAGCTACATCTGTCAATCTACCTGTTCAGTACCCTGTTCAGTACCCAGATATCAGATTGACCAGTACTGTTTAACAACTTTGTCAGTGAGACATTAGATGTCTCTCAGGGGTCAGTGCTGGGACCAGTGATGTTTAACATCTTTGTCAGTGACATGGACAGAGGAATCAAGTACACCCTCAGCAAGTTTGCAGATGACACCAAGCTGTGTGGCACAGTCGACTTGCTAGAGGGCAGGGATGCCATCCAGAGGCACCTGGACAGACTGCAGAGGTGGGCCCAGGCCAACCTCATGAGATTCAAGAAGGCCAAGTGTAAGGTCCTGCACCTGGGTAGGCACAATCCCAAGCACAACTCCAGGCTGTGTGGTAAATGGCTGAGAGCAGCCCTGAGGAAAAGGACCTTGGAGTCTGGGTTGATGAAAAGCTCAACATGAGCCTGCAGTGTGCACATGCAGCCTAGACAACCAACTGAATCCTAGGCTGCATCAAGAGCAGTGTGGTCAGCAGGGCAAGGGAGGGNTGAGGACAGGCTGAGAGAGTTGGGGCTCTGCAGCCTGGAGAAGAGAAGTTTTCCAGGAGACCTTAGAGTAGCCTTCCAGGATCTGAAGGGGGCTACAGGAAGGCTGGGGAGGGACTATTGACAAGGTCTGGCAACAACAGGACAAGGGGCAATGCATTTAAACTGGCAGAGGGGAGATTTAGACTGGATGTTAGGAGGAAGTTGTTTGCAGTGAGGGTGGTGAGACACTGGCACAGGTTGCCCAGAGAGGTTGTGGCTGCTCCCTGCCTGGAGGTGTTCAAGGCCAGGTTGGATGAGGCCTTGAGTGAACTGTACTATTGGGAGGTGTCTCTGCCTATGTCAGGGGGTTGGACCTAGATGATCCTTGAGGTCCCTTCCAACCTTTACCATTCTAGGATTGTCTGCCTGGGTATGTAACCATAAATAGACAACGTGAAAAAATGTCTGTTGGCATTCTCAGATGGGTCTAGAGCAGGAGAGATCTTCAGGTCATTACCATAGATGTTTGCTAGGAATGGTTTTAGCTGTATGTCAGGTAATGGTGTCATTATCAAATGTAATTTTGCTAAGGAATCCAGACTGGGAGCAGAGTAGGGTTTGGGGTTGGTTTTTTTGTTTGTTTCTTTGTTTTCATTTCTGTTTTTAAAGAAAATGGTGGAAGACCATTATTTTATGACAAGAATTGGTTCATTGCCTGATGGCTAATCAAGCTCATTGGAGAATTTTGTCATCTGAAGTCATGGAAAGTTTGCCTCTGGTAAGAATCTCAAATGGAGTTACTGAAGGAAGTCAAGACAGTGTTCTGAAACCACACTACCCAGGAGCATAATGAAATGGGAGTGGAAGTGGCTGTGATACTGAAATTTACTTAAAACTGATGCAACTTTTCAAATACTGCCCCAGCTATTGAGCAAAAAGGAGTAGTGATGATAACCACTCTACTCACCATTAGTAGACATTTTTTTAATGTGACCCACAAGTGATGGACTTGTAAAACCAAATGCCATTATGTCTTACATCACCTCATAGAATGCTGTTTTAATGCTGCTGCAGTGTGAGAAGAAAACAAATGACAGATTTGTGTGCTTTGACCGCCCCTTTTCTTGTGGAATGTAGTTCAGTTATTCCCAGTAATCTCTGTTTCACACTAACACAAAAGGAAGGTACTGAATTAAATTGATAAACACAACTTCCTTTGCCACTCTTCACCTCTCTTGCATGATATGATTGTTTTTGGACAGAAAATACATACCCTATAAATCTGTCTGTAAGGTCTGTTCGCTCTCTGGGACTTTTGACCTCTCTGTTCTCTTGAGAAATAAGTTATTTGTTTTAAGTTATGAAGCTCGGAGGATTCATAATTGAGGCACAGGTAAGTAAGAGGCAGTTTGAGAATAAATGCTAGATTTGTAAAGAGGCTCAAGTGCCAACATGTGATATCATTATGCACAAATTTTACCTTTGGGGCACAAAAAACTCAACACTAAGTTAGGCAACTGAACTCTCTATTAATTCCCTATACATATTCTGTGTAGTCTGGGCTATAATCCTGGAATGTTCTGAGTAGTTACCATGAAAGAGAAAACCAGTTTGAGATGAGTGGAAGCCTAGAAGCAGCAGCTAAACAAAGACATCATACCGTATATACACTGTTATTTGCTGTTTGCATCTTGGCATTGGGACAGTAACACGTAGCAGCATGGGTTTTTGCTTGATCATAGTCATACGAATGGCAGCACAGTTGTATCAAGACTGAGTACAGGACAGAAGCTTTGCTGTGCTACATCCTATGCTGTGAGGTGCAACACACTGCATGCCTGCATTTGTAAGAAGGAGTATAGCTGACGATGGAGTATCATGTTCCAAAATGGAGAGTTAGTCATTCAGGGGAGAATTTCAGTGTTGGTTGGGTGATGATTGTGGAGATGAGGTCCAAGCTCTGTTTGCCCTTTGTTCAGTAGCTATCTGTGATGAGGCAATGGGTATAAGGGGAAATCAGAGAATCATAGAATTGTTTTCAACTCAACCTAACCCCACCATAGCCATTAAATCATATCCCAAAGTGCCATATCCACACATTTCTTGAGCACCTAGTGCTACCTGGTCATCCCTAATTGCCACCATTCTTTGCATGTACAGTTTATTGGAAAATTACAGCCAGCTGTGCAGTTTGGGAGGTGCCATTTGTAAATTCCTCAGCTGATATCCTTCTGGGTAACAGAAACACACCAGACTATGGACTTTGCTTGCATTAGCTTTTGCAGTTCTTTTGACATTGCTGACAGGGTGATCTGTCTATGTGTTGCTCATTTGTGTGGTACTTTATCAATGGAGAGAACAATAATTTGTTTTGCTAGTCGTGATAGCTTATTGTTGGCTGATTTTGCTGTTGTCTGCAGTCCTTCAGTTGGTGTGGCAGATTTCACTATGTCTTCATTAATGCCTGATTGTGGGTGCCACGTTGGCAGGTCAGTATGCAGCTAACTCAAGACTAAACCTGTGATTTGTGGAGTCACTTAGGCATCGCTCTCACAAGAGATTCTTTGGTGACCTTATCTACCCCCTTCTTTGACTTGTGAAGTTATTCCTGAAAGTATAATTGGTAGTCTTTTGGATAAGGATAGTGGGTTTGACTGTCTGAAAGAGAGGTAGAGAGTGAATCTATATGCCATCTTCTCCCTGGAGTTGGGTTTGCATGCTGCTCGCATGTTTGCAAGAGTGAATGACACCAGACGCTGCACAGATGTGAAAGGCCTGCATTGAAACAAGTGCAGCTACCAGCACTGGCTGTGCTTCGTTCATTTACCCTGAGCACTGGGAAGACCACGTCATGAAGAGTGCTTTGGCTAACAACCTCACTGTAATCCTTGACAACTGCTTGCAGTAATTCAGCATTGCGCATATATGGGAAGTGAACAGTAGAATCTTTTTGTCTTCTCCCTTCCTCTCTCTTTCCAGTCTTCTCTTTCTCCCTCTTTCAGCTCAACCTCCCAAATCTAAACACTGCAGTTTTTGGTAGCCCAAGGTTTTATGTTGCTGCTGTTATCCAGCTCTGGAGTCTTAAAAGTACTAGGATTTCCTAGAAACAGAAAAAGGAACTGCAAAAATACTTTGCCTGCGTTTTCAGAAACTGCAATACCTGAGCTCACGGAAGATATCAACCACCAACTCCAGTGACTCCAGCAGATGTGTTCCTAGCTGGCAGGGGAGGACACTGGGACTTTGTAATTGTTTCACTAGTTGGTGAGTTTTGGCAGCTAGACAATGGAGAGTTCATCTGATGGTGAGAAATGTGTTATTTGTAGACTGTTAAAGCAGTGAGACATTTGACCAGGAAATGAGGGATATATTCTGCCCGTGGACTGTTAGAGATGCCACAACTCACAGACTGGAGTCAGGAAGCACTATTCTGCCATCAACATCATCAGAAAGCTTTATGCATGTTTTATGTTTTGGGAGTGAGGACAGAATAATACTAAAGTGCTTCTCATTTTGGTCATTACTTTCCTGTTTATATATATAATTATTGTTGTCTCCCCCCAAAACAGTCTTAATGCAATTCTTCCCATTATACTCCAGCGATGATATGTGGGACTTAGGGAGTTAGGGTTTTGGGTTTTTTTCTCTTTTACTTTCAGAGTTAATGTGCTCTCTGAGAGATATGCTCTCTGTGCATCTCTAGAATGTCTGTAAAAACAAGTGGACAATGTGTTTTGTCTCATGATCTGGAAGCTAATAAAACTGTCGATATTCTAACTAGCTGAGAACAAATTATCATGAACGGAAGAGAAACTCCCTTTAAATATGCAACGTTCTTAAAATATGCAAATTGAAAAATACACATCAAGTGCAAAAACTTCACCAGGAAGTGAATAAGCACGCAATGCAGAGTGCAGATCATGCATATTCATATACTTCTTCATCAAGGTGCTTTGTACTACATGTTTCTTCCCAAGGTAGTGGCAGGCAGAGACTTCGTATTAAATCTTAATTTCAGAACGTTTTAGAGGTGTTTGCCCATGTAGGATTTGTTGTAGTAACCTAATGGCAAAGTGACAAAAACATGAATAATAGTAGGAAAGCCTGAGTCTTTAAAAGGTTTCAGGCTTTGGATTAAATATGGGTAGTATGAATGCATATGGGAAAAAGCAGTTATGTTCACAGTTGTTAAACCATATAAAATAGATGAGATAATTATAAACTCTACACAAAGGTGTACTCCCTTGGAGAAGAATACTGACAGCCATGACATCTTCTCCAACCCACTGCCATCACTGAGATTTCACTTATTCCTTTGTAATAAAATTATCTCACAGGTACTGTCAAGAGATGAAAGACCTAGACCAAATTTTTATTTTTATAACAAAAAAACACAAAAACAAATTTTTATTTTTTAAAAAAAAAAAAAAAAAAAAAAAAAAAAAAAAAAAAAAAAAAAAAAAAAAAAAGATGGCAGAGCACTGTTGTGTAATGGCTAAGAGAAACTGTTGGCTATCAGGAATTGAGGAGTGCCAAGTGACCAGGTCCTTCTTGTAAAATCTTGAGTGATCTAGTTTGTGACTTGATAGAAATTTTGACTCAAAGACAGGTGCAAACTATTCTTTGTTTTATGAAGTGGCGATCCTGAAGCCTAGCATCATATAAAATGTTGATTTGATAGTTTTAAAGAGGAGTGACACCACCTGACTGATCTGTGCATTGCTGGCACCGTTTTGGCAGAATGACTGATTTTTTTCCTCCTGTTCCTGTAGGGAACATGCATGCATTAGTAAATATGCTTCAGGCAGCAAAATTAGAAAGCAGAAGAGAACATGAAATTGGATCTAAACGCCTACGCTGCGGTGTTAGAAAGCAAATAACCATAATATTCTTAAAATAGCTTATGAAATTTCAAGTGGAAAGAAACCATTTCCAGATGGTTAAGAAGATACAAAATGTCAGTAATGCTTTTATCAGGTGTGGTTTAGAGTAATTGTAAACTATGCTATGGCTGTAGCAGAATAACCCTTAGAATAGTAATAAATAGCTTAGAAAAGAGGAATGTTACCGCAAGTGATGCTGAGGCATAGTGATGTATTAAAATAATGAACTGAAAAGTGCCAACCCACTCTCCTAGGCAAGAAATAGGCAGTTTGGTAAATTGTACAATACAGAGGGTGAAAGAAAAATGGGATTGACCAAGCTAAAGCAACCTCTCAGATCTTGGGGTTTGGCTCTGTGGGAAGGCCCTCCGTCATCCATATATTTTGTTGATATTTTTGGGCTCAATTTCATATTCCCTTTTTCCTTTCAAAAGAACATGTGTTGTCTCTGTTGCATAGGAATCTTCTCATGTACATGTTAGTATTTTTTATCATATTAGCTGAGTGACCTGGAGTTGAGGGCAGCTTAGACAAATTCCAGTAGAAATTAATTTGTTGCAGCCTGTGGTATAACTGGGGAGTAGAAATNTGATTTTTTTTTTTCCTTCCCTCTTATCTAGATGACTTGATTTAGTTTTAGTGAGAAAATTACTAAGTGTAATGGTCACGAGCAATGAGGAAGGTGAATTTCTGTGGAAGTGGGAAAATGTGCAATGTGTGAAATGTAGCACTATGTAACAGTGCACATTTAAGGAAGGTTGTGGCAACTCCCTCCCTGGAGGTGTTCAAGGCCAGGTTGGATGAGACCTTGAGTGAACTGTACTAGTGGGAGGTGTCCCTGCCTATGGCAGTGGGTTGGAACTAGATGATCCTTGAGGTCCCTTCCAACCTTACCATTCATTCTATGATTCTATGAAAAATCCAATATAACAGTGTCTTTGATGCTTTTATGTTGTCACATGTGACACTACTCTGAAATAAGTTATTTAAGCATTTTTTTAAAACATGCCCAAATCTAGGAGGAGCTGCTTATGTGGAAATGTAAATACGGTCTCCAAGAGGAGCATTTCATTCCCGTTAATCATCTGCAACAGCCCTTTCCACAGCAATTGGTCATTGGTCTAACACATCAGACACTTTATCTGTTTTATATTCAGTGTCAGCAATTATGTGCAGCATTCATAGACTCTGAAGTCTGATAACTGGGAAATTGGGGGAGATTTCTATGCCCCTCTTTCAGGTTTTGTGCTATGACAGGTTAAATCAGCAGGCAGTTTGTGGCGTATTGGCTGGCTGTATGTGCATGTCAAAACATGACCATGAAAGTGTGCTGTTCTGTAGTAGCATTTAAAAACAAATATATTTAACATCAACACTAATTATAACCTGCAAATAATATAAAAATCTTGGAATGGTGTCTTTAGATTCTCTGTTTATTAAGTGTTTTCAAGGACTCCTTTTAATACATTACTGTTTTCCTGATACCGTAAGGATGTATTCAAATATTTTGAATTTTAATCTTCAGCAAAACAATACCCAGTGTATTTATTCACATATTTAATCCTTATGTGGTGACATCTTAATAGTCAAGGAGTTTGTTTGCCAAAAAAAAAATTGACTGAATTGTCAAGTCAAGCTTTTTTGGACTCTGAAGAATTAATTTGTGCCTTGTTACTTTGTCGTGGTCAGAGGGAGGTGAGGTAGAAGCGTTTGGTGCTTGGTTTTGATTTGAAGTAATGGCTTGTGTGTGTTACCTGGGAGATGTGTTAGAATGTGGAATAAAATGTGGAAGGAAAAGCAGTTTTCTGCGCAGTTCTAGTGTACTGGCACATCATTCTGGAAATATAGGCTCCAGAGCTAAAGGAGCACAAGGCAATTATCTGGTCTAGTTTTCAAATTATTTGGACTATAAGGCTGGCCCAGCTCTCTTGAGAATTCACAGTTCTGCAGTAAAATGGAACTCATTTTCCAGACTGAAAAATTAAAAAGAAGCAATCCTTGGAGCCAATAAAAATCTCAAACATTTGGTTTTTGTCCAGCTGCATTATAGGATTACAACCTCTTGTAAGTTTTGTTTATTATGTTGCATATTATAAAAATGGAGATAACAGGATATTATGGTTTCTGTGTATTTTTATTCTTCTACAGATGTATTGATGTCCTCAGAGACAGAAATGTACGTGTTTGTTGTGGCACCTATGTCATCTGTAGGTGACATTTTTAATTAAAAAAATCTTGGGACACCCCATCTAATACAGCTCTCACCAACATCTACTTTTCTTGCAACACCCAAATGATTCTCACTTTTTCTCTCAGTAGCATGTAAATGCTACCATAGTAACATCATTTCTTCCTCAGCTCTGGTTTCTCAGTCTCTGCCTACAGGTCTTCCTGAAAGCATGAATTTACTTCATGTCTCACTGCCTGTATTCAGTTTGTGTATATGAATGCAGATATGTGTATGCATTCTGCCTCCTTAGGTGTATAGCAACAACCATTCCTTAGGAAGTGTGCTTTACCTAAGAGCATGTGCTTGTGATGCCTTCCAGCAACACACCCTTTTCGGGATGGAACCAGCTCCTTCTGTGTGCTTATCTCTTTGCAGAGCTGTGGATTTTCCCTCCAACAAGGAAAACGGTGATCAAGGGCACAATGTCCACCTGGAGACCAGTGACAAGTGGTGTCCCTCAGGGGTCAGTGCTGGCACCAGTGCTGTTTAACATCTTTGTCAGTGACGTGGACAGAGGAATCAGTGCACCCTCAGCAAGTTTGCAGATACCACCAAGCTATGTGGCACAGTCAACTTGCTAGAGGGCAGGGATCCATCCAGAGGGATCTGGACAGGCTGGAGAGGTGGGCCCAGACCAACCTCATGAAATTCAACAAGGCCAAGTGTAAGGTCCTGCACCTGGGTAGGCACAATCCCAAGCATAAATCCAGGCTGGGTGGTGAATGGCTGAGAGCAACCCTGAGGAAAAGGACCTTGGAGTCTGGGTTGATGAAAAGCTCAACGTGAGCCTGCAGTGTGCACATGCAGCCTAGACAACCAACC
>VWZE01025279.1:97597-114217 GCA_013396675.1 Eubucco bourcierii | reverse complement strand
CCAAGAAATAATTGGTAACATCTATTGTAAGCAAGCAGAAAAGTGAATTTAAACATGTAGCTGAAAGTAGCTGGAAAAGGACTTGGTCTTTTTGGTAGTCCCAGTAACTTGTTTCAAAGAGAAGTAGTCTCCAAGTTGTGTTAGTTTTGTTCTTTTTCAATTGTTACATGGTTTTTGTGTGTTGGTAAAATGTGCTGAGGTAGCTGTCTAGAGGAGTTAAATCTCAGTATCTTCAGATGATAAACAGAACTGACAGCAAAACCCAAGTACCTTCTGTGAATCTGGGGAAAGATTTTGAATGGGAGCAGGTCACTATTTTATGCTTTTTTGTTATAATTATGTCAGATTCCAATTACATTGTTTATGTATATGAGCACATCTGCTGACAGCTGCTGAGGTAACAGTGTCTGGTGGTGACTGGTGACACAGTAATGGCTGAAATCACTGTCCTTGGCCTCTAACCCTAGCAACAAAGTTAACAGTTCTGAGGACTGAAACATCCCTCCCCCGTATTACAAAACAGTAGCTGCATAGAAGATGTCTAAATTTATTTATTGTTCTTACTAAAAAAAAAAAAAGTTGAGAGGAATTAGGATTAATGTTTTAAAATAAATTCTCTGGTTATGTTACTCTTTTATTCATATGTATATATTTGGGGTTGGTGATAGTTTATTCACTGGAGGTTTCCTTGCTTATGACTAGCACTCTGAACCACTGTAGTTGGGTTTTGTAGTGCATTTCTTGCCACTTGGACTCGTCATTATTGTGTGTGCTTGCACAAACCATCTGCAGCTGTGGTGCAGGAAATTGTAGCTTTGCTCTGGTGTTTTCTCCCCAAAGAAGTAAAAAGCCAGTTTGCATCTCAGGCTCTTACTATCTCTCCAGTTTTCTCAGCAATTTGTTTTATCTTTATCTTGGCTTAGGTGTTGAAGAAATGATGCATAACTCTTAGGTAAAATTAAGTGGGATTAAAAAACTCCATTTTTTCCCCCCCATTTTTCAATTTCATGTCAACATTAAGAGGTTTGGTTTTGTTTTGGGTTTTGTTTTTTTTTTTTTTTTTAGGTTGAATATTAATAAGCACTGAAAGGGCATACATTTTTAATATAGCTTCTGCACACATTTGAAATTAGGTCATTCATATTTTTCTTCTTACTGTTTATTCTGGCAGTTAATGTATCACATGAAAGTAGAGTGCAATACCAGTGTTTTACACTAATGAGATTGAAGGTTGCATTTGGGAGGCAAAACATAAAACTTATCCTCTTTTTTTATCTCTAATAACTCTTGAAAAAACTGGTAAACCTGGAAATGATATAGAGGCGAAACTGTGTGCTCTAAGATACGTTTTGTGATCTCTCCCAGTTGGAAACAAGACAGGAGTCTGATTGCAAATGTTTGCAGCACACAGTTGGAGATGTGCCAAGATGGCACCATAAAAGAGTCATTTCCACTGTAAAACTGAGGCTTGGTTGGGGGCTGGCATTGTTACTGACTTATCCAAGGAGTTCTAAAGGTTATTCAAAGCAAATGGTGGTATTTCAGATGGGACTTAATTAGTATTTTCCTCTCCAGGATCATGGAGCGAATCCTCTAGAAAATCTGATAGAGCATATAGAGTGATTTGAGACAATTGGCATGTCTTTACTAAGGGCAAGTCTTGCCTGACCGATCTAGTGGCTTTCTACAACAGGGTGACTACATCAGTGCACAAGGGAAGGGCAGTGGGTGTCATCTATCTGGACTTCTTCAAGGCCTTTGACATGGTTCCCCATCACATCCTTCTTTCTGCGTTGGAGGATATCCAATATCCTTCTTTCTGTGGTGGATAAGGAATTGGCTGGATATCACATCCTTCTTTCTGTGGTGGATAAGGAATTGGCTGGATGATTGGATCCAAAGTGTAGTAGTCAATGGCTCCATGCCAAGATGGAGATGGGCCTCATACAGGGACTAGTGCTGTTCAGTGTCTTTATCAATGACATAGGCAGTGGAATTGAGAGCACCCTCAACAAGTTTGCACGTGACATCAAGCCGAGTGGTGTGCTCAATATGCCAGAGAGGTGAGATGTCATCTAGAGGGATCTAGATAAATTGGAGAAGTGGACCCAGGTAAGCCTCATGAGGTTCAACAAGGCCAAGTGGATTGATACAATTGCGTTATCAATACAAGCTGGGAGAGGATGTGATAGCAGCCCTACAGAAAAGGACTCGAAGGTACTGGTGGATGAAAAGCTGGACGTGAGCCATCAATCTGCACTTGCAACCCAAAAGGCCAGTTACATCCTGGACTGCATCAAAAGAACGGCAAGCAGATTTAAGAGGGATGATTCTGCTGCTCTACTCTGTTGACATCTAGAGCCTTCCACGCAAGAAGGACATGGACCTGATAGAGAGGGTCCAGAGGAGGGCCACAAAAATTATCAGAGGGCTGGAGCACCTCTAATATGAATATAGTCTGCAAGAGTTGGGCTTATTCAACCTGGAGAAGGCTTGTGGCCTTCCGGTACCTGAAGTGGACCTACAAGAAAACTGGGGAAGGATTTTTTACAAAGGCATATAGGATAAGGGGCAATGGTTTTAATCTAGAGAAAGGCAAATTTAGATTGGACATCAGGCAGAAGGGATGGTGGAACACTGTCCAGGAAGGTATTGAAGGCCCCATCCCTGGAGACATTCAAAGTCAACCTTGATGGGCAACCTGATCTAGTTGAGGATGTCCCTGCTTACTGCAGGGGTGGGTTGGACTAGATGACCTCTAGAGTACGTTCCATGATTCTATGATTAGCTTCAGTGCCAGATTGCTAATAGATGTATTTTGTAAAAGTAAAATACATTTTTTTACCATTATTTCTTTTAAATATTTTCTCCTTGTTTGCAAGATACCAGATTCTGTGCTCTCAGTAAGTATAATTGAAATGCACAGCAAATCTAAATCACAGTATCACAGTATCACCAGGGTTGGAAGAGACCTCAAGTCCAACCCATCACCACAGACCTCAAGACCAGACCATGGCACCAAGTGCCACGTCCAAACCTGCCTTGAACACCTCCAGGGACGCTGACTCCACCACCTCCCTGGGCAGCCCATTCCAGCAGTCAATGACTCTCTCAGGCAAGAACTTTCTCCTCACCTCCAGCCTAAACTTCCCCTGGCACAGCTTGAGACTGTGTCCTCTTGTTCTGGTGCTGCTTGCCTGAGAGAAGAAAGCAACCTCCTCCTGGCTACAACCACCCTTCAGGTAGTTGTAGACAGCAAGAAGGTCTCCCCTGAGCCTCCTCTTCTCCAGGCTAACCAATCCCAGCTCCCTCAGCCTCTCTCCATAGGGCTGTGCTCGAGGCCTCTCCCCAGCCTCGTTGCCCTTCTCTGGACACACTCAAGCACCTCAATGTCCTTCTTCAATTGAGGGGCCCAGAACTGGACACAGGACTCAAGGTGTGGCCTAAGCAGTGCAGAGTCCAGGGGGAGAATGACCTCCCTGCTCCTGCTGGCCACACTATTCCTGATGCAGACCAGGATGCCATTGGCCTTCTTGGCCACCTGGGCACACTGCTGGCTCATGTTCGGGCAGATGTCAATCAGCACCCCCAGATCCCTTTCTGTTTGACTGCTCTCCAACCACTCCCACCCCAGCCTATAGCTCTGCATGGGGTTGTTGTGGCCAAAGTGCAACACCCGGCACTTGGATTTATTGAATGCCATCCCCTTGGACTCTGCCCATCTGACCAGGCAGTTGAGGTCCCACTGCAGAGCCCTTCTGCCCTCCAACCCAGCAACATCAGCCCCCAGCTTGGTGTCAGCTGCAAATTTGCTGGTGCCTGACTCGATGCCCTCGTCCAGATCATCAATGAAGATGTTAAAGAGGATGGGGTCCAGCACTGATCCCTGGGGCACACCGCTAGTGCCCGGCCTCCAGCTGGATGTGGCACCATTCACCACCACTCTCTGGGCTCAACCCTCCAACCGAGGGAGGTTGTTTCACAGAGAGTCATAAACAGCAGTTAACTAAATCTTAAGATGAAAATGGTCTTGAAAGGTTACCGGTTGCTATCTAGTATATCTTTTGCAAAGCTGCTTTAGAGTTTAAGTGTCTGTGAAGTCAGCATAGATTTCTGTAAGGACACAAAAATAATAATGAATTTTTGAAGTTGCCACACTTTGAACAAATTATGACCTTGTTATATATACAGTGTGTTAGATTATTACAAAAATAATCTAATTGAAGTGTCATGTTCTCTTTCAGCTCCAGCGATAAACCGATTTACCAGACGAGCATCAGGTAAGTTGCATAAAGTTGCATGTTTCATTGGTCTGCTTAGTAATTGGGATGTGATGCTGATGCTGATTGTCTTGTAAAATATAACACAGTGTTAGTCAGATTTCTGTAAAGCTGTCTGATTTGAGTTAACCTCAAATTTGTTAGCTGGTTTACTGAAAAATATAGCCAAAGTTTCAGGTCATGGAACTTGCCTGAAACCTCCTTTTTGCTATGAAAACCAACTTTTTGTCTTTCTTGTGATGAAAATAATTTTAGTCCTGTGCTAGAAGCACACCTATGACTGGTTCATGCTGGCTTGGAGGACTGTATGCTTTATTCCATTACATATAACAGATCCCTCCAAACTGCAGAACATTAAAAGTCAGTGTTCTCAGTCTCTCTTTATTGTTCTACTCTATCACTATAGCCTTCAGGATTTATTTTTGGGGCCTTATTTGCCTGAAGCATGAGGCCCAGAACCTAAGTCTTACTTGTTTGAAATACTGTGAATCTGAAAGTGGGATGTAAAAACCATCACTAAGTGTATAGAGACTCTTGTCTGAATTGGAATCAGCAGGGAAGGACATATGAGCTCTTCCTAATCAGCTTGATATGCTAAATTCAAAATCTATACCATATTAATTTTCAACTGCAGATCATTTTTAGTATATTTAATTAAAGTTTGTGTTCCATAGTGCAGAAAGTTTATCCAGACTTCTTATTACAACCTCAGTCAGATAGTTCCTTTTCAATATAAAGATCTTACAGAGATCGTCAGAACTGCAAAGGAGCTGTAGAGAAAAATGAAACATTTGTAGGATTGGTGCATAGCACGTGCAACACAAAGTAAGAAAATGTAATGAATTCCAAGTATTCTCATGTTTTAAACAATCCTAATACTTCATGAGGTAGTGTAGCATGAAGTGAAGGCAATGATTTGTTAACTAGCACTCAGTAACAGTGAGCAGCTATGTGCGAATTATGTTCCGTGTTTGAAGTATCCATGTGATTGATTGATAGCTGACTTTAATGAATGCAGGCCTTATAACAGATGTGTGCTAAGCTTTTGCATTTCAGTGGGAGAGTTTGAATGTTTGAAAAGCTAATACTTGTTCAGAAGAAAAAAAAATTTAAAAAAATCAGTGTTCTTGATGTGTCTTTAAAATGAGACTAAAACCACTGTAGAAGCCTGAAATTTCTGCACAACTGTTGGAGAAATAATTTCTGTGGGCAATTAATATTTCATGTGTTTTGGTCTTGTGGAAAAATATCTTACTCAGACTAATGGGTCAACTTGTGTGTTATGGTCCAGATGTAAATCATGTGAATATACTTCAAACTGGAAGAAGGTAATACTGTGGTCTGCTATATCTACTCTTTTTTTAAAGTGATAGTTCTTACTTTTCTTCCTAAATACAAAATGACTACTGGAGAAGTGCAATTCATTTTAAGAAACTTCATGGGTAAAGTATAAAATTAAATAGGTGAAATAGACTATGCTGATAATGCAAACATCTCGTAGGGATTTTTGCAATCTGACCAGATTTGTAGATACTTTTTAAAAAATTGAACAATTATTTGGATACATTAAGGTAGTCAAGATACTTGCAATTCTAAAAGCCAGAGAGTAGATATTTTTTTAAGCTTGTCAGCTTAATAGTGTTCTATACTCAAAAGTTAATTCTTATGTTTCCTAAGGAAATAAGAGGATGACTAAATGACACATGGATTCAAATATGGATTCCTCTTAATGATGGGATATTTAACTAAGAGCTATTTTAAAATTTGAAATGTGGCAGATTGTTGACTCTTGAGTGCTTTGAAGGTTTATTTCTGATGAGCATTACACCAAGTTAATAATGAATATTCAAAGAGTTAGCTGTAGTATGTGGTTTCATGTTGCATCTGCTCTAGTGATACTGCAAAATGATTCTGAGATTGATTTTGGGATCTTTGCCTTTGTCACACCTTTGTCTATAGATTGTCTGTGGAACAGACAACTTCCCTGCATTAACCTAGACATTGTTCTACCTGAGGGTGTATTGATTTGAAGAAAATAGAAATACAGGAAGTGTTGATTTTCACTGGTTTCCAACTGACCTGTGTTGTGGTTCCCAAATAACTACATGTGACAGAATATTGATAGCTGTCTTTAGGCAGTGGTGGGCTGGAGAAAGAGCTGAGCTATTGATATCACCTGAGGCAAAACATTGAATGATATCCACAGCAAAGACTCATAGATTATTCTACTAAAAGCTGCTATGTGAGCTCTTGCAGTCATAAGCAGTGAGAAGCCAGGAGGTAACACACATTTCTTCACAAAGAGCAACAGGTCTGTATGGTGGATAACTCAGTTCTGATATTTCTATTATTCTTTGGATAATGCCTAATATTTTACTTGGTGGCATAAGATCTGGTTGTTTTTCCTAACTGAGCTAGAAATGAAGCAACTGAAGCATCTGCTGATTAACAACTGTTCCTGTTAATATGCTGTGAATCTATTACTGTACAGTATGTAGAAAATAAAGGCTCACATAAGCTAGGATCAAATAATTGTTTGTGAATTTAAATTCTTAAAATTCACTGAACTGCCTGATTTAGCTTCTCTTCTGTGTCTTAGCATATGTGTCTATATATGCAATGTGGGCTCTATATGTAAAGTACACATATACCACATGTCTTACCATAATCAGCATCTGTGAACATCTGAGGGGTGGGTGTCAAGATGAGGGTGGTAGTCTCTTTTTAGTGGTGCACAGTTGATAGGACAAGGAACAATGGGTACAAGACAGAACACAGGAGGTTCCACCTCAGAACAAAGAGACACTTCTTTACAGTCAGGGTGATAGAGCACTGGAAGGGGCTGCTCAGAGATGTTGTGGAGTCTCCTTCTCTGGAGACTGTCAAAACCCACCTGGATGCATTCCTGTGTGACCTGCCCTAGGTGATTCTGTTTTGTCAGGGGCGTTGGACTAGGTGACCTTTCAGGGTCCCTTCAAACTGCTAATATTCTGTGATTCTGTTATAATGCTGATGACAGCTACATATGGGCTAGTTAATAGCTCACTTCATTCTTCCAGGTTATGCACAAAGCATAATAGATATAATAACCCTCAACAGAAGGGTTTAGCAAGAAACGGAGATTAAAAATACTTTATAGGGCCAGAATGAACAAGACGACTGCAAGCAGATAATCCTTAATTTTTCTTTTAAAATCTGGTGGAGAAAAAGGGAGGGAAAACCTCCCAGTTATTGAGGTGATCAAGAGACCTGGACTGAAAGAAAGTAGGGCATGGAGATAGTAACAGTATAAAGTGGAAGAAAAAGCTGAGTGTGTTCATGGGGTGAAAAATGAGTGAAAAATCCTAAAGGAGCTGAAGTAGTCAAGAGGTGCAGTTTCTGAAGATGGAGAGATACTTTCTTGCTATGGATGGCATTAGTTTTTGTCCATCTAAGTATGAGATACCTAGAGATAGAAAGGTTCTGATGTTTACATTTATGTCTGCCTTTCTCAGTTGAGAGTGCAAGGTCAATAAAGGTTTGTGACTGACACTCAGGACTTAATTTGCCATCCTATCTGTGAGTTCTCTCTAGCATGAGATGTTAACAGCAACATCTATACCAGACAGCAAAAGGTGCCTGGGAACGTTCTTAGGTTCTATGGCCAGCTGTTGCAGGAGAGCCTACCTCACTGCTGGTGAAGATTCCTCCTTCCCTAAAGTGTGTGCTTGCCTTGCCAGCACCCTTTTGGGAATAATCTGCAGTGTTGCCTCTCCTGAGCTGTGACTGGAGATTGTTTAGGACAGTACTTGTTGGCAATTTTTTTCTTGCATCTGGAATTCATGCTTTTTTTACTCATGATGTAAATAAATCTAAGGCAAAAGATAGATGCTGAATTCTATAGCAATGTTGCTTTAAGACCTTAGATTGCCAGAACTTCAAGAGACAGACATGCTTTCCTAAACATGTTTTTCTATCTGTAGTGTCGGTCAGCTGTACTTGACTTACTCTCAGGTTGCATTTGGTGTTTCTACCAGAGTTTTAGTCCTTGAACAAAGAGTTGTCTGTGACTTTGTGGCTAGTTGGCAACTCCAGATACCGCTGAATAGGGACAAGAAAACTTTCGGATATTAATTTGTTTTGTCTTTTTTTCAGGAATTTAACACTTTCTTCAGGCAGAGGTGAGATTTAGACTGGATGTTAGGAGGAAGTTCTTTACAGTGAGGATGGTGAGACACTGGAACAGGTTGCCCAGGGAGATTGTGGCTGCTCCCTCCCTGGAGGTGTTCAAGGCCAGGTTGGATGAGGCCTTGAATAACCTGTACGAGTGGGAGGTGTCCCTGCCTATGTCAGGGGGTTGGAACTGGATGATCCTTGAGGTCCCTTCCAACCTTACCGTTCTATGATACTGTGATTCTGTATGTTAGCAAAAGCATTGGATTCCTGTTTTGTAGCATCTTGATGGCTAGATAAACAGGTCAATTACCTCATCGAATACTGGCAGGGGTTTTCTACAGAATGATTTTAAATTTTGACTTTAACAGTGTTAAAGAGGCTATTTTTGTAGTGTTTACAGAGGCTATTTTTACCAATTTACTAGTGTTATATACAAATGTGCAATATCATCATACTTTATAGATTGTTACCTGTTTCTTAATTTACTTCCCTTGTGTATCTGCTTAAGCTTCTGCAAGAATCAACAGACCCTAAACGAGGTTCCTGTGAGAAGGACTGGTTGATAGGCTCCATGGCATCTGTGGGGCAACTTGTGTTAACAACAGAGATAACTTCCTAATTCCTCTCCTCCAAACAGTATCTAACTTTAAAATACTATCTTCATCCTCTGAAAAGGAAATAAATGAAGTTTTAAATATTGTTCTGTCAACCAAATGGGAAAGACAAATAGCTTCACTTGTTTATCAGCTTCTAAACAAAAATAATTTAAATGTAGTCAACAGGCAGAGTACATCAGTACTGAACCTCTAAGGAGAAACTGGCTTAGGTATACCTAGAATAAACTTGCATCAAGGAGATACTGCTATTGTGGAGAGAACAGAAGGAAGCAGAGAAGGTGGAAATGTTCACTCTTCTTCACCATGGATCCCAATGAGGACCTTTCTGAAAGAAAGAGAACACATGAATAAATTGATGCTTACCTTAGACACCTACAGCATCAAGTGTCCACCTAAGTGATATTCTCACATGACACCAGTGTGTCACCAGATCTCTGTTTTCCCTCTCCTTTTTTTTATTTAACAATGAAGGGGTTATTTTTGTTTGTTTGAGGGGTTTTTGTTTGGGTTGTTTTTTAATTTGATGTTGGTAAAATTTGAAATATTTTTTGGCCTTACACACACTGCTCAGAACTGTCACTTTTGGGTACATGGCTGATTAGCTGAAGAGTAAAGGCTGAGAAAAAAGAAACCTCTTTTTCATGTTCTTTAAGAAGGATGTGTTTATAGAATGATAAGACTGGATCATCTAGTTCCAACCCCCTGCCATAGGCACAGACACCTCCCACTAGTACAGCTCACTCAAGGCCTCATCCAACCTGGCCTTCAACACCTCCAGGGAGGTACCAGCCACAACCTCCCTGAGCAACCTGTTCCAGTGTCTCACCACCCTCACTGCAAACAACTTCCTCCTAACATCCAGTCTAAATCTCCCCTCTGCCAGTTTAAACCCATTGCCCCTTGTCCTGTCATTGCAAGACCTTGTCAATAGTCCCTTCCCAGACTTCCTGTAGGCCCCCTTCAGATACTGGAAGGCTACTGTAAGGTCTTCTGGAAGCCTTCTCTTCTCCAGGCTGCAGAGCCCCAACTCTCTCAGCCTGTCCTCATAGGAGAGCTGCTGCAGCCCTCTGAGCATCTTCGTGGCCTCCTCTGGACCCACTCCAACACTTCCATGTCCTTCCTGTGCTGAGGGCTCCAGAACTGCACACAGTACTCCAGGTGGGGTCTGACAAGAGCAAAGGGGCAGAATCCCCTCCCTTGCCCTGCTCTCCATGCCTCTCTTGATGTGGCCCAGGACTCGGTTGGCTGTCTGGGCTGCATGTGCACGCTGTTTAGTTCATTTGGCCGATGCTGCATTTAGAGTCCTGTCTCTCTTTTGTTTTTTCCTCTTTATATGACTGTACAGAAGTCTCTCTGAGAACCAAACTAATTTTATTTAACTCTACAAATTTTAAATTTAAAAAATGTCTACAATTTGAAGAGAAATGAGATGCAGCATTCTCTTTATTCTTAATTGTTTGAGGTACCCAGAAGCCATGATAATGGAATTGTCCAACAGAGATGGTAGTTAATTGAAATTGACAGAGAAGTCATTTTAGTTCACTTCTACTGAAACCTTGCAATTATTTAAATATTTTCCAACAAGTGTTTCTGCAGGTAGAAATATTTTCTGTTAAACTCAGTTAGCAGAAAACATTTAGTACAAAACCTATGGCATTTTGAGTCATCTTAGAATTTTCAGAAACAAGTGCATCTTGGAATCAAAATGTGGTCATTAATTTCTAGGCCCTGCAAGCTAGTCGTTTTAATTAAAATACTACATACCCACAGTGAAACACTTAACAAACATTATTAAGTACTTTATAGCATCTTTATGTATAATGATGAAAAACATTCAGGTTTAGAAACCTGAATGTGCACAAGTCCATGGGGCCTGATGAGATCCACCCACGGGTCCTGAGGGAACTGGCAGATGAAGTTGCCAAACCACTGTGCATCATATTTGAAAAGTCATGGCAGACTGGTGAAGTTCCTGCTGACTGGAGAAGGGCAAACATAACACCCATCTTCAAGAAGGGTAAAAAGAATGACCCTGGAAACTACAGACCAGTCAGCCTCACCTCTGTGCCTGGCAAGATCATGGAGCAGATCCTGCTGAAAGTCCTGCTAAGGCAAATGGAAAACAAAGCAGAGGTGATTGGTGGGAACCAGCATGGCTTCACCAAGGGCAGATCTTGCCTGACAAATTTAGTGGCTTTCTATGATGAAGTCACAGCGACAGTGGACAAGGGAAAGGCAGCTGATGTCATCTACCTGGACCTGAGTAAAGCATTTGACTCTGTCCCACATGACATCCTGGTCACCAAACTGGAAAAGCATGGACTTGATGGATGGACCACTCGCTGGATAAGGAATTGGCTGGATGGTCGAACCCAGAGAGTGGCGATCAACGGCACAATGTCCACCTGGAGACCAGTGACAAGTGGTGTCCCTCAGGGGTCAGTGCTGGGACCAGTGCTGTTTAACATCTTTGTCAGTGACATGGACAGAGGAATGGAGTGCACCCTCAGCAAGTTTGCAGATGACACCAAGCTGTGTGGCACAGTCGACTTGCTAGAGGGCAGGGATGCCATCCAGAGGGACCTGGACAGGCTGGAGAGTTGGGCCCAGGCCAACCTGATGAAATTCAATAAGGCCAAGTGTAAGGTCCTGCACCTGGGTAGGCACAATCCCAAGCACAAATACAGGCTGGGTGGTGAATGGCTGGAGAGCAGCCCTGAGGAAAAGGACCTTGGAGTCTGGGTTGATGAAAAGCTCAACATGAGTCTGCAGTGTGCACATGCAGCCCAGACAGCCAACCGAGTCCTAGGCTGCATCAAGAGAAGCGTGGCCAGCAGAGCAAGGGAGGTGATTCTGCCCCTTTACTCTGCTCTCGTCAGACCCCACCTGGAGTACTGTGTGCAGTTCTGGAACCCTCAGCACAGGAAGGACATGGAAGTGTTGGAGCGGGTCCAGAGGAGGGCCACAAAGATGATCAGAGGGCTGGAGCAGCTCTCCTATGAGGACAGGCTGAGGGAGTTGGGGCTCTTCAGCCTGGAGAAGAGAAGGCTTCGAGGGGACCTGATAGTAGCCTTCCAGTATCTGAAGGGGGCCTACAGGAAGGCTGGGGAAGGATTATTTACAAGGTCCTGCAATGACAGGACAAGGGGCAATGGGCTTAAACTGGCAGAGGGGAGATTTAGACTGGATGTTAGGAGGAAGTTCTTTACAGTAAGGGTGGTGAGGCACTGGAACAGGTTGCCCAGGGAGGTTGTGGATGCTCCCTCCCTGGATGTGTTCAAGGCCAGGATGGAGGAGGCCTTGAGTGAGCTGTACTAGTGGGAGGTGTCCCTGCCTATGGCAGGGGGTTGGAACTAGATGATCCTTGAGGTCCCTTCCAACCTTACCATTCTATGATTCTATGATTCTATGACATCAGTGGTGGATTGTTTTGGCTGTTTGAGTTAGGTTACTACCTCAGACATTAAAAAACTCAGAACAGAGAAACTTAGAAGTGGAACCTCTGAGGCGAATATTCTAGGGATAGGCCATACAATGGCAACAGTGGATAAGTTAATGTAATTTCATTGGAGCATGTCTGGAAGCATACCTTGGACCTTCCCTTTGCTGCTTCCCCTGCTTTGCCTGCTTCACCTGCTGCTGTCTTCCCCTTGCCACTGTTTTGGCTGCTGCTGCTTTTACTGCTTTGCCGCCGCTTGACACTTCCCCATCTTCCCTCAGGTTATTATATTCCTGTAGTAGTTATATTCTCACTAAACTGTTATATTTAAACTATAAGAAATACAATTTCTTATTTTTTTCTGACTTCACAAAAAACCCAACAAACATGTTGTGGTGAGTTTATTCTACCAGGGGAGGGATCCACCCTAACCCATTGCACTCGCCTGTCACAACTTCAACCCATGGACCTGCACAACTGGGAGCAGGACAGTGCCACTGCATCAGAGTCAGGATACACAGGTGCACCCTTCATCACACAGAGGCCACATTACAGGGCTGTCTCTAGGGCATGACCAACCTGCAGCCCTTCCTGCTTGAGTTGGCTGTGCCCTTGTCATGCGGCTATGGAGATGGGTGTTCTCAGAGCTCTCTGTCTGACACACAGGGCTCACGCCTCTGCCTGGCATATGATAGATGCCTGCATTTTGGCAGGTGTTCAGATAGGAGGAGGGAGGTTCTGCACAGCCCTCAGAAAAGGGAAAATCTGAGAGCAAGCTTGCCAGAACAATTTAGCTATTCTTCATCTCTGCATAAGGTGCCATCAGAAAAAAAAAAAAAGTGACAAGATGGAAGTTTTGGACTTCATTATCCTGAACAGCTGTGTGGACTGTGAATTCATCATGCTCACAGTGGCACATACATATATCACTGCTAGTTTTCAGTTTAATCATTTCTATGGAAGTGCAACAACCTACTTAAGAAACACTGAGGAATTTTACTGAATTCAGACCATGGGAGTCCTGTTAGTGAAGAAGTGGCTAATTGCTTTCTGATACTATAAGTATGAAAGAACATAGGTGATAATAAATCCAACTGTTAAATGTAAACTAATATTTAGTAAGAACAAATCAGTACTGTTAGCCAAGAACAGTATATGCCTGTGGAACAGTATTTAACTTGTAATTTCATAGAATCATAGAATGGTAAGGTTGGAAGGGACCTCAAGGATCATCTAGTTCCAACCCCCTGCCATAGGCAGGGACACCTCCCACTAGTACAGCTCACTCAAGGCCTCCTCCAACCTGGCCTTCAACACCTCCAGGGAGGGAGCAGCCACAACCTCCCTGGGCAACCTGTGCCAGTGCCTCACCACCCTCACTGGAAGGAACTTCCTCCTAACATCCAGTCCAAATCTCCTCTCTGCCAGTTTAAACCCATTGCCCCTTGTCCTGTCATTGCAAGACCTTGTCAATAGTCCCTCCCCAGCCTTCCTGTAGGCCCCCTTCAGATACTGGAAGGCTACTTCAGTCTTTTTTATTTATATTGAGATTTTCTTAAAGAGATTGGCACCCACCTTCCTATGGCATACTAAACATTGTGAGGAAAAAGTCAGCCAATTGAAATGAAGTGCTGTTTCCTTTTATACAGTAAGGCAGAAGCTGGAGTTGTATCAAAAGTAGTGGTGAGGAATGAAGTAACTGTGAACTCCCTATTGAAATACTCAGGTTGGAGGCAGTGTTGTAGAAGCATATCAAGTCACAGTGACAGAAGGCAGAAGAAAGAACTTCATTGGGGAACCAGTAATTCTTCAAGTGGAGTTACTGGTGCTGCTTTTTCCTGAGTGATGAACTATCCCTAAACTGAATTCAGGTGATGTTGGATTCATCTTTGTTCTTCATTCTATGCATGTAGTCAATCCATAATTTAAAATTCCCAATCCCTCCATTTTTTTAAAGTGGAGGTCACGGAAGCAGAATATTCTACCTAATTTCAGCCTGTTGGACTTTGCTGACTTCTGCAGGGCTGCAGCTGTACATGGGTCTAGACATGTACACTCCATTGTTGTGTAATAGGACATGACCTTTGTTTATTTCCTGCTCCTCTAGCAAGACAGTGCCTTTTCAACCTTACTCTGCAGTAGCAGCTGCCTCAGTCAGTAATTGCTGAAAACATACTCTCTTATTTTGTTATTTTTGCACAGATTGATTGTGTAGCCTGTACTCTTCAGTCCTCACAGAGAATATTGTCTTCCCTTGTCATAGCCTTTCTTGCAGTTACCATCATTTAAAACACCTAAATCCTTTGTGAACCTTGAAGAGTTTCCCAACACCCGTCTGCAGTAATGGATGAGGAGTATCTCAAGCTTATAGGAGCTGGAGCATTGATACTCAATGAGTATCACTAGTTTTGCTTGCATCAGAAATAGAATATCCTAAATTCAGACTGTGTTTTCTTTCCTTGAGGCACTTAGCATCATAACTCCTGTAGAGCAGAACTGTAGTTGTATGTGCACAGCAGTTTAAAAATAAGGTGATTTTATCTCTTTGCCCTGTGGTAGGCACAGACACATTAATTTTTTGTCTTTGCCAGCGTAGTCACACTTAGGGTTTTCTGTCTGCATTAGTGGAACTTGCAACTCATCCCATGGCAAATGTTACAAGGAGAAACCAGCTGCAGAGCTTTCCCAAGTGTAGCCTGTTGTATCAGGAGCCACAGGATTGATGGGTCTGATCTCTGGGCTGAGCTTAGGCTACTGTATAACAACATGGGCATGGTGCCCTGAGCTGTGGGCACCATTGGGTCAGGAAGAGTGCTGTGCTTCAGTCTGGTCCTGCTGAAAGCATCTGTTTAACTGTTCAAAATGAAGAACTGATTTCAGTGGCCTGCCCCACTGTGGAAAGTCAGCAATAGAAACTGTTTACCACCTAACCTGTAACCAAGTGATCCAGAGTCCTTTTATCTGATGGAAGGTAGGAAGACACTTCAGAGAGACCTGAACAGGCTGGGTCAATGGATTGAGGCCAGCAGTATGAGGTTTAACAAGACCTAGTGCAGGGTGCTACTTTGGCCACAGTAACTCCATGCAGTGATACAGACTGTGAGATGAGTGGCTGGAGAGCAACCTGGCAGAGAGGGACCTGGAAGTGCTGGATGACAAGTGGCTGAACATTAGCCATCAGCATGCCCAGGTGGCATGGAAGGCCAAGGCATCTTGGCTTGTATCAGGAATAGTGTGGCCAGCAGGACTGGGGATGTAAACACAAACAACAAGGTAGTTTGCTGTGTCTAGTCTCTCAATATATTTTTTGGGAGACCTTGAGAAACATTCCTGGAGAAAAATGATGTAATAACATAATGTGGTGGGTTAAGAACTTCCCCCTTCCCCAACCCTAATTGAAATGTACCAAACCAGCTCATGTGGCTTGGAAGTAAAATAAAGCTGTATTTGCAGCAAATCAAAATATGCACAATAAATTTACAAGTACTTACGAATATATACAAATGAAAAATAATGCAGAAATCCAAGCTCCCTCCCAGACAAAGAAACTGTCCAGAAGGGACTCAAAGCCTCTTTTTCTCCCTCTTCCTGCCCAGACAGACAGACAAAACAACCAGCAAAACTTATGTTGTTTTCTCTTAGCCAAGTTTAGTAGAAGATATTAGAGTGGAGAGGAGTAGTGGTGTAAGGAAGTGTCCCAGAACAAAGTGGGAGAATTTATTTACATTTTTATCCTTTTCAGCAAACTGATGAATGATACAGATGTCACAATGACTTTCTTTTCACAGCCAATGATCTAATTTCTCTCATTAAAATATTCCAATTAGCCTCAAACTACCACACATAGGGTTATTTAGAGGTCCTCAGAGAGCATGCACATTTGTTTCCCACTGTTTTTGTTCAGAATGTCTAGTAAAATGACATCATGATGTAAAATTTGGTATACTTGTTCCTGACCTGTTTGTTGCCTTGAGATTTGTTGCTTTTTTCTCCAGACCTAAAGGGCTTCTGTGCTCAGAAGCTGGTCTTCCTCCTTCCTGGTTCAGTTCATAGAATCATAGAATGGTAAGGTTGGAAGGGACCTCAAGGATCATCTAGTTCCAACTCCCTGCCATAGGCAGGGACACCT
>VWZE01025279.1:77563-97440 GCA_013396675.1 Eubucco bourcierii | reverse complement strand
CCACACTGCTCTTGATGCAGCCCAGGACTCGGTTGCTGTCTAGGCTGCATGTGCACACTGCAGGCTCATGTTGAGCTTTTCATCACCCCAGACCCCCAGGTCCTTTTCTTAAAGGCTGCTCTCAGCCATTCACCACCCAGCCTGTATTTGTGCTTGGGATTATAGATGAGGTTTAGTAGATGCATACTATAAGGCAAATTTTGAGGTGCCAGAAGAAAAGAAGTCAAGAAAAGAGAGAGGGGTCACTGGTAGAAATAAGTATGTCAGTTACGTGATAGGTTGCTATAGAGAGGACTGTCAGTATTTGTCCCAGGTAGGTGGCAGGGAAGGAAGGAAATAAACAAATAGGGATTTGCCTGATTTTCACACACACAAATATTTAGGGGAAACTTTCTAACTAAACATTTAATGAAGCAGTAAACTGAACTCAGGAACATTGTGTTATTGTAGAAGTATTAAGGAGAGGTAGGGCTTTTTTTTTTTCTTTCTTTTCCCCAGGTGTAACTCATACTGCAGCAGTGCAGGGGGGTGATGTAGGTAATTTCTTGCCATTTAATCTATATTTCTGTGTTTGTTTGGATGTCCTTGCAAGCACATATTTCTAGATGGGATTTTATAGACTGACTGAAATGTACAGTGCAATTAAATTGTGCAATTTGGTATAGGTAGATGGCAATCTCTTTAGAAAATGGGAGTTGTAAATGTGGTTTGTGTTCACAATTTACTGCATACACCCCTTTATAGGAAATTGTGATTTTTTGCTGCTGTTTTAGTATTACTTTTGGAAAGTATTCTGCATATATGGTAAAATTAATCACCACAATTTTTTCAGCTGTTTAGACAGATCTTATTTCAGATGTATGGAACAAACTGGAGATTGGTATTGAAATATTAATCAAATTCCTCTAAATGGATTGTTTTGGTCAGTTTCATGAAAAGCTTAGATATCCTAGCAACATATGGATTTGTTAGGCTGACTGACCAATTTCTTTAAAATCATTTTATGTATGTAGCTAGTAAATAAGGTGGGCACAGGGAAGTGCCACGGTAGAGCTTGTGTCTTTCTAGTAAGTCCTTCCTGTGCTGGTTTGAGGCTAATTAGAATATTTTAATAGAGAAAAATATGCTATAGGCTGTGAAAGGAAAACATGGTGATGTCTATTTCACTCATAGGCTTGCTGAAAATTGTTTTGGGAAAAGAACATAAATATAGATAAGTCAGTCTCTGTCTGTCTCTTGCTGGGAGAACAGCATCTGGGGTGGTCTAGCAGCTTCTGGCTCTGGCTCTTCTGCTGATTAATTTTCACTAACCACTTTCCTTCTAACCCCCCTGACCGATCCTCCTAATTCACCTTGCACGTAAGGCAAACCTTGGAGGTAAAGTACAGGGGTGGGGAGAAGGTGGAAGGGTGGTTGGGAGCCCCTCCTGGGATCTCTGATTTCTGGGAGGGGAGTTGTGTTTCTGTATTCCCTTTAACTTGTCTATTTCTGTAACTATTCCTGTCTGTAGTGTATATCTCTGCTTGTACATTGTGCTGAGATGTAAATAGAGCTTCAGTCCTTAACTTCCAGCTGGCTGAGTTCTAGTCTGGGTCATTTTACAAAGTGTGGGGGGCAGGGAACTCCCAAACCATCACACTTCCCCAACCAGAAGTGTGGCCTCATCCAGTACTGCTGTGGTACTGTGCCAGGCACCCTGAGAGAGCCTGACTCCCCCTGCTTCTCTTAAGTACTGAGGTCAGAGTAGCCTCCTGTTCTACTTAAGACTAGATGGGGGTCTATTTAAGAAGATAACTTTTTTTCCCTCTTGTTTTAGACAAACCACTGTTTTCCACTCTCAATACTTCAGATGCTTTAATGTAGTATCTAATATCACTTTTATGACCAAACAAATGCATTACAACAGAGAGGAGATCTTCTTGCTGTGTATCTAAGTAGTAGTGAATAAATTCAGAGAAAACAGGTTTTCCAGACAGAACAGAATTTCTATCAAAATAAATATAGAAATTATGCCAAATGTTCTCACTAATATTGATAACTATGGCTATTATTTTTGTGCAAGCAGTGGTTTGCACATCAATGATTATTGAATAAATGTACAAAGATTTCTTAATGGGGAGAGACTATTGACAAGGTCTTGCAATGACAGGACAAGGGGCAATGGGTTTAAACTGACAGAAGGGAGATTTAGACTGGATGTTAGGAGGAAGTTCTTTCCAGTGAGAATGGTGAGACACTGGAACAGGTTGCCCAGGGAGGTTGTGGCTGCTCCCTCCCTGGAGGTGTTGAAGGCCAGGTTGGAGGAGGCCTTGAGTGAGCTGTCCTAGTGGGAGGTGTCCCTGCCTATGGCAGGGGGTTGGAACTCGATGATCCTTGAGGTCCCTTCCAACCTTACCATTCTATGATTCTGTGCTTTCAGATTGCAGTCAGTGCTGTGAACTGGTTGATAGTAAAGTAAGTTATTCTCTGTTGTATTTTAATTTCTCTTTATATTATAGCCATGTTCTTCAGATTAATAGTTCTCTTTTGTCTCCAGTTAACGTTTGACACACAACAAATTCTTCCTGTGTCAGGTCATACTGTGTTTTCTGTTTTAGACTGTTTCCAAGTTTACATTCACCATGGATAAGATCTGAGAATCTAAACATGATTAAAGAAGCAAATTATTTTCTCGTGCTTTTATCAGGATGCTCATAACTCATTAGAGAATTAATTTTTAAACCTAGCACATGGTGTGCTCTGTTGAGTGAGGTTACTTACAACTGTGCTAAGAGAGTTACTATTGCTTTTGTACTGTTGTTGTACACAGTATGCTAATGCTTGGGAATCCTAGTTCGTCAGGCTTTGTGCATTAGCTTTATTTGACTTACTGTTGTATACAATAACTAATGGAAAGGGCTGTGTCACCACTGCATGCAAACAGTTGGGGCAGAGCAAAGCATGAGTAATTAACTTTTATACTGTGCATAGTTGTGTGTTAGCAGTATGCAATGACAGTGGACTGGAGGTGGGGAGATTCAGACTGAACATAAGGAGGAAATTCTTCAGCATGAGAGTGGTGAGAGCCTGGCGTGGGTTGCCCAGGGAGGTGGTTGAGGCCTGATACTAAAATGTGCCAGTGATACCCATAGCTCTGGTATATCCATACATCTCTGGCAAGTAATTTTCAGGGTGTAGTATCTTGTGGTTCATCACTGATCACAAATCTTGTTTGAAGTTTTAGCCAGATTCTCTCAATATCTGTGATGTTTTCAAGGCTGAAGCAGAGTAATTTGGTGTGTTATGTGATTTTAGTTTAATGACCAAATGTCGCAGAATAGCTTTAAACTTTTTGGTTAGAAGGTTGAATTATTAAATAGAAAAAACTTGTCTGCTGAAAGTTAGAACTAACTGATTGTGAGTTATGTTTTCTATCATGAATTTATTAAGCCTACATATTCATGTCTAGACCTTATTTTTAAAAAAAAAAAGATCTCTCACTGATTTAATTTACAGCGGAGATGCTCAGTTGGATGGTGATTGAGGTGGCAAGTGCTTGTGTTGTGCAAGAGAGTAAGCATATCTCACGGGCATTTCTGTTTAGTTCACACTTTTCATGTATGTCCCAGGTTGGGAACTATAAGGTTAAAACCCAAAAATCCTCTAGGGACTAGAAGATTGTTATTCAATCCCATAATTCTGCTACCTCTTCATAAACTTATGGCAAGGCCAGCTCATTCTTCTTTCCTCCCCCTCCAGCTTTGTGTCAGGCAGGAACTGCGTTATCGGGACAAACATGTAAGGATAGGCCTGGTTTGGGGCCTCCAGAGGCTGTGCTTAGGCCTCTTGGATGGCAGAGACATGGAGGGGGGAGGATTGGAGCACTGGGGATGATAATTTTAGTTTTTGGGTTGGGGGAAAATTCAGGGGCTTCGCTTATGGATTCTGTATCTGCTTTGTAATCTCTAATTGTAACACTGTCTCCGAATATAATTCTGGGTTTTTTTTTCTCCAATTCGTTTGAGAGCTTCACTCTGTCGGCTCTTTAAACCCATGACAATCTAGGGTTCCTTAATCAGAGCACAACATGACTGATGGATCATTTTCAAAGACATTATTTATATGAGTAATTGGAATTGTGTCTGTTTATAGGCTGGCTGCAATCACATGCAACTATTTGGCTTCTTAGGGCGTTTATCATACAAGTGGTACCAGCAGGAACTGTGTTTATGTCCCTGTGTTGCCATTTTATTGTGTGTATTTGTGCGTGACTGCAAAGTTAAAACAACCACTGTTCTTCCTTCTGGAGATACAGTCAGAACACTTTAAGGATTAGGTTGTGAAACTGAACATTGATGCAAGTGGCTAGAATGTATATAAGTGGCTTAAGAGAAGAGAGTACTGTAACCCTTGACTGGCTGGATTCATGGAAGCTTTTTGTTTCCAGCCATCTGGGATGTGCATGTACATTTCTTTCTCTCTTCAACAAATATTTAGTGTCAGAAATTTGGGGGGGTTTAACCTCTGGTTTTATTTTGTGCTCCATCCAAAATGAAGTGGGAGTGACATGATGTGGCAGTGACATGTTGGTTTGCTTCTTCATACTGTCCTCTTGTTTTTGTGGATGATTGTGTCAGGTGAAGACTTACAATTCTGTTTCCCCATTGAGTCCTCGATCCTTAGTTGATACAGACATGTGTTTTGGGAAACTTTTTGCTGTTTCCCTTCACCTCTAACATTTATATCTGGGAATTTAAGTTAGAATTCAGTTTCTTTTTACAGATTACAAAACTGGTGACTAGAAAACTTCCTAATAGGGCTTTTGAGGGTTCTTTTTACTTTCAAGTCTTTGGATCTTTGCTTCCTTAAGAAATCCAGTTTTATTCCTACTACCTCTTTTGTGCTCATTGCAAAGTATAATTACAGTGATATACATTAGAAATCAGATTGAATCAAAAACCTGTAGCTGTAAACCATTCAGAAGTGCTCACCTACCTTCAAAAAATGGCATTAAACTTAAGCATCTTGCACCATACCCTTATGGCCATTAAACTTTATAAGTTTGTTCTTCGTGATGAAGAACTGAAGGCCCAAACTTGCTGAGTAGTGCCAGGGTGAGGAAGTGGAGACCCTGTACCTTGTGCTCCCATCTTCTCTCAGGTCTTGAAGCATCCTGTTACTCCTTTTCTTTCTATTATATTCTTGCAGATATAAGGAATGGCTGGGGACTACGGGGGACAGATGCACCAGTATGAGGGAGCGGAGGCTCTGTATATGGTGTATCCACCGTTCTCTGGATCCCACAGGCTACTCATGCTGTATGTACAGTGCTTTTATGTGGTGTCTCTAATTCTTATATAGTCCTATAGCTATTACTTGACTTCATCCTTACAGATGTATTATGTTAATAATATTTAACTTTGTGAGAGTTTAAAAATACTCTGAGGACCTCCTGCTGTGTCCACTGAAACCAGTGGTCATACTTCTTACCAAGTTTTTACTGGTTTAAAAATTTTATCATTTTCAAGGGTTAGGTAGGATGTTGATGAGTTATGAATGGGTTTATCTGAAAGATCTTAACGTTTCATTAGCAACTCACTGAATTTTTTTTTTGTCTTCTCACTCATACTGTGCCTTTCCAAAGTCATTAGATTTTTGGTGATGACAGAGTAATAGCAAACAGATTATTCTGTTCTTGAAAATAGGAACTACTTTCTTTTTTTCTTTCTGTAACAGTAAGTGTAGCAGTAGGAATTAATTTTTGATAGTTTTGTTATCATCAATAAATGTCTTTCCGTGGGTGATACTCTAAGCAAACACCGACAGACCACTTCATTATTTCCCCCCTTTGCAGTGCCTGTAGGGACTCGATGTCTGACCCACCCTCATTCTCAGAGCAAGGAGTGGGTGGGTTACAGCACAAGATGTAACATGCTCAGAGACATGTCTGCTTCTCTAGGCACTCTGCAGAGATGAACCACTTTCTCCTTAGGCAGATTTTCTTCTGCATGGTGGATTATTCTGTGTCCTTTTTGTTTGAAGCAGTAATATGTGTAGAATTTACATCTAATGGTGTGAGAATTGGGAGGTTTGAATTCTATTGTTGATCCATACGTGAAGTATTTTTATTGCTTAGAGAGTGATTCATGACTGATAAGCGCTCTATTTGCTGTTCTTTGACATTTAGCAAGTGAAGGGATCAGGTGCATGTGTTGCACAGGAGTGAGGGCTGAGAAAGCCACAAAGGCCTGATTTAGTTCAACTGTGTGAAGTCACAGTGGTGCTGGTCACTGCACCACTCTGAGCACCTCTGGGATCGAACTCATTGTGATGCACTTCCTAAGATGACTCCTTGAGGATGTGCCTGTCTCTTTCTCTAGACTTTTCATGACAAAGATGAGACCAGTGGGGCCCACCCATGGAGTTATGACAGTCTTGTTACATGAATGAAGCTTGTGTGTTCACACTGACTCTGTAGCACTGTCTTGTTAGAATATATCCACTTCCTCTAGTTCAGCAACTGTGTGATTTACAGCTCTGTCAGATTCCTTGGGACCAGATGGGGATTTCTCTGTAGAAGTGATGCTTGTTATAGTGCTGTATTCTTTCACCCTCATCATTGATCCCCCAACACCAGAATTCTGAAACCCTCAGTGCTGCGATACAGTCTGTAGGATGTGAATGTAGATAGAAAATTAACACTCTTGTGGCCGCTTTCTTTGGCGGATGGTAGCAGCGGTCGTTTGGAAATGCATCGTTCTGCTTAAGAAGGAAAAGTTGCTGTGGGCATTGTAAAATGATGGTCATTCATTGCACCTGAGGGATTATTTGATTTATGCTGTAGATACTGAGGACCTAGTCTTTTCTGTTTATAACTGTGCTGGTTTGAGGCTAATTGGAATATTTTAATAGAGAAAATTGCAGTATAGGCTGTGAAAGGAAAACAGGGTGATGTCTGTTTCGCTCATAGGCTTGCTGAAATGTTTGGGAAAAATAACTCAAAACATTAGATGAGGCAGTCTCAGTCTGCCTCTCTCTGGGGGCACAGTGTCTCGGGCAGTCTAGCTTCTGTCTCCTCTTTGCAGATTAATCTTCACTAACCACTTTTCTTCTAACCCCCCTGGCCAGTCCTCCTAATTCACCTTGTGTGCATGGCAAACCTTGGGGTAAGGTATAGGGTTGGGGAGAAGGTGGAAGGGTGGTTGGGAGCCCCTCCTGGGGTCTCTGATTTCTGGGAGGGGAGTTGCGTTTCTGTATTCCCTTTAACTTGTCTATTTCTGTAACTGTTCCTGTCTATAGCGTATATCTCTGCTTGTACATTGTGCTGAGCTGTAAACAGAGCTTCAGTCCTTAACTTCCAGCCAGCTGAGTCTAGTCTGGGTCATTTTACAAAGTGTGGGGAGCAGGGAACTCCCAAACCATCACAATAACTCAACCAACACCAGTACAACACTAGTACTTTTGCCATTGGAGTGGGCTGCCCAGGGAGGTGGTAGAGTCACTGTCCCTGGAGGTGTTGAAGAAAAGACTGGATGAGGCACTTAGTGCCATGGTCTAGTTGATTGGCTAGAGCTGGGTGATAGGTTGGGCTGGATGATCTTGGCGTTCTCTTCCAACCTGCTTGATTCTATGATTCTATGGTTGCCTTGGTTCAACTACTTAATTGCTAAGTAGGTAGACATATGTGTTTGACTTCAGGTTCTGGGCTCATTCATTCCCTTCCCCATTCTTTTGAGGCAGTTGCTCTGTCTGGATGTTCTCCATCTCATGCTAGAGAAGGCAGAGTTTAATGTACTACGGTGGGTAGTGTTCTTGACAGATTATGTTCAGGTGAATGAAAGGTTAGTTTAAAATTTCTGTAACTGAAACACATGGAGACCCTGTGGATATTTTGCATCAGCTGTCTACCCTTTTGATGTTGCTCCCCCTTAATAAGGCTGTTCAGAAACTAGTTGAGTTTCTTAGAAATGCTATGTTTTGCCATTTTAGTGTCTGTAGAATTGCTGAGGCAATATCATATTTTTGTGAATGTGGATTTTCTGTGGTCTGATGCAGTTCATTCATTCTTGGAGATGTTAAATGCCTGGCAATCTGGGATTAAAAAAACAAACAAACAAAAAAAAGTGTGTACTTATTTTCATCATTGTGATTCTGACTTGTGAGTTACCGGATTCTGTTTGTTCTGAAAGATGGCAATTTATGGAGATCTTGTGTTGTCTTTATCCAACCTTCTCTGACCAGTAGTACTCCTTGTGGAAGCCCGTGTTGTTTCCAGATTATCTCCTTGAGATACTCCAGGTGTATAGTTATGGTGTCAATGTTCATGTCAGCTGCTGTTTTAAGAGTTCTGGCCTTTATAGGAACATAGAATCATAGAATGGTAAGGATGGAAGGGACCTCAAGCATCATCTAGTTCCAACCCTCTGCCATAGGCAAGGACACCTCCCACTAGTACAGCTCACTCAAGGCCTCCTCCAACCTGGCCTTGAACACCTCCAGGGAGGGAGCAGCCACAACCTCCCTGGGCAACCTGTGCCAGTGTCTCACCACCCTCACTCTGAAGAACTTCCTCCTAACATCCAGTCTAAATCTCACCTCTGCCAGTTCAAACCCATTGCCCCTTGTCCTGCCATTGCAAGGCCTTGCAAATAGTCACTCCCCAACCTTCCTGTAGGCCCCCTCCAGATACTGGAAGCCTACTATAATGTCTCCTCAAAGCCTGCTCCTCTCCAGGCTGAAAAACCCCAACTCTTGTAGCCTGTCCTCATAGCAGAGCTGCTGCAGCCCTCTGAGCATCTTCATGGCTTCTTCTGGACCCAATCCAACAGTTCCATGTCCTTCTACATGCTGATGTTTGTCAAGAAACCGTGATATGATGGCTCCTCTTCTTTTGCAGTCACCAGGATTTCCTTCAAAGGTTTGCAGACCATTGTTGGATGTGCTTTTCTCATTTTTCTTCATTCTATGTTTTTATCAGGGTGAGGAGCCTCGGGTAAGGGCTTAGATGGTTAACTTAAAGGCAGTATCTGCAAAATAATAATTTCAAATGAACTAGACAGAAACAGAAGTTTCTTTACCATAAAACAGTAATAAACTTTGGCTCCTCTAATCTACTAGGGGCGTTGGGATATAAATGCCAATAATGTGCTCAGAGCTACAACTGATAGATTTTTTTATCTTTTATGCTGTTCCTGCAGTCTTCAGCAGCATGCTGAAAGCAGGGACTGCTTGTGTTAAGCATTTTGAAATGTGGTGGTTTTCCATATTTAGGTGATTATTCTTCTGTATTATTAACTAGGCTTTTCAGTTTCTCCATATTACCAATGTCTCTTTGTGCATCTGACTATCAAGATA
Source organism: Eubucco bourcierii (assembly GCA_013396675.1). Lineage (NCBI taxonomy): Eukaryota > Metazoa > Chordata > Aves > Piciformes > Ramphastidae > Eubucco > Eubucco bourcierii. The sequence continues at coordinate 88,107 of VWZE01025279.1, read as the reverse complement.
AGCATTTCAAAGTCAAATTGTTGGACATCATGGATTATGAAGTTCATTTGACCAGTTGTTGACTTGGAAACTATACATTTTAGTTTATAATAATTATGAACCAATTATTTATCTTCTGGTCAACTGCTCAGCATCAGTGTCTCCTGTGACAAGTGGTGTGCTGAATTTTTGTGATATTTCACTCTAGGTTTTTTTCAGTGTGTGCATGCAGCCCAGACAGCAACCGAGTGCTGGGCTACATCAAGAGCAGCATGACTAACAGAACAAGGGAGGGGATTCTGCCCCTTTACTCTGCTCTCATCAGACCCCACCTGGAGTACTGTGTGCAATTCTGGAGCCCTCGGCACATAAAGGACATGGAAGTGTTAGAGCGGGTCCAGAGGAGGCCACAAAGATGATCAGAGGGCTGCAGCAGCTCTCCTGTGAGGACAGGCTGAGAGAGTTGGGGCTCTGCAGCCTGGAGAAGAGAAGGCTTTGAGGGGACCTTAGAGTAACCTTCCAATATCTGTAGGTGACCTACAGAAAGGCTGGGGAGGGACTTTTGACAAGGTCTTGTAATGACAGCACAAGGGGCAATGGGTTTGAACTGGCAGAGGGGAGATTTAGACTGGATGTTAGGAGGAAGTTGTTTGCAGTGAGGGTGGTGAGACACTGGCACAGGTTGCTCAGAGAGGTTGTGGCTGCTCCCTCCCTGGAGGTGTTCAAGGCCTGGTTGGAGGAGGCCTTGAGTGAGCTGTACTAGTGGGAGGTGTCCCTGCCTATCTTAGGGGGTTGGAACTAGATGATCCTTGAGGTCTCTTCCACCCCTACCATTCTATGATTCTATGATTTTTCTGGCATCACTGTAGTCTTCTGTGAGAAATCTACACAGTAAGCAAGTCACTACTCTTCAGGTTCTGCAACACTTTCTTTGTTACAGGACCTGGTCAAAATCTTCAAGGCAGCATGTGCAGTTTTTCCACCCTTCCTCAAGAAGAGTGACATAAGATGTTTCTTGTACTTACTGATGACAGAAGTGCCTTAAGCTTGCCTACAGCACTTTCTAAAGTGGTTCTGTAGTTTTTCTTTTTGGTAAGCATTCAGATACCATTTAATAGATAATAGCAGCAGGGGAACCACTTGGAACCACAGGTAACATGAAATGTACTTGTGGACTCAAAGCTAAAAAGACAACTTCCCAATGACTGAATTCTTCTGGATTGTAGGGTAATTCAGGTTGGAAAGGGACCTTAGGAAGTCTGTAGTCAAACCTCCAGTTCAAAGCAGACCAGTTCTTAGATTAGACCAGATTGCTGAGGGTTGGTTCTTGACTGTCTTGACAGTCTGAAGCTGTTTGGGGTCACACTGTCAGATGTTCATCAGTGATCTTCCTCTTCATGCGTTATGTCAGTTTTCCTGAGCCAGCTCCTCTTCAAACGTGAGACAATTTTAAGTACCAAGAAAACAGAGTTCCTTGGTGGTGATCAGCATAAAAAGAGGGATACACTTAAGAGTGTCCTACATGTATTGATGACACCTTATCCACCCTTTTTGCATCTTCTTTAAATAATACAAAAAAGAGAGAGTGAAACAGCACTGTGGATATCTAGAAGAAAAAAAACAACACTTTTTACAGCATGCAGGAGAAAGCACACATCTCTTTGTGTGTTCATCCATTTAGTCTGAAGGTTGCAGTAATATTTAGTTCCTAATGGTACCAAATGTGCATTTGTAGGAGGGATGGAGGGTATTTACAAAGGTGGGAATAAAGATGGCTGGTTTTCAATCATCAGAATGCATGCTGTGCATTTACCTAAGGACTTCTTGAGAAATAGTGGTTCCAATCAGTGATAGCTGAATGAGTAGAGGTTCTTTCTTGTTCTGAGTGGCAAGTAGCTACACAGTTATGGACAACTTCTATTAATGGGGAGCATAAGTGTGGTAATCTGTGTTCTTGGAGTGATTACAGTCCCTGTTCTTGGAAGGATAATACTTGTAGTCCAGTTTTTGGCTTGTTAGAGTTGTCTGCACCATTACAGATGTGGGTGAGTGTGTGGCTATTGCCCTTCTGTGCTTGTTTTCTTGCCTTAGTATGTAGTACCACTATTATTTCACAACTAATTTCTTTTCTGACTATGAAAAAGTAATATATCCTATATTATTTCATAGTTATGACTTGTCTTCTAAACATCCTTTGGCTGTCTAAAGAGAATCCTGTCAGCAAAACGTCTTAAATACATTTTCTGGAATTGTTGAGAAACCAGATGTTCAAAATCAACTTTTTTCAAAACTTGGCAGAAATATTTTCCATAGTGTTTTTTGTCTACCTGTCTTCCTGTTTTATCTGGAACCTGTTTAGTAAATTTGGTTTATCATATTTCTTGTATAGAAGTTTATGTGAGCATGACACCAGACATTTGACCAAAGCCAACAGACCTCTGGAAAATGAGGAAAAGAGGGTTCAAGCTTCCTTCTCTTGGTCCCATAGCTGTGAAAAGCAAAGGTAAATTTGCAGTAGCAACCATTCATTTAAATGAGTGAATCTGCCTGTCTTTTAGCTACATAGTCTCCAATATGGATGCAAGTTTTTTTGTGAAACCTGTTGAGATTGTATTTTGCACTCTTTTAGATGCCCAAACCAAGTGAGAATACTGGTTGTTTTGTTTTTTTTTACATGTGTCCCTGAGGAACTCTTGTAATAATGAGATGTCATTCCAAAAGTTTTGAGGAGCATTCTAGATTTATGTGTACCTTCTTCATTTTGTTGGACAATCTGTTTTACTCCTTTCCTCACCTTGTCTTGGTTAAATCAACTCAGTCTGCTGGCAGAACCCTGAGACAAGCTTGTCAGAGCCCGTGCTGGTTTAAGGCTAATTGGAATATTTTAATGAGAGAAATTAGATTATTGGCTGTGAAAAGAAAATACTGGTGGTGTCTATATTGCACATTTGTTCTGCTGGGACATATGAAAACAAAGACACAAAGATAAGTCACTCTCTGCCTGACTGTCACCATATTAACTCTTCTGCCTGAATTTGCATATTCCCAACTAATCATTCTGCTTCTAACACCCCTTGCTGACTTTTCCAGTTCACCCTGCACCTAAGGGAGATTCCAGGAAATGGGAGAAGGTGGAAGGAAGGAGGGGGTTTGGTTGATAGCCCCAATAGGGCAGTTTGCTGCTGTGAGGGGTTTTGTATCTCTGTGTTACTATTTACTTGCACATTACTGTATATAGTTGTAAACATGTCTATATATTTTGCTTGTAAACTGTGCAAAGCTATAAATGCAGCTTTGTTCCTTCACTTCCAGCTGAGTTTAGTCTGGGTGAATTCCTAACCGTGGGGGTTGGGTAACACTCAAACCACTACAGAGCCAATAGTTTTGGCTTTGTTCCTAACCTTCCTACAGTCACTGTTTGCATGAGTCTATGGCTTAGAGGTCACCTTCTCTTGCCTGCCCTTAGTCTACATTTTTTCTGTTTTCTTGAACCCTTTTAATTCTTTACATGTCCTGTCATCAGTGATTATCTTCTTTGTGTGTCACTTCTAACCATTTTCCTTCCCTCACTACATCTTTCCTTTAGCTGTCAAGATCTTGTGTTAGTTTTTAAAATGACAGCATATAAAATAACCATAAATACATGGTTTCAAAAAACAATCACCTCTTGCTTTCATTACCCTTTGTAACTTTTTGCAGATATATAACACTGGTTCCTCTCCTTCCTCCGCTCTTCACCTCAGTCCTATTAAATCAGGGTGTGCTGGGCTGTTTTACCTGATGACCTGCTGGCAGACCTGAGTTCACCTGTCCATTTTCCCCTCATGAATTCTGTTTCTTGTGCTTTTCTGGTTCTACTGATACTTTTCCAAGTGCTCCTTTACACAGCATAGGCAATCCCCCTCCTCGAGTATGTTAGAGTGCCTTGGAGAAGGGTGTCTTTCACCTCCACCCCATCTGTATGTCCTTGCCTACCTTATTGTGGTGGGTTGACCTTGGCTGGACACAAGGTGCCCACCAAACCACTTTATCACTCTCCTCCTCAACTGGACAGGAGAGAAAATACAATGAAAGGCTTGTGGGTTGAGATAAGGATGGAGAGATCACTCACTGGTTACCGTCATAGACAAAACAGATATAACTTGGGGAAATAAACTTGATTCATTGCCAGTCAAATCAGGATAGGGTAATGAGAAGTGAAACAAATCCCCCTTACCTTCTTCCTGGGCTCAACTTCACTTGCAGTTTTCCCTATCTCCTCTCCCTCTACAGGAGATGGGCAATGGGTATTATGATCAGTTTGTCATGTCTTTAATGCTCCTTCTTTCTCACACTCTTCCCATTCCACTGTGGGAGCCCTCCTATGGGCTCCACAAACTTCCCGTAAGCTGCAGTTACTCATAAATGGCACCAGTGTGGATCCCTTCCACTGGATGTAGTCCTTTAGGAATGGACTGCTCTGACATGGGTCTCCCATGGGGTTGCAAGTCTTATCAGCAAACCTGCTCCATCATGGGCTCCTCTTTACCATGGCTCTGCAGTTCGATTCTAGGAGCCTGCTCCAACATGGGCTTCCCACAGAGTTGCAGCCTCCTTTGAGCATCATAGAATTACAGAATGGTTTGAGTTGGAAGGGACCTCCAAAGGTCATGTAGTCTAAACCCCCTGCAGTGAGCAGGGACGTCCTCCAGTAGATCAGATTGCCGAGAGCCTTGTCAAGCCTGACCTTGAATATCTCCATGGATGTGGCCTCAACTACTTCCCTGAGCACCTGTTCCAGCATCATACTACCCTCATGGTAAAGATCTTCCTAGCATCCAACTTAAATCTGCTCTTCTACAGTTTAAAACCACTGCTTCTCATCCGATCACTTTGGAAACAGTCCCTCTTGTAGGAGCTTTCTTGTATGCTCCCTTCAGGTACTGAAAGTCTGCTGTTCAGTGATTCAAACCTGTGTGTTTTCAGGGGAAAGCACACTTATTTGACTTAGTGATGAGCATGTGCTGCAGAGTGCCTTGGCTACAGGAGAGTACTGCAGTCTAAATGCATTGCAGCTTTCACTGATGTATACCAAATAATACTAAGGAACTTGTGTAGATATGAGTAACTGAACTAGGATGGCATCATTCAGAAATGTCTTGTGTAAGCTGTCATGTTTCTTCAAATGGACTTTGATAGTGTTTGGTACAATCTTTACGAAATCTCCACTTCATTGTGAGAATTGGTGAGATATGAATAAAATGTGTGTGGATTTCTGAACCAAGAGACTTCGAGAGGTTCTGTGACTCACTATTGGCATGTACCTCATTCAAGATGCTACATGTTATATTAGGCACTTCATGTTTAGAAATTCTGGAGGATGTGCCTTGAAACTTCACTAATTTGAAATAGCATTGGTAGCAGATGGACAAGAGAAGATACTGTAGAAAAGTTCATTGTGTGAGTCTTTGATTTCTTGAAAGCATACAGTGTATGCTGAGCGTGGTCTTCAGTTCTGGCATTCTTCAGTTTTGCCATTCTGCACAGCTGAATAGAAACCTGATGTTTTATATGTGCTTATGACTGTCCGGCAGTCTTTAGAGAATTTCAGGCAGTACACTGAAAGCAAGAGGTGGGCCCAGGCCAACCTCATGGCATTCAACAAGGCCAAGTGTAAGGTCCTGCACCTGGGTAGGCACAATCCCAAACACAAATCCAGGCTGGGTGGGGAATGGCTGAGAGCAGCCCTGAGGAAAAGGACCTGGGGGTCTGGGTTGATGAAAAGCTCAACATGAGCCTGCAGTGTGCACATGCAGCCCAGACAGCAACTGAGTGCTGGGCTACATCAAGAGCAGTGTGGGCAGCAGGGCAAGGGAGGGGATTCTGCCCCTTTGCTCTTGTCAGACCCCACCTGGAGTACTGTGTGCAGTTCTGGAACCCTCAGCACATAAAGGACATGGAAGTGTTGGAGTGGATCCAGAGGAGGGCCACGAAGATGCTCAGAGGGCTGGAGCAGCTCTGCTGTGAGGGCAGGTTGAGAGAGTTGGGGTTCTTCAGCCTGGAGAAGAGAAGGCTTCGAGGGGACCTAATAGTAGCCTTCCAGTATCTGAAGGGAGCCTACAGGAAGGCTGGGGAGGGAGTATTGACAAGGTCTTGCAATGACAGGACAAGGGGCAATGGGTTTGAACTGGCAGAGGGGAGATTTAGACTGGATGTTAGGAGGAAGTTGTTTGCAGTGAGGGTGGTGAGACACTGGCACAGGTTGCCCAGGGAGGTTGTGGCTGCTCCCTCCCTGGAGGTGTTCAAGGCCAGGTTGGAGGAGGCCTTGAGTGAGCTGTACTAGTGGGAGGTGTACTATGGCAGAGGGTTGGAACTGGATGATCCTTGAGGTCCCTTCCAACCTTACCGTTCTACGATAAAAAAGAGCAGCGAGTCTTGAAACAGACTATCTTGGCAGTGCTCCTAAGGCTCTGATTCAGTCAGTCCCTACCTAATGAACTGAAGGCCACCTTCCTGATAATTATGAGGAAAAAAATTGCCTGGATTTTATCCAACTTTGGATTTTTAGGCTACTGCCCTGAACACTTACCAATTTCTATTAGGACCCCTCAGTAGTTGTTACCTCATAAAGGGGTAAATATGGAAAAAAATCTAGTAGATTTGGAGAAGAATTTCTTCAGTTTTTAGTTTGCTGCATGTGAGGAAATCTCAAAAATATTCATGTCCCTGTGACTACCATACATACTTTTATTCTAGTTTGGTAGCATTGTAGTGTACATCCTGTATGTCTAAAATAGCAATAACATGGAATTATCAGAGAATCATAGAATGGTAAGGTTGGAAGGGACGTTAAGGATCATCTAGTTCTAACTCCCTGCCATAGGCAGGGAAATTGCAAGGTATCAGGCGTTCTGTGTATTAATTTGCCTAATTATGCCTAAAAAAGGTTTCAGTTTAGTGACCCTATCAGGTGTAGGAATTTCACAGATGCCTTCTTTCATGATAGAATCATAGAATCATAGAATGGTAAGGTTGGAAGGGACCTCAAGGATCATCTAGTTCCAACCCCCTGCCATAGGCAGGGACACCTCCCACTAGTACAGGTTACTCAAGGCCTCATCCAATCTGGCCTTGAACACATCCAGGGAGGGAGCAGCCACAACCTCCCTGGGCAACCTGTTCCAGTGCCTCACCACCCTTACTGTAAAGAACTTCCTCCTAACATCCAGTCTAAATCTCCCCTCTACCAGTTTAAACCCATTGCCCCTTGTCCTGTCATTGCAGGACCTTGTAAATAATCCCTCCCCAGCCTTCCTGTAGGCCCCCTTCAGATACTGGAAGGCTACTATCAGGTCCCCTCGAAGCCTCCTCTTCTCCAGCCTGAAGAGCCCCAACTCTCTCAGCCTGTCCTCATAGGAGAGCTGCTCCAGCCCTCTGATCATCTTTGTGGCCCTCCTCTGGACCCACTCCAACACTTCCATGTCCTTCCTGTGCTGAGGGCTCCAGAACTGCACACAGTACTCCAGGTGGGGTCTGATAGTATCATGATAGTATTCCCATGATAATATCATGGAAATTGATAACCTCACCAATCATGCTTTGTTCCAAATTAGTGTAAATATAAAGTATAGAATCATAGAATAGTAAGGTTGTAAGTGACCTTGAGGATCATCTAGTTCCAACCCCCTGCCATAGGGAGTACATTTAACTCTTTGAAACAGTTTTGCACAAATGGTGGATCTCTGCAGCAAACCCAGTTGGTGTTGATTTGTTGTATCAGATAGATTTTATCTTATTGTGCATTCAGATACAGGAGAAAGCTGATCCCCTTTCTCCAGGTTGTTCTTCGGTCATCATGTTTACTTAGAGCTCTTCAGTCTCCTCTTCCATGTGGTCCAGGTCTAGAAATGAGATTTGATAGTTGCAGGCATCAGAGACCATGACCAGTTATTTTCCATTGCTACTGTCACACAGGGTTGCTCTGCCTTAAATAAAAATTGTTTATGAAATTGCAAATTTTAGGGTGCAAGTGTCTCTTTCTAGTTGCTCCTGCAGTGGTAGGAACTGAGCAAATGTTAAAAAACATGTTTCCGTATGAGGAGTCTCTGTGCATCATGTTTCTAATCAGTCTTTAGTAGATGAAGGGTTGTGCATCCTGGCAAAATGGAAAGAAATTCTTGCCTACCATTAAGTCACCCTAGCAATTTTCATGTGGCTAAAGCAGAAAGATGATGTTCTTGCTATGTGAGGGGATGGGTATGCCATGTTAGGAATGTTTGTAGGGTTGTATGGCATGCTGGTGTAACTAAGGTTGTTAGAGGTAGTCTGTTTTCACACTCCAGCCTCATAGCTCTGCTGCCAAAAACGGGGCCATGATTTCCCCTAAATGGGATGAAGAAATATTTCTACAGCTTTTTTTTCTCTTGCAATATTCTTTGTAATGTGCTTTATGAGTCACAGCTTCTGTGCTTTGGAAAGGATTTTGACTGTTTTTCCTGCCATGTTTTGAGTATGGTAGACTATTCTGTGATTACATATGGACAGTCGTTAACTTTGTTATTGATAACCTCTTATTTCCAGATACATCAAGGGAATAGATAAAGCACAACTAGTATTTTTTATGATCTTATGATTTCTAACTGTATGTTAATTTTTGATTTTTACCTCATTCATAGCTGAAGTGAATACAGTGATTGTGAATATACAACAAGCATACTAGCTGAAAAACAGAAAATGGACTTTCCTTGGAGTGATGTTAGAAATTCCTAAAGCTTACCTCTTCTGGCTGACAAAGCAATCCATGCATGTGTATTTTGGTACTACTCTGCTTTTCAGTAGTTTAGATTTTTCATACAAATATTTTGCTGTGCTGGTTTGAAGCTAATTGGAATATTTTAATAGAGAAAATTACACTATAGGCTGTGAAAGGAAAACATGGTGATGTCTGCTTCACTCATAGGCTTGCTGAGATGTTTGGGAAAAAATAACTCAAAACATTAGATAAGGCACTCTCAGTCTGTCTCTCTCTGGGGGCACAGTGTCTCGGGCGGTCTAGATTCTGGCTTCTCTTTGCCAATAAATCTTAACTAACCACTTTCTAACTCCCCTGGCCAATCCTCCTAATTCACCTTGCACGCATGGCAAACCTTGGGGTAAGGTACAGGGGTGGGGAGAAGGTGGTTGGGAGCCCCTCTTGGGGTCTCTGATTTCTGGGAGGGGAGTTGCGTTTCTGTATTCCCTTTAACTTGTCTATTTCTGTAACTATTCCTGTCTATAGTGTGTATCTCTGCTTGTACATTGTGCTGAGCTGTAAATAGAGCTTCAGTCCTTAACTTCCAGCCAACTGAGTTCTAGTCCGAGTCATTTTCCAAAGTGTGGGGGGCAGGGAACTCCCAAACCATCACATTTGCATTAATGTAATTGGGCTTGTTCTTGTCCATCTTGAGGAACTGTATATGAAACCTAACCCTCAGTTGGAAAAAATTAATAAAAGTAGTTTCAATGAGTTGAGCTTAGCAACCATGTAATGGAGGGGTAATTAATGTGAGATTATTATTAAATATTAATATCATTTATTAATATTCAATGTTCAGGACTCTCACCACTCCAATCACTAGTTTTAATAATAACCTGTTCTTTGCATCAGTCATGTAAACTTTATACAGGTAATAACATATTAAAAAAAACCCTAAATCCCCTAAAGTTTATTTCAAATGAGACTGATATAACTGTAGTACCATAAAACAGTTGGTAGCAACATTTTGTTTACATAAAAGTAAACTATTGCAGTCATTCAACAGATTGCAGACTTCCTTTTGTAGTTATTTGGGACCAAATCCAGTTTCTGGCTGGGTGATAGTTTGGACTGGATGATCTTGGAGGTCTCTTCCAATCTGGTTGATTCTATGAATCTTTCTCTCGGTTCCAGAGGGACTTGTATCAAATTTCTTTACCTTTTTGAAGATGCTAGGTTTTATAAATTTGACATTTTAGTGTTTGCTGGCTGTCTGATACAGTGGGGACCAAGCCTTCCTTTGGAACTTTGCATAATATGTTCTATTATATGCTTGCTGTGAAATTGCTTAATTGGATGAGATCGTGAGGAGGTTAATGTGTCTGCCTGATTGCTACTTTAGAATTGGCAATCTTTAGAAGGACAGACTGGAGAGGTGGGCCCAAGCCAACCTCATTAAATTCAACAAGGCCAAGTGTAAGGTCCTGCACCTGGGTAGGCACAATCCCAAGCACAAATACAGGCTGGGTGGGGAATGGCTGAGAGCAGCCTTTAAGAAAAGGACTTGGGGGTCTGGGTTGATGAAAAGCTCAACATGAGCCTGCAGTGTGAGTGCAGCCCAGACAGCAACTGAGTGCTGGGCTGCATCAAGAGCAGTGTGGGCAGCAGGGCAAGGGAGGGGATTCTGCCCCTTTACTCTGCTCTTGTCAGACCCCACCTGGAGTACTGTGTGCAGTTCTGGAGCCCCCAGCACAGGAAGGACATGGAACTGTTGGAGTGGGTCCAGAGGAGGCCACAAAGATGATCAGAGGGCTGCAGCAGCTCTGCTATGAGGACAGGCTGAGAGAGTTGG
>VWZE01025279.1:51192-77554 GCA_013396675.1 Eubucco bourcierii | reverse complement strand
CAAGGCCAGGTTGGAGTAGGCCTTGAGTGAGGTATACTAGTGGGAGGTGTCCCTGCCTATGGCAGGGGCTTGGAACTAGATGATCCTTGAGATCCCTTCCAACCTTACCATTCTGTGATTCTATGATAAGCAGAAAGGAGCTCCTTGAGTCCACCTAGTGGACAAGTGGTATATTTTCTGTACAATAATACAGGAAATACAAGGAACAAACAAGAGGATCTGAAATCCTCATCCATGACCAAGTGTGAATACTGTGTTCAGTTTTGGGCCTCTCACTATAAGAAAGACATTTTGTTGCTGGATTGTGCCCAGAGAAGGACAGTGAAGCTGACAAAGGGTCTGGTGAACAAGTTCTATGAGGAGCAACTAAGGGAAATTTATGGGGAATTTACTATGGGGATTTTGGTGAGGTGGAGGTCAGTCTCTTCTCCCAGGTAACTAGCAATAGGGCAAGAGGAAATAACCTCAAGCTGTGCCAGGGGAGGTTTACACTGGATGTTATGAAAAATTTGTTTACTGAACAAGTAGTCAAGCATTGGAACAGGCTGCCCCTAGGAAGTGGTGGAGTTCCCTGGAGGTGTTCGGAAAACGTATAGATGGATGTGGCACTTTGGGACATTGTTTAGTGAGTGTGGTGGTGTTGGGTAGATGGCTGGAGAATACCAACTGCAATGTTTTGCAGTGTGCTTAGGTCCAGATTTTGAGACAATGTGAAAAACAACCAAAGGGGAAGCTGTTCTGTCATCTCTAAGGGGTCAACTGTTCAAGAATAGGGAGAGAAAAGGCTGATTGAGTGGCAATTATCCTGGGATAACAGAGCTCACAGAATTCAGGAAGGGAAAGAGGTTGACTGAAAGAATTAGAGCAAGAGGTTGCAAGGGAATATTGTGGACATCATTTCTTTGGAAAGATGTGTGGAGAAAACAAGGAATTGGTTGTTTCCTTTAAGAAAAAAAATATGAAGGAAAAAAAAAATGAAGTTTGAGACAGAAAAGGTGAAGGACAAAAAAAGCATAGCAAAATAACTCTAATAAATCTGCCTAAAATATGAGCACCTCATTTATATCAAGCACAAGAAACTAAAAGTTGTTTACATTATTCAGAACAAATGGGAAAGAATAGCAAAAGATGTAGACAGGAAAAAAAAAAAAAGGGTGGGGGAAGAAACCAAGACCAGAAAATGTTAGCAAGAAAAGACTGCACAAGAAAGTACATGAGGAGTAACAGAAATGGTTTTGAAAGTATATTTCTGATAAGAGTGTATTCCAGGAAAGTGTTGCTCTATGACTTAACAGAAGCATATCAGTCTTCAATTGGCATTATTAAGAGCATATGGAAAACACAGCCTAGAATAAAGAAAGGGCAAACCAGAGAGTACTTAATGTATTTGATGTTCTGAGGCTGGCTGTGCCTAAGATACACTATATTTGGAAACTGGAAAAACTGCCTAAATCAGTCTCAGTGCTGTTAGCCATCACCATTGAGAATCTAAAGAAAAGAAAAAATATGAGTAGGGGAAAAAAACCCCAGAAAATAGAAAATCTGGTTCTTAAAAGGGTGGAGGAGCTACAGAAGGAAGGGACCTATCACAGATTTACAGATCATTTTTGTTCCTAGAAAAATTACAGACATGTTAAAGCATTTTGCAAGTACCTGAAGGAAAGCAACAAGCAGCAATCAGTATGGGTATGTTAGAACTGTCTAATACCCTGTAACAAGATACTAAAACTTGTGGATAAAAGAAATGGAGCAGATGTCCTGCCTTTTCACTTCTGAATGTTAGGTCGCAAAAGTCCCTTATAAACAAGCTAGGGAACATCAAACAGTGTCTTTTAATGTAAGTTTCATGGGGCATAGCTGCAAAATTTGTTGGATAAGGTAATCTCCAAGCAACTAGTGCCATGTTACTGCCACGTGTGTATTCCATAGTAGTTTATTTTAGGCTCTGTTCTGTTTTTTTGAGTAATGAACTGGATAATGGATTAGATGGTATGCTTATTAAATTTGCATTTGTCACAAAGTTGAAAATGGATCGGAAGGATGCTGGAGAACAGGATTAGAATTAAAATTATCTTGACACTTGGAGAAATGACTTGGGAAATAAGGCAGTTTTTAATAGGTGTGATTGGGTAGTACTACACTTGGACAGAATAGCCACATACAGGACACTGGACAGCTGATTAAGCAGCGGTTTTGAAACAGATCCACAGGTCACAAATAGAATAAACATAATCAAACTGTTGTGAAAAAGGTATGGATCAATGAAAAAGACATATGTCCTGCAGAATGTGTGGGGTTATTCCTCTGTTGTACTCAGCACTCTGCTCTGCTCAAATACTGTGTCCAGTTTTGAGCACCACATTTTAATAAAAATAGAGCTGACTGGCGGGAATTCAGAGGATGGCAATGAGACTACTACAGACCTGAAAAATACAACTAGTAAGGAAAATAATGAACTAGATCTATCCTAAAAATTAAAAAGGAGAGAAAAGTTTTTCAAGTATACAAAAACCCCCAGCAACCCAAACCGAGCCAACAAACCCCATCCCAAAACCATCAACTAAACAAAAACAGTTAAAAAAACTCAATCCAAACCCCCAATCCTCCTTGAACTTAACACAGGTGAAGATGTGGATATGGAATTATGAATACCTTAAATTCTAACGAGAAAGAATTAGTTTAGACATCAGAAAAAAAAAAAAAGTCTGAGAGTAAGGTAAGATGACTTAGAACAGGTTAAGTGAGAACTTTTATATTAGTATATTAGTATATTAGAACATTAGAAGTATATTAGAACATTAGAAGTATATTAGAACATTAGAAGTATATTAGAACATTAGAAGTATATTAGAATATTAGTATATTAGAAGTCTTCTAAAACACAGAAAACATGTCCCAGAAAATGATGTAAGTATAGCTTTGTTTCATTGGCAGTTTGGAGATGACTTGTTATAGACCCTTTCAGCATTATCTTGTGTGCTACATTACTGTGTATTATTTTCTGTGCCATATAATGCAGTTTCTGTTCTGTAAATCTTGTGAAACATCATTGTACTTTATGATTATATATATATATATATTTCTTTTTTATTTCAGTGTGTGCAGAAACCTACAATCCTGATGAGGAAGAGGACGACGCAGAATCTAGGGTAGTTAATGCTTTGAATCAGATAATTATTTTTTTCAGTTATTTGCCATTAAATTTAGGAACAAGAATGTAACCAACATTGCCATTCAATTTCAAAAGACATCTTTATCATAATGTACTTTAATAAGGACCTGATGTGAGTATTGTTGTAATTACTACACCTTTGGTATGCGGTCTGTTAACGGAACAGTTTTGTGCAGTTGTATTTTCCCAGAGAGTGTTTGTTCCTGTAAGTACTTATCTGGTGTTGTCATAATTTTGCAGAAGTTTCCTCAATTTTCTAGTCTTTTTCAAAATGCAGAAAAAAACCTGTAAATTGCAAAATCACTAAGATTTTCAGATGTACAATGCAATAACCAGTGAACTATATTTATGCCTTTTTACTTATGTCAGCCTTTTAAAGGTATTTACTTAGTTTTTAATATGAAATAGCATGTTTGGTTTTTTGGGTTTTTTTAAGGCAACTTTAAATGTTCATATTCTACCTAATTCCTGGCTAATAAAACTGCCAAGATGTTTTCCTATAGTATCACAGTTTTGAAACCTAGCATCCCTTTTTAAGCACATCTGTTCAATGAACAACTTGACTGATAACTCACATTAGCCAGTCAGTAAAATCTCTGGCTCACTCGAATAGTGTCAAGTCTGCTGTTTACTCTGTGAAACTTCTGATATAAATTTAACACAGGTTCTGTTTCACAAAACATAGTTTGGGAAGTAGTCATGGCAGGTGGCTGAATAAATACAAAATACGCATACTTCAAATATTACTAGAGAGCAGTAGAGTAATGTTTATGCAGCAGTAGTTGGGATAAAGGTATCTGGAATGTCTTGCAGAAATGCATTCTACAAATGTAAAGATCTTGTTACCTTAAATCCAGCAGTGCTTCGTTTGCTAATGCTGTGGTGGCATAGTTATCATTCAAATCCTGACAGTTAGGAAGTGGAAGTATTATGAAGCATGGCAAAAAATACTATGTAAAATGCTTAGATAAACTACCCCAGTCCTTCAGCTAGTGCTGCTGTCTGATAACCACTTCAAAGCTGNTTCAGCTTTGGCTGACATTTGTTTGGCTTTTTTTTTTTTTTTTTTTTTTTTTTTTTATTATACCTCCCAGATTATTCACCCTAAAACAGATGATCAAAGAAACAGACTGCAGGAGGCATGCAAGGACATTCTTCTTTTTAAGAACCTAGATCCGGTAAGAGGGTTTTTGTAATGCACAACATTTAGCAGTATTGCTAAGAGTTAATTCTTTTGAACAGTTTACAGATTTTTTTTTTAAGCTGTTACTTGACCATACTTTTTTGACCATTTCATGAATTGCAGAAATGTTATTTTTGTAACTGACAGGTCATAGGCTTTTTATTCACCACCATGAATGATAACATTGAAGTATATTAATATGAATGTATACACTAATATGATTGAAAAGTATTGGGGTTTTCCGTTTGTTTTCTTATTTTAAATCTTCTTACTGTACATGGATGTATAGAAAATCAGCAGTTAACTGAAATATTAGATTATTTCTACTAGTACTAATATGCTGAGTGCTCAGTCAAAACCTAAAAATTAACTCCAAAGCCTACAGTTTACCTATAAATGTAAAAAGCAGCTTGGAAATAAAGGGGAAGAGAAAGGCAATAGTCAGGTGTTTGCACTATTATTTCACTTGAAAACTTTTTTTACCATAAAAATGCTACAGATCATTTTCTTCCATGTAGGTGATTTCCTTCTACTGCCTATAGAAACAAGTATGGCTTTTAAGAAAGTTTTGAACTCCTTTTCCACTTTTTGTTTTTGTTCCTGGTGTTCAACAGAACATTTTTAGCTGGGTCCTCCACTTGAAGAACTTGCACTTGCAATCCAAAACCTTGAAATCCACTTGTGAGATCTCACAACTCTTTTCTACCCCACTTTGTTCAAATTGATCAGTGGCTTAAGAACATTTACTTCTGCTTTAAATCCTTTACAGACAGCATTCTGGAATGTTGAGTAAGATAATTTTTGTAAGGGAATTTGTCATTATAATAACTTTACTCATAAAGAGTATTGGAAAGCTACTGAGTTCCGAAGATAGCATGGGGATTAAAATGTAGCCTTTTCCAGTCTGTCTTACTCCTCCTGCAAAACCAAGATCTGTAGTTCCCAGGGGACTTTCCCCATTCTTCCTTCTTGTTCTGCCACTAGGCTGACTCAAAAGCTCTGTCACTGTAGTTGCAGTAATTTAAATGCTCCTGTCACAGCTCTCTTCCTCCCTTCTACCTCTCTAGCCTGCAGAACAAGTGCATACAGCGCTAGCTGCTGCAGTTTGCTCTCAGATGTATTAGGAAAAACTGACCATCTTTCATCTTGGAGAGAGATATCTTCAGTTGCTAAAGCTCCATCTCTGG
The DNA here is from genome assembly GCA_013396675.1 of Eubucco bourcierii. Lineage (NCBI taxonomy): Eukaryota > Metazoa > Chordata > Aves > Piciformes > Ramphastidae > Eubucco > Eubucco bourcierii. Next base: position 72,012 of record VWZE01025279.1, on the reverse strand, counting down.
AACAAAAGTCAAACTGTGTACCAACAGTGTCTCCCATTCCCACTGTTGTTATATCTCTTGCATGAACTTCAGCCTCTTTCTGATATAGTCCTGTGTGTGAAAACCATCGTTTCAGTGGCCAAGGAGGGGAAGAGACAATGTAAAGTGTTTAATGGCTTTTCTCTGATAGCCTTTCACCAAGGTGTCAAGTGCCATTCCTAGATTGGGCACCACTCTGGCATAACAACATGTCTTACAGTGTGATTAGTTGAGTACATAATCCACATTTTTCTTAAAACCTTATCCCACCCTAACACACTGCGCTGTAATGTGAATGGAAGGATAAGATAATGATGTCAGTAGAGCCGAAGGAGAAGTTACAGGAGTTAGGATGTGACTTACAGTACTGCTTAGCATTTTAATTAGAATCCATCAGAGCAGACAAGAGTCTTCACATAAAAGTAAAAACCAGCACAACTATTTGAATATAAGACATAAATGAGAGAGAGGAGAAAAGGATAACCTTCAGATTTTGGCACAACTTCTAACTTTCTAAATGGACATATCACTGTCCTGAGCCTGCATTTACCTGATAGCAGTGTTTGAATACCAGATAGGTAAGCTTCTGGAGAAGCATACTTACAAATATCAGTATTTCACATGTTGGCTCTGATGGAAAATACAACATGATATAAAGGAGCAGTAGCTCTGGCATAATTTCCTAAACAGCACTTTATGTTTTAAAGGACAACTATAAATTCCTTACAGTCTGTGAAGCTATTTGAATTATCTCACAACTTTCTTTAGCTTAGTGGATTGCTGAGGATGTCACTGGTCAATTAATCTCAATTCAGCAAGGCACTCTTGAGTTAACTCCTGTAAAAAAAAGCAACCAATGAAATCAATATTTTAGCATTTTTTTTCTCACCTTTCTGGGGCATAATCACATCCCATCAAGTTGCTATCACTCAATAGCAGTTTTAGCTATTGTGCAACTGTATGAAAAAAATTACCAGAAAAGAAGAATATGGATTGAAACATGCAGAGGCAGCAAGTTAAGGGGAAAAAGTTTTTTGCAGGACTTTTGGACTGCTTTGTAGAGAACCAGATCAGGAAAGAATGAAGAGAAATTCCAGGAGCAGAACTGTAGGTGTGAGTGAAGAGAGTAATGTGCATTCGCACGTATTTTTCCCTCTCCACACTGTTACTCTAACATAGGTTAGATTTACCCATTCCTCTTCTAAAGCTCCTCTTCCCTTCTTCCTCCCGGAACACCTCTTCCTGTAAGACTGTGCTGCTTTAGAGCCACAAACCATTCAAGACCAGAGGACAGAAAAGATATTTAATCCTTTTGAGGAGTAAAATAAAAATGCTGCATGCTGACTGGAAGTTTAAATGGAGATTCTATTTACAAGTATGCATATATAGAATCATAGAATGGTAAGGTTGGAAGGGACCTCAAGGATCATCTAGTTCCAACCCCCTGCCATAGGCAGGGACACCTCCCACTAGTACAGCTCACTCAAGGCCTCCTCCAACCTGGCCTTCAACACCTCCAGGGAGGGAGCAGCCACAACCTCCCTGGGCAACCTGTGCCAGTGTCTCACCACCCTCACTGCAAAAAACTTCCTCCTAACATCCAGTCTAAATCTCCCCTCTGCCAGTTCAAACCCATTGCCTCTTGTCCTGTCATTGCAAGACCTTGTCAATAGTCCCTCCCCAGCCTTCTTGTAGGCCCCCTTCAGATACTGGAAGCCTACTATCAGGTCCCCTCGAAGCCTTCTCTTCTTCAGGCTGAAGAACCCAAACTCTCTCAGCCTGTCCTCATAGGAGAGCTACTGCAGCCCTCTGATCATCCTTGTGGCCCTCCTCTGGACCTGCTCCAACAGTTCCATGTCCTTCCTGTGCTGAGGGTTCCAGAACTGCACACAGGACTCCAGATGGGGTCTGACAAGAGCAGAGTAAAGTGGCGGAGTCACCTCCCTTGCCCTGCTGACCACGCTTCTCTTGATGCAGCCTAGGACTCTGTTGCTGTCTGGGCTGCATGTGTAGGAGTCAACCCAGACCCCCAGGTCCTTTTCCTCAGGGCTGCTCTCAGCCATTCACCACCCAGCCTGGAGTTGTGCTCTGGATTGTGCCTACCCAGGTGCAGGACCTTACACTAGGCCTTATTGAATTTCATGAGGTTGGCCTGGGCCTGCCTCTGCAGCCTGTCCAGGTCCCTCTGGATGGATCCCTGCCCTCTAGCAATTGGACTGTGCCACACAGCTTGGTGTCATCTGCAAACTTGCTGAGGGTGCACTCGATTCAGGTAGAATGAACACATGCACAAACTAGGCTGAGCCTACCAGACAAGAGCTTCCAGAATCCTCCACTTCATCCAACCACAGCAGGTTTGAGACTAGCCCAAAACTGGCCTCCCCACCTCAGGCCTACAGGTTTTCAGCAGGCCTTGTGATGCACCTCAAAAATTCCCCTGCCATCTGGAAGCCGTCTCCACACAGCGTGAGATAAGCAGAGACGCGCGCTCCTCTCAAGGGGAGTGGAGACAAGAAGGGAGGAGAAAGCAATACCAGCTGGGCACTGCTTTAAATAGTGTGATACCAGAAATCTGAATACAAGAAGGTATCTCTGTTTCCTGGCACCCTGTCTGTCTCTCTGTCTCTTGGAGGACTTTGTCTTCATAGTCATCTTAAAGGCAGTATTGTTGTTCTTAATTGACCCCTAATCCATTACCCAGAAAACTAGTGTTACTTTTGTTCTCCTAAGGTTTCTTGTGGTGTGTGTCGTGGAGGCAGGGAATTAATGTGGCTGAGTCAGGAATTATAAAAACAGAATTATTTTATTTTCCTGAAAACCCTGCCCCCAAACCATGTACAAAACTAACTTAGATTTATTTACAGGTTCTAATTCGATTGGGAATTCTTCAACAGGATGTTATGGACAGATTGAGAGATTTAGGAAGTCAGGAAATGGAAAAGGCTAAGCTAAGAACACAGCTTCACCCCATTATCAATCAGGCTGAGCAGAGAATTAAGGGAGCAGCAGGCTTTACTCACGGAGGCGAGATGGGTACTGGGTGATGATCCCTTGCTGGATTTCTCTGCAGCTCAGCTGCCTTCTAATGCTGCAAGCAATATCCAGTGGTCTGGATCCAGGTGGCAGAAGTCCAAGGCAGGTGGAAAAACTACCAAAGTCAGGAGTGTCTTGAAACAGGACTGCTGCAAGACAGGGATTCGTGGAAGTGGCACTGCCTCGGCAGTGGCAGGGGAGAGACAACCTGCTTGGGTCTGCCCAGTTTGAAATAGCAACCAAGAAATCGGCTGTAGTGATGTCCAAGAGCAGCTGGGTCCAGGTGCCACTGGCAGCTCTCTCAAAAGGACCCCAGGACTTGTCAAGCCTGCAAATTTACACAAAGCAGTGCAAAAGTGGGGAGAGGTGTCCAGAGGCAGGGACGGTGCAAAACTGAGAGCTGTGTAAACTGGTAGGAGCCGTCCAAAAGTGAGGACGGTCCAAAACAGGAGCTCTGTCAAGGCAGGGGACTCTTTTAAGGCAGGAACTCTTCTAAGGTGGGCACCTTGTGCCTTCTTCCTTACTCTATACTTTTCTAGACAAAGTGTCCATTTCCCAATTTATACTGGGCCTGAAAACCCAGCCAGCCACCAGCCCGATTGCCAGTGCGGGCTGTCACACAGCTCAGCACACCTGCGGAAAGGCAACTGCTGCTGTTCCACTTGGACCCCATGGCGGGGGGGGGGGGGGTGGGGGGGGAAGCAGATTTTTTGCCTTCTCCCCATTCAAACCCACAGGGGAGGGGAGAAGGAAGGAATTTGGAGTGCTCTGGAATGTTGTGTCAAGCTGGTTGTTCTACATGCACGTATGAAGCAGGTTGCCACAGCTTTTTTTTCTGCTCCAGATGGTGGCAGTGGGATGAGAAGCTGCATGCCCTCTTTCTCCTCCACTTTCACTTTGAATAAGACAGCAAGGAGAAAATGAGATAATGACTTTAGGCTACTAGGGATGAGTGCCCAAGACTTTGTCTCTGTTCAGCCCAGCAACTGTTTTATCACTGATAGGACTACCAGCAGCAGCTCTTCAAGTGACCAGCACAGCCTTTTACACTTCTTCGTACTGGATTTTTTAAAAGTTATTCTTTTGGGTTTGTCTTTCAAGGGGAAACTTTGCTGAACCTGATTAACACGCTATTTGGTTTACCTGTTCTGGACTAGATGCAGCACATAGGCCAGCAGTTAAAAAAAAAACAACCCAGTTAACCTTTTATCAGAGTAGCTCAAGAGACTGGTGCCATTAAAGGTGTGTTGCAGACTTGCACTTAAAGGTTTGGTCAATTTATTTCACTAAAATCTACAAACTGCATTAAATGGATGCATTTTATCTGATAGCAGGGAAATTTTATTTTGTCAAATAGGTCTTGACCCTTTTCTAAAAGGTAATAAATTATACATATTCTTCACAAATATGCAAGTATAATTTCTGGGCATATTGCCATTCATGCACCTGAGGAATTATAGTAAGAGAGTAAAAATATTGATGAATCAATTTGAATTGATTGACCCAAAGGAAGATGAAAGAAAGCATAATGCAGCTGTATTTTGTGAATAATGGACTCATTCCTTGGAAAGCACTGTTAAAGAAGAGTCTCATGGTGCTTTTATGTTCTTAAAAATTTGTGGTGAAGTAATAGATATACACATATGTAAGGTGTGAGTCCAGAATACCTGAAGATGTTAATACTGTGCTCTCCTAGATGGCACAAAACTCTGCAAACTGATGGGTTTCCAAACAAATAGTACTGCACTTAATCCTCTGGTTTGTTTTTTTCCTAAGGCAAAAATAATGCTTATGTCACTCAAAAAAGTTCCTTTTCTGAAGAAGTGTTTACATGGTTTCAGAGAACTTCAGTTTTGGTTCTTTTTATTTGTTGAGTGCCTCATCCTTAAAAAGAGATCACAGTATCACAGTATCACCAGGGTTGGAAGAGACCTCAAAGCTCATCAAGTCCAACCCATCACCACAGATCTCAAGACCAGACCATGGCACCAAGTGCCATGTCCAAACCCTCCTTGAACACCTCCAGGGAAGGTGACTCCACCACCTCCCTGGGCAGCCCATTCCAGCAGATGCTTTATTGTATTTCAGAGAACTATATTAAGATTGTGAATTTTAGCATAACTTCACAGATTGCACAACATACATGTTTAACCCTTCAGATTCCTTATAAATTTTATTTCTGTGAAAAAGTTTATTATGTTTTTTCAGTATTACTCTTTTGATTGCCAGATTGCCACAGCGTAACGCATAGCAGATTTACAAACACTGGTGCTACAAAACCTTCCTATTTTCATTTTCTAGGTATTTGTTTTAAAGCTAGAACTGCTTTCATGAAGAAAAGCTTTCAGAAATCACCATTTTACAAAACAGCAGAATTCTGTGGTATTCTGTATATGACAACAGATCTGCTTTTTAATTCTAAACTTAGCCAGATTTAGCCTTTCAAAGTAACTGTGGAGGGTGCCAGTAGATTGAGCCTGAGTCTAACAGACAATCAAAAGAATTCACACCAAGAAGCCAAGGAAGCCAGATTTGTAGTTCTCATAGTAAAAGCAAAAATCACATGGCTGCAGTTTGCTCTGTCTTCATTTTCCACAGAAAGCTTTGGGAAAGGGACTAGTTTTAAGTTAGTTGCAGTTTATTTAGAAAGTTAAAATAGATGTGTAATATGTCAGTGGGTAATGGGCAGCTCTCAAATGTATGCAAGTAACTTCAATTTTTTTTTAAAGAAGGGAATTGTGAATTCTGTTCTGTTGTCTAAAAAAGTCATAGAGCTACCTACCTTTAGAAAAGTTGTTTGCATGATTGTGACCATAGTTATGAGATTATATTTTAACCTGAAATCTGAGATGAACCACACGGAATAAAGATTATAGCTGTATGTATAATTCCTTCAGTACTGCAAATAACCTTCTTTTCAGTTTAGTCTTTTTTCCATGATGTCTTGGGAGTACTTTCATTTCCAAGGATTAAGGCCCATATAGTACATTGCTTGCATTTAGAGGATAACATATTCTATAATTTTTGGTAAAGTGTGGAGTGTTCTAGAAGTTCCTACTTGTTTTCACATGTCAGCCAAGGGCTATTGGTTAGGGAACAACTTTTCCAATTCAGATGCAAAGCAAGGGGAAGGGAATGTGCTGCTTCAAATGCTTTAGAAAACTAACTCATAATAGGTCAGTTTTGCAGATTCTGAAGGAGTTGCTTTGAGTTTACATGGGGAGAACTGAAAAGATTGAACTAGTATTACCTGTTAAGTATAAAAGTTTTTAAGAGGCAACTCCTGAACTTAATTTTCAGTTTTTCTCACTGGCACCCACATACCCTTTTCTCCTTCTCTGAAATGAACTGTAATCCATTCACTGTTAGTAAAATCATTCTTCTTTTTGCAAATACATACCTTTATACACTAAAAAAAATACTAAACAAAGACAGTGAAATGATTCCTTGCTGGGCCAGTTAAGATGCATGATGTATTTTACCATGATTAGCTGTACAGAGGTTAGATGGGCACAGCTGACTCGCTAGAGGGCAGGGATGCCATCCAGAGGCACCTGGACAGGCTGGAGAGGTGGGCCCAGGCCAACCTCATGAAATTCAACAAGACCTAGTGTAAGGTCCTGCACCTGAGTAGGCACAATCCCAAGCACAACTCCAGGCTGGGTGGAGAATGACTGAGAGCAACCCTGAGGAAAGGGACCTTGGAGTCTGGATTGATGAAAAGCTCAACATGGGCCTGCAGTTTGCACATGCAGCCCAGACAGCAACAGAGTGCTGGGCTGCAGCAAGAGCAGTGTGGGCAGCAGGGCAAGCGAGGGGATTCTGCCCCTTTACTCTGCTCTCATCAGACCCTGAGGGTCCTGTGTGCAGTTCTGGAGCCCTCAGCACAGGAAGGACATGGAAGTGTTGGAGGAGGTCCAGGGGAGGTCACAAAGGTGCTCAGAGGGCTGCAGCAGCTATCCTATGAGGACAGGCTACAAGAGTTTGGGCTCTTCGACCTGGACAAGAGAAGGCTTCCAGGAGACATTATAGTAGACTTCTAGTATCTGAAGGGGGCCTACAGGAAGGCTGGGGAGGGACTATTGACAAGGTCTTGCAATGACAGGACAAGAGGCAATGGGTTTGAACTGACAGAGGGAAGATTTAGACTGGATGTTAGGAGGAAATCCTTTCCAGTGAGGGTGGTGAGAGACTGGCACAGGTTGCCCAGGGAGGTTGTGGCTGCTCCCTCCCTGGAGGTGTTGAAGACCAGGTTGGATGAGGCCTTGAGTAACTCTGTACTAGTGAGAGGTGTCCCTGCTTATGGCAGGGGGTTGGAACTAGATGATCCTTGAGGTCCCTTCCAACCTTACCATTCTATGATTCTGTGATGCTGCCATCCTGTTGTTCTTTGTGTCCACACAAAGAACTCTGTGAAGTAAAATTTGGTTTAGCTTCCATGTAAAAAAAACCAACCTTGAATAACATGGCATTGCTGATATTTTAAGAAAACTTTGAGTAAGGGAAGAATTTCAACAGAATTAAGGAAGAAATTCATTCCATCTAATTTTGTCTAAAACTTTAGTATTTAACTGTGAGTTGTAGATCTCCATCATCATCGTAAGGAAAGGAACTTGAGAGAATGATTCTGAGCTATCAAGTACATTAGCTGTCCTCATGGGAAGGACTGTAGAGGACTGACTTAGGCTGGTCTTATCTGGAGAGGCAAATGCCTTGTGTCAGGGTCTGGGAACAGTATGAATTGAACCATGGTAAATTTATTTGGGGCTCTAAATCTACAGGATTTTCTTTATTGTGGTTTTCTCTAGAACCTGCCTGTTCCAGTATGATATATACTTAATGAGTTTCAACAAGTAGAGGCTAATTTTGTTGTCAGAATTTTAGGCATGTTGCTTGATAAACTGAAAATAACATTCAAATGATTGAATTATATTTTCTTTAATACAGAAAGCCCTGTGTTTGGTTTCTTCAGATGTGAATAGTTAAGTTTTAGCAGATTTACATCAAACAAGACAAATCATCTTATTAATGTTCTGTTTTTACTGGATGGGCATAATTCCAATGACAATGTTTTCTTAGTCTGTTAACATCTCTCTCTAAATATTTGTACCCATTCAAATTAACAAAGTAGTTTTATAGCCTTGTGTAAGCCTGCTTCCCAGGGACTCCAGCATTTATTTCCTCAAGCCAAGCACTGCAGCCCTTTATGGTTGCATCCACCCCACCATTGTGCAGACATTGTGTAATTTAGATTTTCAAGATATTTTCCAATCATCTAAAAACAAAACCAGGAAGGTGTATTGCTTACAATAAGGGATAGAGTTGTTTTTTTTTTTTTCTTTTAACTGCATAACGTTGCACAGTTGTGAAATTCTGTCTTTGGATGATACTCGGAGGGCTGCAGCAGCTCTCCTGTGAGGACAGGCTACAAGAGTTTGGGCTCTTCAGCCTGGACAAGAGAAGGCTTCCAGGAGACCTGATAGTAGCCTTCCAGTATCTGAAGGGGGCCTACAGGAAGGCTGGGGAGGGACTATTGACAAGGCCTTGCAATGACAGGACAAGGGGCAATGGGTTTGAACTGGCAGAGGGGAGATTTAAACTTAGGAGGAAGTTCCTTACAGTGAGGGTGGTGAGGCACTTGTACAGGTTGCCCAGGGAGGTTGTGGCTGCTCCCTCCCTGGAGGTGTTCAAGGTCAGGTTGGAGGAGGCCTTGAGTGAGCTGTACTGGTGGGAGGTGTCCCTGCCTATGGCAGGGGGTTGGAACTAGATGATCCTTGAGGTCCCTTCCAACCTTACCATTCTATGATTCTATGAATTCATACTGCAGACAAGATCTATGTTACCATTGGCAGAGATGAGAATCTCTGGATTCTAGCCAGCCTAGGACTCTGTTGCTGTCTGGGCTGCATGTGCACACTGCAGACTCATGTTGAGCTTTTCATCAACCCAGACTCCAAGGTCCCTTTCCTCAGGGCTGCTCTCAGCCATTCACCACCCAGCCTGGAGTTGTGCTTGGGATTGTGCCTACCCAGGTGCAGGACCTTACACTTGGCCTTGTTGAACTTGATGAGGTTGGCCTGGGCCCACCTCTGCAGCCTGTCCAGGTCCCTCTGGATGGATCCCTGCCCTCTAGCAAGTCGACTGTGCCACACAGCTTGGTGTCATCTGCAAACTTGCTGAGGGTGCACTCCATTCCTCTGTCCATGTCACTGACAAAGATGTTAAAAGAGAAAAGAAAAAAGCTAACACTGACTACTAAGTAAAAGTCTCTTTCTGATTGATCCACACATTTGAATAGCATCAGTAATTTCCATCCATGAACATTTTTGTATCTGCATATAGTGATGCTGGCCAGTTAATTAATTAAAACAGTACAATTTTTGAAAACAGATGGTAATTTCTTGTCTTGATCCCTGTTCTTTTAATTAGGAGCAGATGTCTCAGGTGTTAGATGCGATGTTTGAAAAACTGGTTGAAGGAGGGGAACATGTCATTGATCAAGGGGATGATGGTGACAACTTCTACGTCATTGACAGGTGAATTGCTGTGTGTTAAAGCACAAAGTGTCATGCAGAAGTCCATTGAGAAAACCCTGCTTTTCTGTGTACTTGTATTTAAATCTTGCATGTTTGTATGGGGAAAAAGAAAAAAGAACATAAGTGAACCAGTACAGCTTGGTCTGGCCTACAGGGTGAGGTTTCTGAAAGGAGGCAGTTTTTTCATATGGAAAGAAGTCCTTCTCCTCTTTATAGATCCCAAAGGCTGAAGCTTTTGGGGGTCATGAGTTTGTAGCTTGTTGTGGGTTTTTTTGGTGGGGGGTGGGGGTTGGTGGCATTTGGTTTCTTCTTTCTCTCTTTATCTTTCTTTTTCTTTCTCTCTCTCTTTATCTTTCTTTTTCTTTCTCTCTCTCTTTTTTTATTTTTCTTTCTCTCTTTTTCTTTATCTTTCTTTCTTTCTCTCTCTTTTTCCTTCTCCTCTCTCTTTTTCCTTCTCCTCTCTCTTTTTCCTTCTCCTCTCTCTTTTTCCTTCTCCTCTCTCTTTTTCCTTCTCCTCTCTCTTTTTCCTTCTCCTCTCTCTTTTTCCTTCTCCTCTCTCTTTTTCCTTCTCCTCTCTCTTTTTCCCTTTTTTTCTTTCTGTTTTTAACATGGAAAGACATTTAAAGCACAATACACAATGGGATAAATCTTACAGGCCTCAAGTGTCTTAAGTCATTACTCTTCATTTGTAGCTCTCTACTGGGAAGAAAAGAAAAAAAAATAATTAAGTAAATTCCTAGCAAGTGATCACTGCTGAATCCAGAAGGAGCATTTACTTTGGCACTTTTGCTTCAGAGGCAGTTGAACAATACCTTAAACAATATTCCTTTAACTTTTGGTCATCCTTGAAGTGATCATGCAGTTGGACTAGATGATCACTGTAGGTCCCTTCCAGCTGAACTGTTCAATCAGGAGATCACAGAAGTGTGTCAGGATTCTTGGCTGAAGAGTAATTTTTTTTTTTCTTTTTCAACTTTGTGAGGTTACAGTTTGTTATCTCCAAAAAGCTGCAGGGCCTTCTCAATATTCTGTCAGGCTTGCAGCTTTTAGATACCTCAATGTCCCTTATCAACAAACTTACTGTACAGATTTTTCCATTACATTTACCTGATGTGTCAGCATGGACCATACAAATACACACTGCTGAACAGAATGGTGGATCAGCATGATGACAGGATGGCTATGTTATGTTTCACAAGATAACAGATTTTATTGCATTCCTGAAGCCAAAAAAAAAGTTACTAATTTAGTGATAGGGAGAAATTTACAATATATTAGATAAAATACTTAATCTTTATTTCATAATGTTATATTGCTTTTCATATACTTTTTTTTTGTTTCTCTATTACATTTTAAATTACTATTTTAAAGTATTTTAAATATTAAATACCTTGTATTATTATTTCAGTGATCACAGGCATAGCAATTTTTTTGCAAAAAAACTTGTTACATTTGTAGTTAGTGTGTTTAAAATTAAGGAAAGGATACTAGGTTAGATCTTAATTTTTAATAATAGAATCATAGAACGGTAAGGTTGGAAGGGACCTCAAGGATCATCTAGTTCCACACCCCTGCCATAGGTAGGGACACCTCCCACTAGTAGAGGTTACTCAAGGCCTCCTCCAGCCTGGCCTTGAACACCTCCAGGGAGGGAGCACCCACAACCTCCCTGGGCAGCCTGATCCAGTGCCTTAACCACCCTCACTGGAACGAACTTCCTCCTAACATCCAGTCTAAATCTCCCCTCTGCCAGTTTAAACCCATAATAAGTTCTAGTGATCAATAGATCATTGTACATCCAGTCAGTTTTAAACTGAGTTACTGCAAAAAAAATAGCTACTCTATTTTTCCCTTTAAAAAGGAAGTACTTTTACTAATTTGAATGAGTCCTTGAGGGAGCTGTAGTAGTGGGAGGTGTCCCTGCCTATGGCAGGGGCGTTGGAACTAGACAATCCTTGAGGTCCCTTCCAACCTTACCCTTCTATGATTCTATGGAAGTCATTGAGATGTCTTAAGATGCAAAGTGTTTAATACCAAGCAAAGTTATGTTTCATGTGCTTATATTTGGAATTTGTGATATTAAAAAAAATATATATATAATAAGAGGCTGCTGAGAAAAGATCAGGACTGGATGCTACTCACTGTATTTATGTATGTTATTAACAGAGGTACATATGACATATATGTAAAATGTGATGGTGTTGGGAGGTGTGTCGGAACCTATGATAACAGAGGGAGTTTTGGTGAGTTGGCCTTAATGTACAATACACCCAGAGCAGCTACAATTATAGCTACGTCTCCTGGTGCCATCTGGGGTTTGGTAAGTGAAATACCTAAGATATGATTTGTTTTAATTATCTTACATATATTGCTCTGGTATGTTATAGCAATATTTTAAAAAAAATGAATGATAATTTCAGAAAGTTTAAATAGCCTGAAAACTCTCAACATGATACTGTCTTTTTTCCAGAATTTGCAGAAGCAAACCTGAGGCTTAAGGAAACACTGAGTTTTTAAAAAATAATTTTGTTTGATTTTACTGTAATGATAATTTCCCAAATTGCAAATCATTTGACAATTACTTACATGAATTTATTAATTGTTTTCTCGCATCGTGATAGGAAATGCCTTCTTTTCCAGAGTAAAATTCAAATGTGAGGTTATTTACCACTGTTATCAGGATCTTTGGCAGCAGTAATAAATTTACCAAAATAGTAAAACTTGGATAGCCATCTTCTTCAAGATGTATAATATCAATCTAATGACTGATCCCACGATGTAACATTTTCCTGTTGAAGAAAAATGCATCTCTTTTAATCAACTTACTGGGATCATGGCAGGGTTTAGGAGAGCATGAGAATGACTTTAAGTTGGATTGGGTTGCATTGGCCAGCAGGTCCCATCACCTGTATCAGTGTAGGCTTGCAACACCAGGACACTGTCATATGAAGTTAAGAGAAGGGAACAGTAAACACCTTTTTCTATCTTTATGCTTTATTGGGATTGCCAAATACTAAGGAATGCCCAGCTAGGTGTTTAGGGTAGCAGTGAGTCTTGTTCTGCTGAAATAGCAGAAAGTGGACTGTGACCCAAGACCCAGCCCCACATGTTTTGCTCTTGTTGATATAATAATACAAAAACCTCCTTGAGTATGTATAAGTATTTAAAAGACCTTGAAAAACGTATATATCTAAATTACTTACTCAGCATTCATTGTGTGGCCGACCTGGTTTAGGTTGAACTCTCTACCCTCCTATGTACGCTCTGTATGTATTTCCCAGGGAGCAGAGAAGCTTTTCACAGTGTGAATCAGGTCAGGAGCTTAACTTGAGGAGCTCTTGATTGACCTCTAGAGGAATCTTTCGCAACTAACCGTATGGGGAGACCACCCAGCCGGTTTTACGGCTCCACTGAGAGACTAAATTTGGGTGATTTGAGCACGTTCAAGAAATGTTCTGTTAATAATCTCTTGTTTTCTGTGCTTACAGGACAGAGTAACGTTCCGAAGGATCATTGTAAAAAATAATGCCAAAAAGAGGAGAATGTATGAAAATTTTATTGAGTCATTACCATTCCTTAAATCTTTAGAAGTAAGATATCTATTGTATTATTTTAATGGCTGTATCAGAGGCACCCAATAAGATTCTGCCTTTATAGACTTCAAATTCGGAATTCAGATATTGTGCACAATTAAGTTTTTCTTTTTTCTTTTTGGTATTTTAATTTTTTTTAAGGTGAAGAACTATTGCAATTTTTTTTTTTGAAGTGTTGTTTTGTTGTTTGAGGTTTTTTTACTTTTATCTTTTTCTTACACTTCATTTTATAAGCTATTAATAAAGTTAAACAATAACTTAGGATATTGTAAAATATCCTAAGTTATTGTTTAACTTTATTAATAGCTTTTAGAAAATGAAATGTAAGAAAAAGATAAAAGTAAATGAGGAGACCTTATAGTAGCCTTCCAGTATGTGAAGGGGGCCTACAGGAAGACTGGGGAGGGATTATTGACAAGGTCTTGTAATGACAGCACAAGGGGCAATGGGTTTGAACTGGCAGAGGGAGGATTTAGACTGGATGTTAGGAGGAAGTTCTTTACAGTGAGGGTGGTGAAACACTGGCACAGGTTGCCCAGGGAGGTTGTGGCTGCTCCCTCCCTGGAGGTGTTCAAGGTCAGGTTGAGGCCTTAAGTGTACTAGTGAGATGTGTCCCTGTCTATGGCAGAGGGTTAGAACTAGATGATCCTTGAGATCCCTTCCAAGCTTACTATTCTATGATTCTATAAAATAATATCTAATTTTTTTCAAGGCATGCTTTTCTGACAATGGTTTTTGAAGACTTGGGATCTGTAGCCTTACTACAAAAATGGAAGGTCTGTCAAAATATTTAGCAGTTCAGGCTATAATGCACCCTCTGGAACACTATTCAGCAGTTCTTCCAGTTTTTAAACTACTGTCAAAACAAGAAAATAAAGATACTCTGCAAAGATTCATTAAAAAGAAAATAAAAATCAGAGGGCTTTCTAAGTATGATATCATAATGTTAACCAAGCATGTCTTACGTTTTCTTTTGTAACATTAAGGTATCTGAGCGTTTAAAAGTGGTTGATGTGATTGGCACCAAAGTGTACAAAGATGGAGAACAGATCATTGCTCAGGTACAGTTTATTTCTAGTTACACTTTTTCTTTTCCAATGTGGGTTTAAACTGGCAGAGGGGAGATTTAGACTGGATGTTAGGAAAAAGTTCTTTACAGTGAGGGTGGTGAGGCACTGGCACAGGTTGCCCAGGGAGGTTGTGGCTACTCCCTCCCTGGAGGTGTTGAAGGCCAGGTTGGAGGAGGCCTTGAGTGAGCTGTACTAGTGGGAGGTGTCCTTGCCTATGGCAGGGGGTTGGAACTAGATGATCCTTGAGGTCCCTTCCAACCTTACCATTCTATGAATATGTAACAATCAGCATGTTATCTATGGGTGATATGTACATTTAAACTATGTTTTACTTTCTCAGATGAAACAAACAAACGAACAAGTTCCCATCTAAGAGAGATTATTATTTTGTTATAGAAGCTAATTTTTCACTTACAGTACTTTGTAAAAGATCCCTGTTTGTTGGTATGAATAAGGGAGTCAACATTTTTGGAGTATACTTAGAAATTCAAACTATATACAAGAATGATTGCTTCCAATAAGGAACACTAAAAACTTATCTTGTTTTTATTGAAATATCAAAATCTGTTGATGAAGAATGCAGAGGTAAAACTCTTGAGGCTAGGCAACTGTGACTCTTCCCCAGAATAATTACTGGATATTAGATAGCCCTTTAAGGCTTTTAGTATGAAAACTCTGTGAGGGAAATAATTTGGAAGGAATGCAAAGATGAAGAAACAAGAATAAGTATCCTGAAATCTTCCATAGCATTGTTTTTCTCTGCATTTTGTATGATGGATAGTCAGCTAGGTGTTTTTATGAAAAGGCTCTTCATGTCAGTTCTGTTATAGATGTTTTGATTATTATGTGCCTAGTGTATGGTTTTCATATTAAAAGTGATTTCTTTTGCAATGGATATCAGAAGGATAAGTTTCAAGGCATTGGCTGCAAATATTTTAATGTTACTATGGAATTTTTAAAAAGGAATTTTTTCCCTTAAACTTCCTCTGCTTTGAGGGTGACAGAGCACCGGAGCAGTCTGGCCAGAGAGATTGTGGCATCTTCTTCTCTTGACACTTTCAAAACCTGCCTGGATGTGTTCCTGTGCAACATGATCTAGGCATACCTTGCATTAACAGAGGAGCTGGACTAGATGATCTTCAAAGTTTCCTTCCAACTCCTATCATTCTGTGATTCTGTAAATTTCACATTTCCTTTATTCACTTTTCATTTTTAACTTCAACAGGGTGACTTGGCTGATTCTTTCTTCATTGTGGAATCTGGAGAAGTAAGGATTATAATGACAAGAAAGGTAAACATCTCTAAACCACAGAATTTTTTTTTAATTTTTTTTTTTAAAATCTTGATGTGGTGAAACACTGGAATGGGTTGCCCAGGGAGGTCATGGATGCTCCCTCCCTGGAGGTGTTCAAGGCCAGATTGGATGAGGCCTTGAGTAACCTGTCCTAGTGGGAGGTGTCCCTGCCTATGGCAGGGGGTTGGAACTAGATGATCCTTGAGGTCCCTTCCAACCTTACCATTCTATGATTCTATGTATTCTAAGAGTTAAACATTAATGGTACCATTATTAACTAATTTTTCTTATCCGATTCTGAACTCTCTGTCGTCTTCTCTCTCTTTTTTTTTTTTCTTTTGCATTCTATTTCAGGGTAAACAAGATGTAGAAGAGAATGGAGCAGTTGAAATAGCTAGATGCTCAAGAGGACAGTATTTTGGAGAACTTGCTCTTGTAACTAACAAACCACGAGCTGCTTCAGCATTTGCCCTTGGCACTGTCAAATGTTTAGGTATTTTATGTCACTAATAGTAATAATAACAACAATAATAATAATAATAATTTATATCTCCTATAAAATTATATTTCATCTATTTGGTTGTGAACTCTTGTCATTCTCCAGAATATAAGATTTACCTCTCCAGGGGATGGAACCTCAACCCTTAAGACTGTTTAAGGCTGTTTCAGTACATAATCTATTACTGTGCAGTCATATTTACATTATCTGCATGGAAATAAAAATTGTTTAAGGACAGTATAGAGAGTATTGTTGCAAGCCATTTATAGCTATCAGATAAATGCCTGCTACTCTGTAGAAAGGTAAAGCATTTCTTTTCTCAGTAGGCTGACTCTCATCCAAGAAATAACTGTGGTAAAAATCTCATCCTGTGTTATCACAACTCAAGCTTTAACAAATTTTTTGTCTTCACCAACTGTTAATGTAATCATTCTGCCACACTGTAGTCTCAGGCACAGAAAAAAACAGAGACCATAGGAGTTGTGTTCATAGACAACCCTTTGCATCTATGGCTTTTCATGCTCTGGTATTTGTGTCTAATTGTGAGGAAACTTCAAAGACAGATTTGTCATTCTTGAGTGACAGTTCGATTACCAAGCCAGTAACCAAAAAGTTTCTCTCTCACTTGTATTATTTTATAACATACTCATCTCCAAATAGACATTGATGATCAGGCAATAAAGCTGATAGAGAGGAAAGACTAAGAGGCAGTGGTGAAGAACAGTATCATTATCCAGTATGCATAAGTCACTTATATCTCTGGCACTTCAAAAAAATAGCTGAGATATGGAACTTTTCTCAGGAGCCAAGGGGCTACAGGCCACCAGATTGGAAGGTGCTTGACATACAAAGTTTTCTCCCTGGCTTACTGGATAGGGTTATATAGGATAATGTTACGTGTTCAGGCATAAAAAATACTCTATAGTCAGTGTGATGGTTTGGGAGTTCCCTGCTCCCCCCTCCCACTTTGTAAAATGACCCAGACTAGAGCTCAGCCAGCTGGAAGTTAGGAGATGAAGCTCTATTTACAGCTCAGCACAATGTACAAGCAAATATATACACTATAGACAAGAATATACAAGTTAAAGGTAATACAGAAACACAACACCCCTCCCAGAAATCAGAGACCCCAGGAGGGGCTCCCAACCACCCTTCCACCTTCTCCCCACCCCTGTACCTTACCCCAAGGTTTGCCTTACACACAAGGTAAATTAGGAGGATTGGCCAGGGAGGTTAGAAGAAAAGTGGTTAGTGAGAATTCATCAGCAGAGGAGCCAGAACCAGAAGCTGCTAGACCGCCCGAGCTGCTCTCCCAGCAAGAGACAGACAGAGACTTACTTATCTGTGTTTTGGTTATTGTTCCCAAACAATTTTTCAGCAAGCCTATGAGTGAAATAGACATCATCATTGTTTTCCTTTCACAGCCTATAGTGTAATTTTCTCTATTAAAATATTCTAATTAGCCTCAAACCAGCACAGTCAGCTATGCATTGATATTGCATCTGAGTTACTGTCTCAGACTTTTTGTATGTTTGCTGGGAAATAAGTATATATTACAATTTCCATTCTGGAAGGAAGCAAGTAAAGGGGAAAAAAAAAAAGGAAGTATGTTAAGTCAGACCCCAAATACAGCCAACACCACCAGCAAAAAGATGAGGGTTTTTTTGAAATCACAAGGGTCATAAAACTACATTGTGTGGAGGAATCCAGGCCTCTTCAGATTTCTTCAGCAGCTCTTGGGTGACAATGATCTTAACATGAGAATATTTTCAAAATAAGAAGAGCAAGAAATTCTAAGTTTATTTGTGAAGCCTCAAGACAGCAATGTTTTGGTTGTCCTTACTTTTGCTATGGTAAGTGATACTCTTCTGAGCAAAGTATATGGCCTCAATAATAACCTGTCCTATTATCATTTAAAGTTGTACATTGGAATGTCATAAATACCAACATAGTGTCTGCAACTGACAAGCGGGTAATATTCTTTCTCTTTCTCTCTCCTTTTATCTTAGTTATGGATGTGCAGGCATTTGAAAGGCTTTTGGGACCTTGTAAGGAAATCCTGAAAAGAAACATTGCCAACTATGAAGAACAGCTAGTTGCTCTCTTTGGAACAAACATGGACATTGCTGATTCCAGTGCATGAACTAAACACTGGAGCAACCAGATCTGTTACAAGAATATAGCACAGTAGTGGTTAGTCCACTGAGAAATTGTCTCTCTTCCTATAGATGCCAAGCATTTTCTGTGATTTTAAAAGTTGGTTTTGGGGTTGTTGTTTTTTTTTTTTTTTTGACTTATTACAGTGGAAATACTAGTAAACAAACCAGAAATTTAAAAAATTCTGGGCTTTATTTTCAAAGGGGGTTAACATTGGTGGTTTCATCTGTCACTAAGGCAACTTGCAATAGCACAGCACCTTTTGAAAATCAAGTCCTTTAACACAGCATATTTCCTTACAGAGTAGATTTTAAAAAAAACCCACATGCAATTAACTTGTTAAAGCATCTTCTGTTCTTCAAAAAGGTACTGACTTTTCTGGAAAGACTGTTAGTTTGAATGTGATATGTTGAAAGTATTAGTGCACACAAAGTGTTTATATGTATCAATACAGAAGATATATGGTAGATAAACTACTTTCTGACTATTACAGTTGTCATGATTTTATGTTGCATTTCTCACAGATGTAGTAGAACCACAAGACTAATTGTAAGATAAAGCATGACAATGCATTTTGTGTAATGCTCATGACCCAAATCTGATTTTTAACATTTTGTAATTTGCTTTAAAGTCCTCTTTGTTTAATATGTCATGTTTCAGCACGACATTGTAATATCTTATGCAATTTAGAGGACTTGTATATTTTTGCAATAAACAGCATTTTTTATTAGTTACATGTATTCTGTACAGTCTAGAGTGAGGACAGCTTACAAATTAACCTTCATGCTTTAAAAGCAGGGGCATAGGTCATTGTCATGTTCTACCTAATCGTACATAATCTATATTGTTCTCCTTCTCCCTTGTTTTATATTTATGCATTTTGTCTTCTCTATCTATATTTGTTCTCTACTTAATTTTTTTTTTTTTTTAGACTTCAACTTTTTTATCTGTTAATCTTTTTCCTATTTCAAATCAATCTCTGGGTATCTCTCTTCTTGCAGTCAAGTCTTAGGTATCAAAGATGAAATTCAGTTATCGAAGCGAAGCCTTGCTAAGCTAAGCTTGTCCTGGGAAAAACCCTTATCAGGAAGTAAAAAAAAATTAATTTGGAAGATCAATATTTCAAAAGCTTTGCTCAAGTCTGGAAAATACTGTTAAAGCTAACTAACATCCTGCTTTCAAAAACGTGTAGGTCATCATAAAATAACATCTTTATAGATGTAATAGCATGGGATACCTTCTGAGACTGACAAGAGAGAATATCAACTTAATTAGGAGCACAGAGATCACTGCTTACAAGGATCTGTGACTGGAAATTTCAGGCACAGTCCAATTTTAATACTGCTTACTGACCTGTCTCTCAATGTACATGGAAAGCTAGTGCACATAATGGCAACTGCCAGCAGTTCTGCCAAAATGATACAAGAATGGTAGGAAGGCTGCTTCTGCCCTGTTTCAAACACCTTTCCTTCTTAGAGAATGACTTTTCTAATACCCTATGTTTGTGTATGTTAGTGTAATTATTATCCTATAGTTAGTGATCTGTTCTGACAATTTATATAATCATTATCCATGCATATGAAGTTATGATTACATAATACAATAACCATATATAATTTATATCATCCAGTATGGTATGAATTATAAATCAGATTCCTAACAAAACCCAATCTCAGCAAAATTTACTAAAGTGTTTTGTTCTCTTCTTTTTTTTAAACCTAGAAACCTGGTATGAATAATTGCAAATGTCATCACTTTCCTTTGTACTTTTGATTTATGGGAAAAAAAAAAAAAAGTGAAACCTGTTACACTAGGAGGAAATGTCAGGTAACCAAAATCTGCACTCTTGTCATTCTGTATGCTTAAACTCTAAAGGCTACCTGTATTTTGCACTAGCTTGATAATGATTAAGAAAAATGCTAGAAATGACTTGTACAGCAGTCAACAACAATCAAGGCCATAAATGCCACTCACAATATTTTCAATATTGTTGGTTATATTTAAAGTTTCCTTATAATAAACAACACTTTTATATAAAAAAAAAAAAAACCAAACCTCTGTTTATTGATACTGTTGTGTTTTAATTCCATTATCATAAAGTTATAAATTACCTATTTGTATTTATTTATTACAACATTCCTAACTCTTCACACTTCCATGAATGATGTTATGCAGCTGCTATGGCTGCTCAAAACAGATGATGACATCTTGGTGTGGGGGTGTTCATAGCTACTTTGGAGATTTGTTTGTAGTATATAGCAGAGAAAAAGCTGAGTGGTGACACATTTAAGATAATCAGAGACTTTAGATTTTCTGAGTCCCCCAGAGTGCAGCTTCATGTTGTAGCAGTGTTACTGTTTTTGGAGACTGAATGATTTCTGGGATTTTCTTTGTTGGTAAATTTCAAGAGGGTTTAACTAGCGGTAATAAACTGTTACTTTGGAATTTTCATCCAAGTCATTTTATCTTTCATCAGTCAGCACTTGGGATTTCTCCTGGATCTTTTCATAGAATAGAATAGAACGGTAAGGTTGGAAGGGACCTCAAAGATCATCTAGTTCCAACCCCCTGCCATAGGCAGGGACACCTCCCACTAGCACAGCTCACTCAAGGCCTCCTC
>VWZE01025279.1:10604-48964 GCA_013396675.1 Eubucco bourcierii | reverse complement strand
GGAGGTGTCCCTGCCTATGGCAGGGGGTTGGAACTAGATGATCTTTGAGGTCCCTTCCAGCCTTACCATTCTATGATTCTATGCCGAGTATGTACTGATCTGTGCTGTTGACTGTCTTAGAAAGTGTGGGATCATTTTTTCAAATCATTCCAAGAGCTGCATTTCCATCAGATATAGAACAAAGCTATTTTCAAATTCTTAGCCTATGTTTTGGCTCAGAAGGAGCCAAACAGGCTCAGCACTCTCAATTCATGGACCAAAGGGAAGCTGCATAGACTTGGTAGGACATAAAAAGCCTGAAGAAAACTGCATTTAAACATTGACTCTTCCTTCCCTACATTTCCCTCTTTCCCTCTAAATTATGTTTATTCTGACAGCCAAGTGAAGAGCCAATGGCAGTAGAGGGATGCAAAGGCAAGTGGAGTGGCTGGCTGGGTCCAAGCTGGGACACAGTAGTCTGGTTGACTGGGGCAGTGACTGACTCTTTCTCATCCACTTTTTCCTGTCCCTGACCTTTCTACAATGGCAAACCAAGCTGAGCTGGAGTGAATAATGGCATTGCCATGGACTTGCAAATACCATGGGTTAGAGTTGTGTTTCTTCCTCAGAACTGACAGAGGTATATGTATGCATGTGGGAACAGGGAGAAGACAAAGGACAAACTATTATATAAAAGAAACTGTGCCCAGTTCAAACCATATGAAAAACTCTGATACTAGGTTATGCTAGGCCATTGTGACAGCATCTGCTCACTCACCCTTTTCTTATTGAGGAAAATCAAATTAGAATGCCATAAAAATAGCATTGTGGTGTGGTATAAATACCTTGACCCCCTTCTTTGGAGGCAGTGAATTATTTCAGCTGAGTAGCAATGAAGCATTGGGAAAGGATAACACTCTGTACAGGTCTCTGTGGAGGACTAATTCCCTAGCAGCCAAGTAAGCCACTAGGACCTAGGCCTTCCACATCTCTGAAGATGCTGAAAACTCAGTTCCTATAAATGTTTGATTTGGAAAAAGCCATCCAAATTATTACAAAATTACAGTACAGATTACTGTATTCCAGTGCCCAGGCACACTCTGACACACTAATTTACCTGCTAGCATAGAGGAAACCTGTAGATCATCTGTAGTTTCTTTTTGACTTGTTTTTCTGCAAACTTTGACCTGGGAAAGAGAGTTGCCCTTATAGATTGCTTCTTGATGTGTCAGGTCTTTGTTCTTTCCTTATACTATTGTAAATTTTTTTATCTTGCTTTGTCTTTGTAGGTGATAAAACATTTAGCTAAAACTGGAAGCTGTGTCATCATACCATGAAATAAACTTGTAAATTCCCAACCTGTCTTGGAAGACCAAGAGAAAAAAAAAAAAATCAGGCCTGTTACTTGTTCTGTTTCTCTCCAGCTTGAACCATTGCTGGAATTGACTGAAGTTTCCCTTGTAGCACTCAAGAAAAAAGATCTTTTCCTGGGAGAAACAAATCCTCTGTTTCTCAGCTCTGCATTCCTAACAGCATCCTCTGTGAGGAGATTAAAGAGGTGAAATATGGGGATAAGCAAGCCTAGAGTTGTTGTTAGGAAGGTGGAGAGAGGCAGACATCACTGCATTTTGCTACAAAAGGCTGTGAGAAGAGGAAATGAGTACAAACAGCTTTGGAAATGCAACAGTCATAGTGAAGGGAGAAAAGAGATGTGAGAGCATCTGGCAGAATGGTTGCAGAACTAAAGCTGCAGAAGTGGAAGCTCTGTTGAGCAGGGTTGCTCTGATGTCTGGAGAGTATTTAGTTAATTACTGAGGGTGGCTGTACCAAAAATAATTATATACTGTATTTCAGAGAGTCAGCAGTGGCAGCTGTATCATAAGGGCATGACAGGCCATTGGCTTTGGACAGGAGTGATTAAAAGTAGAGGCATAAAGTGAGTATATAATATATATTTTACTAATATAACTTCATAATATGCTTTTCTAAAAGCTTATTTTTAAATTTAAACAGGTAAATAGCTACCTTTATTTTCTACATGTGTAGTCTCTCCTGCTTATTTTGTGCTTCTCAGTAAGCCATCCATAATGTGATAAGAACTCAAAACTATAACTTCTCCGTCCCCCACCTTATTTTCTACCAGAACCAACTGAATCAGCAAAGCTGCCAACAATGTTCATGTTGCACAGTACTGATTCATTCTCTGAGCACCCATTTATTTGGGGTACGGAGTAACACAAGGCAGGGTATGTGGTGGGGGAGTAATGATTTAATGACAGACTAGGCATACAGAGCAAGAACTATGGCATTGAAATAATGATGAAATTCAGAAGACAGATATTTGATTTCAACCAAGGGGGTTAGTAAGAAGTTTTGATACAGTTTTATGTGTCCTGCTGCCATCTACTGCATGGACTACCTCTCCTTAAGCTAATTTTCTCTAACATCCTCACTGGAGAAATGTTAATTTACTGTATCAAAAGGAAAAAAAAAAAAAGGTAGATTTGAAAATAAGAAAGCTGATATACATCTGATTTCAGAACCTCAAAACAATTCAGACACACTCATCTCTGCACGATTTTCATCTCAGTTCTAGGTAGAATTTGTATTTTTGTGCTTTCCAGGTATGTCACAAACAGTGTGATACCAAGGCTTTAACTCAGCAGTGGATTTACTTGTCTAGACCTGTATCTGGAATCTGGGCCCATGGATCTGAGAGGACTGGGCTTCAAACCTAACATGCATAAGGTTTTATATAGCTGTGAGCCTTCACATTTAATTTGGAAGAAATGCTTTTCATTTCGGGAAGATGAAGTACGGCGTGGGGTGGAAATGTGCTCCCTAACAAAGTACAATGAACCTTAGGCCAACAGTCTTTTTCTGAAGAATATGATGAGGCTTGAGATAGGATTTTCTGTCTTCTCTAGGCTTGATCTGATCCACCTTGCACTCTGCAGATGATGGAGATTTCAGAAGAGTAAACTGTGAATTTTATCTTGCAAGTGGTTGTACCCACAAGCAGAGTAGCCTATCTGCAGAACAGTGGCATCTGTATACACAGGTCTTCTGCCAAACCTTGATCTGGAAAGGCAGGATTCACAGTAAAATTCTTTTAAAACTCAAGAAGCTTGGGTATCTTTCCAAAGAGCCTAAAGGCTGTTTAGATGCATATGGGAGATGAGAAAAGGGATGGGGAAGAAGGAGCACAGCTTTAAATTTAATATTATTGTGGTGTAAAAAAAGGGAAGATTCCTGGTTTAGTAGTTTTCTATTTATTAATGTGGTTCAGAGGATATCATGAAAGCTTTCTTATATCAAGATATATCAGTTAAGAAAAGCCTGTATTCTAAATAATGAAATCATTTGAGCTTGTATTAGAGAGTTGGTATTCTAATAATCTACCTAGTCACTTAATCTCAGCCTTAATTTTCAGATTTTTCTTGGAGGCATTTGTTCAAATAATCTCAGCCTTAATTTTCAGATTTTTCTTGGAGGCATTTGTTCAAATAATCTCAGCCTTAATTTTCAGATTTTTCTTGGAGGCATTTGTTCAAATACTCCATGTGTTTACAAGCTGGGAAAATCATCTGTGAAGGGTGGTTCTGTTACGTGATTAAGCAGCGAATATTTTTAGTTAGATTCCACAGCACTGTTTTTCCCACTCTCTCTGTTTGTTGGTTTTAAACTAAACTTGCACATATATGTATGAAAAGTAGTCATTTCCAATTCACATTGCAGAAGATTAGGAGGAAGTTCTTTCCAGTGAGGGTGGTGAGGCACTGGAACAGGTTGCCCAGGGAGGTTGTGGCTGCTCCCTCCCTGGAGGTGTTCAAGGCCAGGTTGGATGAGGCCTTGAGTGAACTGTACTAGTGGGAGGTGTCCCTGCCTATGGCAGGGGGTTGGAACTTGATGATCCTTGAGGTCCCTTCCAACTTTAACCATTCTGTGATTCTAAGATGCTTGTTTTTGAAAGTAATGCCTACAGATGGCAATGACTTCACTAACAAGCAAACTATTACTTCTTGGAAAGGCCAAATGTATTAAACTGATAAGCCAAGGATATCTGCATACCGAGTATGTTTTGAGGCTAAGTACAATTTCAGGGTGTGTAATTTCATCATCTTTTTCTTTTAAATTGCATTATGCTTGTTCATCTGTAGAAACAATAAACCCAGCATCCCCTCTAGTGGCCACTACCAGCACCATTGATGAGGCACAGCTGACAAGAGAACTCTAAATACTGATCCACTTCTGCTTAAATAGTGAAGTTGTTGCTTTTTTTGGCCCGTTTTTCGTGCACAACTGTGTCAGCATGCCTTTAAGTCAAAACTCTTGCAGGTGCCAAATTGCAACAAAAGCTATGACGGAGGATTTAGGACACATTCGTGTGATGGTGGTGGTGTTGAAAATAGGACAAGGAAGAAATGCTTTTCTTGGAAAAATCCCAAGAGTTGCAAAATCTTGAAATGTCCCCGTTTCTCAAGTCCTGTTGATGATTGTGTATGTGTTTGCTTTGTGTCGAATCGGGCACAGCAATGTGTTTATGGTGAGGGGGCTGGCATCAGGAGTCTGTTCTTTGCAATTTGTCAGTGGGGAAATCTAGAAGTAAATCCGTCGTCTACATTCTGGCAGTAAAATACGTCGAACCAAAACAGGTTCTTATTTTGTCATGTACGAGAGTGTCTGGAAAACACTAATGGTCTGATAAACCAGCATGGATTTAAAAACCAACCAAAGACAAAACAACAAAGCCCCCCAACTCTTGTCCTCACCAACTTTTAACTTTGAACCTGAGCTACCACCAATGTCTTTTTACGAAACGAAAGTGGGGAAAGAGGCTGGAACGAGACCAAGCGCTGCTGCTGACTCATTCTCTGACCTTTAGCAACTTCCCTTAACCTCAGCACACCACAATCTTTATTTGGTGAAATGCGAGCAGGGCGCTTTTCATAACAGCGTGCCGGAGCTCTAATTAATGGTGCTAAATCGCCAAAGCTACCGTGCACTCGGTGATCGTTATATGTGACTCAGTCACCGTTTCCACGCTGACGCCGTGAGTCATCGGCACCGCCGTCATCGGGACCCGAGGCTCGCCTGGCCCCGCGGAGCTGTGGGAGCCAAGAAGGGGTCTCCCGTCGCCGGAGACCAGGGCGGCCACTCCTCCGCTGCCTCCCTCGTGGCACTACCAGGTCAGGCAGTGTTTCTCTACGCTGCGGGGTACGCGGAGACGGACTAAAGAACGGCCAGCCTCACCCCTACGGCGCAGGCCCCACCAGCGGCTAGGGTACACGTGTCCCTAGGACTCTTGTTTACTATCAGCAGAACGCCGCGCGGGGCATCCTGGGGGCTGTCGTCTTATCGCAGCGAAGCTGGCAGGCGGCGGCGGCTGCGAAGACTACAGCTCCCAGAACGACCCTCGGCGAGCCGAGGGAGGCATTGACCAATCGGGGATCTGCCTGGGAGTGATTGACGTGCAGAGCGGTGCAATCCGCCGAGCAGGAGAGTCAAAACATGTCCGCCCTCCGGGAGGATTACTGATAAGCAGGCCAGACATCCAATAGGAATCGGCTCTGGCTTGAGCAACGTCGTCTTTGACCAGTTGGGAACCGAGGAGCGCTATACTCGGGCGGGCCTCCACTGTGGGGAGGGAGGCGGGGGCGAAGACGAGGGCAATTTGGTAATGGCGACGGGTTTGGTAAGTGTTACAAAGTTTGGAGCTGCCGCTTTTGCGGGTCTGTGAGGCCCCAGCAGAGGAGGGAGGGACTCCACCGGGCTGGAGGGGAGCGACGGCAGCCACGGGCCTACTTGAGGAGGCCGATAGTTTCTGTCTGTTAGCAGCAGTGGGAGCTTGTACATTGTTTACTGAGCGCCTTCTCTCACCGGCCCCGCGGAGCCGCCACCCTCCCACACTGCCGGGCTAAATCCCACGGGGTGTGCGGGGGCGCTGCCTCCGCTTGGGGTCTTTCTGCTGGGGCGTCAGACTATGAAAGCAAGCGAAACTGAACGGCTGTCTCCCATTATTTTTTTTTTTTTCCCCAGGGAGCGCCCGTCCGCCCCAGTCTGTCTGAGCGAGGGCGCTCTGCCCCGCCGCGGAGAGTAGCGGCTGTTTGGGGAGGGAGGTCGGGGGAAGCTTTGAGCCGGGTAAGCCCCGTGTCAGCACGGTGGAGCGTCGTTGCCCGACGCGTAAGGGGGCCGTTGAGGCTCGGGGGGCGCCCCCCGACGTCCGCTCTCCCGAGCGGTCCTAGCTGTTACGCAGTTCTGAATGAATGGGGCCTTGCGCGCATGCGCGGTGCCGGCAGAAGTTTATAAACAAGGGCAGCGTCCAGGCGGGGATCACATGACGGGCGGGGGTTGGGGGAGTGAGCTCCGGGCGCGGCCTCGGCCTGGAAGCAGGTCTGGGGTCTTCCCTGCCGCTGGGCTGCGCCACAGAGGGGGCTCCGGCGGAGGACAGCGCTCCCCTTCGGCCGCCCGGGTGGCTGCCGGCCGCTCCCCGGGGGTCACGTACTGACGTGTGCTCACGCGCCTTTAATTCAGCTGTAAATATCTTCCTTATATAATCGAAGTACAGTTTGTTCTGCGACGAGTGGTTACATGGTGTGCAGAGGGCAGTGCTTTGTCCGCGGTCCCCCGGTGCGAGGGGAAAGACATCCAGTAGAGTTGGGTAAATCTGCGGTTCTGCCTGGGCAGTGCTAAAAGGCCGTCTGTGCAAAAACATCATGAATCATGTTCTGTGCTCCTCTGAGGCCGTGCCTCTGAAGCGTTTTTCTGGCACAGCTGTGCGAGTTGTGGATGTGAAGCGAGAATCCTTGATCAAAGCAGCTGTGCCAGTAAAAGTCTGGTGGAGATCCAGTCTTGCCAGTATGTTGTGTTTTACTTGGCAAAGCTGTGTTCCGTATTAAAACTACCCAGTGAATTGCTACAGGCATACACTTGGCATGAAGCTTCAGCGGTAGGTTGGGGGAAGGAAAGCAGATACGAGAAGGAAAGCCACGGGAAGCACTTCCACTCAGGCATTCCTCCACAGCGTGCTTTGAGTGAATGCTGCCCAGTGCCTGATGAATCTCTTCTCAGCCTTGTCTTTATTTTTGTCCCTTAAAACTAGATGTGGCTTAACTAATAAGCTTTTTCTTAATGTTGTTATTGTTTCGTTGTGACAAATGTGTATGTGTAGCGTGGCCAGGAGGGCAAGGGAGGTGATTCTCCCCTTTTGCTCTCGTCAGGCCCCATCTGGAGTACTGTGTATAGTTCTGGAGCCCCCAGCACAGGAAGGACATGAAACTGTTGGAGTGGGTCCAGAGGAGGCCATGAAGATAATCAGAGGGCTGCAGCAGCTCTGCTATGAGGGCAGGCTACAAGAGTTGGGGCTCTGCAGTCTGGAGAAGAGAAGGCTTCCAGGAGACCTTAGAGTAGCCTTCTAGGATCTGAAGGGGGCCTACAGGAAGGCTGGGGAGGAACTATTAACAAGGTCTTGCAGTGACAGGACAAGGGGCAATGGGTTTCAACTGGCAGAGGGCAGATTTAGACTGGATGTTAGGAGGAAGTTCTTTCCAGTGAGGGTGGTGAGACACTGGCACAGGTTGCCCAGGGAGGTTGTGGCTGCTCCCTCCCTGGAGATGTTCAAGGCCATGTTGGATGAGGCCTTGAGTAAGCTGCACTAGTGGGAGGTGTCCCTGCCTATGATAGGGGTTTGGAACTAGATGATCTTTGAGGTCTTTTCCAACCTTACCATTCAATGATTCTATATATTTCAAAGCATAAAGTAATAAATAGATAAATTTAGCCACTAAAGAAGATGGCAGCAATTGCAGTCCTGTGAAGCATATTGTAAAAGAAAACATGTATCATAACAAGCTTTGAACAGGATGCTAAATAAAAAAAAAAAATCTTTAGAAGTTAACTAATGGCCATTCTCCTTAGTGTTCCAAAACACTGAGAGAGTGAAGATGAGAGAAGCATATAGTGCCCAAACACATCTTAAGTAATATAAAAACTAAAGTTGGGCACTTTTTTTTTTTTCTTTTTTAATTGTTGGAGGTTTTTGGTTTTTTTGCTTTCGTACAGTGGTAGGTTTAGTTTAGAGAAATTCCTGTGACTTGGAAAAAAATGCTTCATTTCTGAAATGCATATTTTGTCAGACTAGCATGTTTTATCTGTACCTTATCTCTCGCCTTCAGTGTGTTGGGATACCAGGACAGATACATTCAGGCCTTGGCAGTCAGCTGGAGGGAAGGTAAAGGTAGCATTGCCAAAATAAGTTAGCTTGTTCATTTTGGCAGAAAAATGGGAAGAGAGAGAAGAAGAAGAAGGGGGAAAAAAAAAAAAAAGATTTTGGGGGAGAAAGAATCACAGTATGACCAAGGTTGGAATAGACCTCAAAGATCATCAAGTCCAACCCGATACCACAGACCTCAAGGCTAGACCATGGCACCAAGTGCCACATCCAAACCTGCCTTGAACACCTCCAGGGACGCTGACTCCACCACCTCCCTGGGCAGCCCATTCCAGCAGTCAGTGACTCTCTCAATGAAGAACTTCCTCCTTACCTTGAGACTAAACTTCCCCTGGTGCAGCTTGAGACTGTGTCCTCTTGTTCTGGTGCTGCTTGCCTGAGAGAAGAAAGCAACCTCCTCCTGGCTACAACCACTCTTCAGGTAGTTGTAGACAGCAAGAAGGTCTCCCCTGAGCCTCCTCTTCTCCAGGCTAACCAATCCCAGCTCCCTCAGCCTCTCTCCATAGGGCTTGTACTTGAGGCCTCTCCCCAGCCTCGTTGCCCTTCTCTAGGCACACTCAAGCACCTCAATGTCCTTCTTCAATTGAGGGGCCCAGAACTGGACACAGTACTCAAGGTGTGGCCTAACCAGTGCAGAGTACAGGAGGAGAATGACCTCCCTGCTCCTGCTGGCCACACTATTCCTGATGCAGGCAGAGGTGGAGAAAAGAAGGACATAAAAAAACCCAGAAAAACAAGGAGTGACATTTCAGACTTGGAGATAGTCAAGGTCCTGAGCTATAGTGCTGAGTTCAGGTATTTCTGTTCAGAAATGGAGCCTTCTGGTTTGGAGTGTTATGTAATGTTACTGTCTGTCATAGGCAATAGAGGAGTAATTTGCATTGAAGATGCTTCTTAGAGGTGAGGTATACATGCCATTAATTTGATTTACTTCTTACGTTACCTTCCATCTTTACCCCCTAAAATCAGAATTGCATCATTGTGGCTTTTGTAGTTATGCCATTTGTGTAGAATCAAAGAGCTTTGTGTGTTTGAAGTGTATATGTGTGTGCATTTTGTGTGTATTTCAAAGATTAGGAGATGAGAAGATTAGAAATTTTCAATTTAAAAAAAAAAATGACAGCTTAGGTTAGACCTGTTCTGGTGAGACCAGTATGTAATTCTCCATATGTCTCCAAATACATTATTAACTGTATTTTGTATAGGGCAAACTGCAAAATAAATGAAAAATTCATAGAATGAGTAAAAAATACAGAATAAAGTTGATGTAAGCTGTATACCTATAATACATTTTTACACTTTGTTAAAATAAAGGTGGTTCTTAATTCTTACCAGATGACTTTATGCATTTAGGGAATTTTTGGGATAATAGGCTTACTATTAAGATACAAAAGTCTTGTTTTGTTGGTTTTACCTGTTTATTTCTCTAATACAGTGCGTAACAACTTAGTGGGCATGCATGTGGTTGGCTTTGCAGATTTTCTTTCCTACTAAGATGTGTTTTCTATTCTCCTGTGAGGGACTCGAATACTTTTTCAATGACACTTCATTAAAGTAGAAGGTAATCAGGTTATGTTAGCTTTAATTCGTCATCGTCATCTGAAAAGAACAGTAGATAACCAAATTACTAAAGACTGGATAGCCTTGTTTTTCATCTTTTAGAGACAGTGGTTATGTAGAATAATTCCACAGTTCTGTCTGCTGAAGATTGTTTAAATATTTCTTGTGGTATAAATGCTGCAATACTGGATTTTGGGGAAATGAAACTGCAGTGAAATCTGATAGTAGAGGCTTCTTTTTCCTTCCATTTACAACACAGTTAAGGGTGTTAGTAGTCAGATGTGTTTGAGGTGTTACTTGGAGTTGAGATACCAAGGGATGTGAAGGGCAGTGAAAAAGGCTGCTGGAAATGCACCAATGGTGAAAGGGTGAATACAGAAAGCATGGGCTTGATGCTAAATAGTATAGGAGATCGTCTGTCAAAAGGTGGAGGATGACATTTTTGGGTTTTGTTTGCAAGGCCTCTTGCCAGGTTCCTTAAGTCTCTGAGCCTAGCAACACACATCTGACAGAACAAGACAGTAAATGAAGAGCAAGTTAGGGCAGGCCAGTTCTGTGAGCCAGCCATGCACTCAGAAGTTGGTGAGACTGTGTGGGATGTGTCATGGGAGCTGGCCCATGTCTTTGTGAGGATGGTCTCCAAAAGACAGTGAATTTGGTGGTAAGAGCGCTCTAAATAATTGGAAAAAAGAAGATGTCACACTGGCTTCAAGGAGGAAGATGTGGGGAAACTAAGGCCTGGTCAGCCTAACGTTATCCTTTAGGAATATTGTGGAGCAGGTTCTGACAGCCTTGCCCTGACTATTAGAAGGCGAGATACAGTCAGGACAGATTGACAAAGGCAAATCTCATCAGGTACATCTGATTGCCTTCTGTGACAGGATGTGTGATTCAGGGTACCAGTGTTTGTCTTGGCTTGAGTGGTAATGGAGGAGATGACCTCTGACTCTTGGAGGCAACAAGCACAAGCTACAGAAAGCGAAGTTCAAGCCATGTGTAGGGAACAACTTCTTTATGGAAAGAGTGTTTGCTGAAACAGGTTCCTGAGAAATGTCAGGGAATCTCTGTCATTCAAGGTACTAGAAACTTAAGTGGCCAGGGCCCCAAGCTGACTCATTGGACTTCAGAGTTGACTGCTTTCTGCAAGGATCATACCAGATAATCTGTAGATACTCAATTCAAGCTAAATTATGCAGTGATTCTCAACAGGTTAAGGAGGATTTAGGGTTCTAATAATGATGTAGCTTGTCAAATGCAACTTAAACCATCTTATTTATGCACAATTTTTAACCTATTTTTTTAAAGTCAGATACTTTGGAGCATCCTAACATGGTGTGGGAAGTGAAGACAAATCAGATGCCGAATGCAGTTCAAAAACTCCTTCTGGTAGTGGACAAGAGAACTTCAGGGATGAATGAGTCACTGGAGTTGCTGAAATGTAATGAAAACCTGCCTTCTTCTCCTGGATATGCATCCTGTGATGAACACATGGAACTTGGTAAATAACGTGACTTCTTCAGAAGAAGCCAAATTCTAACATTCATTATAGTTTTCCTGTAATGAAACTGCTGGAAATTGGCTAAGTGAGATTATTGATTCTTAAACCCAAGTAGGACAGGGGATATGACAGTGCATTGTGACATCCAAAAGTCTTACTTTGCAGTCACTTTTACCTTTAACCCATTTCCAGTTCTGACACACTGACCCGTTGACTTAAATGTGCTCTAAGAGCTTCAGGTTTCTGCTCCTGATATCCAGAAGAGCATTTTTTTGCTCAAGAATAACAAACAGAAAGCTCAAGAGCTCCTCCTTAAGGGAAACTAGGCTGCTTTAGATCAGCTGCAAATAGAGATTCTGGGCTAAAAGAATATTTAACTTCAGTTCTTATATACTGGGGAAAAAATTGCCTGTGCTTAAAGAATATTAGTATAATCAATGAAATATTTAATTGAAGTCATGGAGTGATTAAGAACAACAATACTTAGTTACACAACAGGATGTAACACAGACTTGCATTAACAAGCTGAGCACTGTTCTGTATAATATACACGTGTGAAATGTGTAGATTATTGATAGGAAGTCATGCCTACCAGGCTGTATACTCAGCTTTCTTGACTTCTGAGTTAATTTAATATTGTTTCCTTGGTGGAAATAACAGGAAAGTTTTACCTTCTACAGTCCCTGGTGGTGTTAATTTTTAAGTTCATACCTGCTAGGAAAGATTAATTTAGTTGCCTTTTGTTGCATGTTTTAGTATTTTAGTGAAGTATGTTGCTATTTTTGCATAATTCTGCAGTACAGTTCTTTGCAAACTAGTCAGTTTAGTAAAAATCTTAAAACCAGAATTACTAGTTACTTAATGTTTTCCTTAAGTTGCTTGTATGAATATATAATAGACTATAGATGTGATAATTTCTATGGCCATTTTCAGTATTAGGAATAGGGTTTGTGAAATGTTGGCAATTGTGATAGGAAGAAAATACAATAACTACTTTGTTGTAGCTCCTTCTAGATTTTTATTCACAGGATTTGATGTCAACTAAAATTTATCAGTAGGCATAACAATGATAATTTGTGCATTTGTTTGTAGATGATCTTCCTGAACTACAGGCTGTGCAGACAGATTCTACCCCACCTGCACTTTTTCAGCTTGGTGCTGATGTTTCACATCAGGAATGTTCAGGGCCTTCGTGGAGCCAACATACCTCAAACAGCAATTCAGAAAGTGCTTATTCTTGTGAGAATGGGGTGAACTGGCTGACAGAATTAGCAAATATAGCCACAAGTCCACAGAGTCCTTTGATGCAGTGCTCTTTTTATAACAGGTACTGACATTCATTTCAGTTTTGAACTCTTAATAAGATTTGTAATGATATGTTTCCTGAAATATTCCCTTCCACACCTCTGACTTTGAACTGGGACCCTGGTTTTGATCTTTTCTGTATTGTGACTTGATTTTTTGTGTGGAAGACTGTACAGAGCTCATTCCAGAGCCTCTTGCAAGAGCTGCTAAATTGCTGGTCATGAATGAGTTTGGATGGTGTAAGAACATTACCTAATCACAGAAGGCTCAGAAATTGGGTGCATTTACGTATTTTGAAGCAGCAGATGAAAAATAGGATGAATTTGAATGTTAATTTTTTTCAGAGCTAGTTTGATGCACTGCTTTTTTTTGCTCTTTCTGATTTGACATCTGTAAATTCTGTAAGCCTCTGGGAAGCAGTGCTAGATCTTAGAGACATTTCTGAGCTTCAACCTTTAGTGTACAGCTTTGGTCTCAGGTTTATAATATGAAAATAATGCAGGTGGGGTTTAGATCATCAGGATGTAGTGGATGTGTTTAAGAATGGGATATTCTCTTGAAGGTATTGGTAAGGACTTCAGTGTTATGACAAGGAGATGCTGACTTGGTGGTAGTACTGTCACTTGAGTGGTATATAGAAGTTATGCAGGAGTTATGCTCCTACCCGAGCTGGTTATGCTTTGCCTGAGCTGGTACCCTTTAATCATCTCTTTTGCATACTGCCGCGTGGGAAGTTTTGTTTGGATTTTCAGCTCATGCACAGAGAAATATTTGTTAAATAAAAGCATTTTAGAGTAATGGCAGCAAAGTCTTGTCTTAATCTGAGAAATTTTAAAATACATCTTTCTATTGTAGATCATCTCCTGTTCACATAATAGCTACAAGCAAAAGTTTACATTCCTATGCACGTCCTCCACCAGGATCTTCAAAGAATGATCCTAATTTCTCCAAGAATGATTTGGATGAGACACCAGTCAGACACGAAAGGGTGAGTGGTTTCAAAACATTCCTGTAGATGGGTGATTAAGGTTTTTGAAAATAAAACCTAGTTCCTAATAAAATAATAATCTGTTTAGTTCTAATACCATTTCTATTTAATATAGGTTTTCTGTTCCTTTTTATTTTACCCAGCACAGTAGGATTGTAGTGCTGCATTATAGAGGCCATATTTTTGTGAAGAGATCACATTCTAAGAAAGCTCTGCTTTTCTTCTGGTTCCTTCTCTAGCAAGCTTTGAAAAACTGTATTAAATTGTTTGTTGTCTTGGAAAAGAAATTGGGAACTGTCTCATTTTCACAGAAACACTAGGAGCTGGAAGGGACCTTGAAAGATCATCTAGTCCGGTCCCTCTGCTAGAGCAGGATTGCCTAGAGCAGGTCACACAGGAACACATTCAGGCAGATTTTGAATGTCTCCAGTGAAGGAGACTCAACAGCTTCCCTGGGCAGCCTGTTTCAGTGCTCTGTCCACCCTCACAATGGAGAATTTTTTCTTTAGGTTTACATGGAACCTCCTGTGCTACATCTTGCACCCGTTGCTCTTTGGACTTCACTGAGAAGAGCCTGGCTCCATCCTCCTAGCACTCACCCGTCATGTATTTATAAACATTAGTGAGGTCATCCCACAGTGCCCTCTTCCCCAGAGACCCAGCTACCTCAGCCTTTCCTCATCCACTACCATAATCATCTTTGTGGCTCTGCACTGGACTCTTTCAAGCAGTTCCCTATGCTTGAACTGAGGGGCCTAGAACTGGACACACTACTCCAGATGCAGCCTTAACCAGGGCATAATAGAGGGAGAGGACAACTTCTTTTGACCTGCTAGCCATATCCCTTCTAATACACCCCAGGAT
This sequence comes from Eubucco bourcierii, assembly GCA_013396675.1. NCBI lineage: Eukaryota > Metazoa > Chordata > Aves > Piciformes > Ramphastidae > Eubucco > Eubucco bourcierii. Next base: position 34,540 of record VWZE01025279.1, on the reverse strand, counting down.
GCTGTTGGCCTTCTTGGCCACATGGGCACGTTGCTGACTCACAGCCGTCCTGTTGTCATCAGAACTCCCAGGTCCTTCTGCCCAGAGCTGGTTTTCATCAGATCAGCCCTCAACCTGAACTAGTACATGAGGTTGTTCTTTCCCAGATGCAAGGCTCTACACTTGTGGTATTTCACTAAATTTATCCCCACCCAATTCTGGAGCATGTCCAAGTCTCACAGCATGGCAGCAGAGCCTTCTGATGTGTCATCCACTCCTCCCAGTTTTCTGTCACCAGTAAACTTGACAGTGCACTTTGTTCCCTCATTCAGGTTGTTGATGAATACATTGAATAGTACTGTGTCCCACTGAGCACAACTCTCTGACTTCTTTCCTTCACCCAATTCACAATCCACCTCACTTCCTGGTCGCCCAGACCATGCTCCCTCAGTTTAGCTGCAAACCTTCAGATACTCTAAATGTGTCAGGTGTGCTTCTCCATTACCTCTGTATTAATTTTTGTCTGAAACTTGTCTGTTAAAAGACAGGATGGAGTTTTTCCCAGTGATCTATGTAGAACTGGCTTGACCTTAAGAGTTTTTCAGTAATTCAGCTAGACTGATTTGTGCTTTGAATGGCTCCGTGGATCACCAAGTGATAACTTACCAAATGCTTGTACCTAAGCTTAAGATACTCTGTAGATATGAAATGGAACTCAGGGAATGGAACCCAAAAACTTGGGGATGGCCTATTTAAACAAAAGGAGATTAAAATACTCCAGTCACATTCATTGCATTCTTTGATTTTTGCCTTCCTGTAATATCCTTACGCATGTCGAAGGCAAAATGATGATGTAGAAGCAAATTAGAGACTAATTTGTCTAGAGACTTGTGAGACCAGCCCTAAAATCTTCCATGCTAAAATACCAACACCATTTTGCTTTTTTAAATAGGTGAATAGTGAATCAGAATCTGGCATCTTCTGCATGTCATCACTTTCAGATGATGATGATTTAGGATGGTGCCATTCCTGGCCTTCAACTGTTTGGCATTGTTTTCTAAAAGGTAAAATAACTTATTTCATCAAATAAGTTTTTGTTTTGTCTTGTTGTCTTTTGTGTGTGTTGGTTTTTTTTGGTAATACAAGACTTTTTTTATGTAAGACTAATGTTTTGGGATTTTAAAACATCTGTTAGGCTCTCGCCTGTGCTTTCACAAAGGACACAATAATGAATGGCAGGATGTTGAGGATTTTGCAAGATCTGAAAGCTGTGGAAAAGAGGAAAATCTCCCAGAGAGTCCTTACAAGGTAGCTGTTACTTCTAACAAGTTGATCTCAATACTTGCAGCAGATGTTTAGTTTCTTATGTTATCCTGATACCTTTAATTACTGACTCAGGAAGATGGGTTTATACTAAACTTGTCTAGAGTAGATCACTGTCATGCTGTAAAGCAATTTCTCTGAATTCATTTAGGTGTGTTTTGAATGTTACACTGTTTTTATTGATTTGTATCAAGAGCACTTACAACGTTGGTACTTCTAATGTAATACAAGATGATGAATATGCACCTAATAGTATACACAGGACATGCTTTCCATAGGGGAACATTTTTAAATTGTGTGTGTGTGTTTACAGGGATATGGTTCTGATGGTTTGAAGTTGATTTCTCATGAAGAAAGCATTTCCTTTGGTGAGTCAGTGCTGAAGCTGACTTTTGACCCTGGTACAGTGGAAGATGGCTTGCTCACAGTAGAATGCAGACTCGATCATCCTTTTTATGTTAAAAATAAAGGTATGAAGTACTACAAGTATACCTGGTTATATAATAAAATATTCTTAGCAAGTGGTTGCAGATTTTATTTGTCCTGTGTTATTGAAGAAATTGATAAAAGACTCAGTTTCTTGTAAGGAAATCCAGAATTTGAGCAAAGCTGTAAAGTTAAAAGCCTACAGAAATACTGCATGTTTCTTAAGGAAAGACTTGATCATTTATGAAAATGGAGCTGAGGAAAGCCAATAAACTGTGGGGAGAAAACTTCAAACATGAGAGATTTTTCTCACTTGTTAAACGTGAAACTTACGACAATAAAAGTTTCCAGGTTTGGATTACTTCTTTTGCTAGAACGAGATTTGATGAGATAGGAATAAACTATTTGCAGTAAGAATTCCCTGAGCAAGTGTTACTGATTTTTCTTTTGGGTGAAGGAAACCCCATCAGGATGTTTTTATAGAATGATAACATTTAAAGATATAGGATTACTCCAGTTAAGAACTAGAGAGATTGTCTGGCCGTTTGTCTAATTTAACTCTTTACCACTTCAGGTTGGTCATCTTTTTATCCAAGCTTGACTGTGGTACAGCATGGCATTCCATGCTGTGAAATGCATCTTGGAGATCTGTGTCTACCTCCTGGACACCCTGATGCCATTAACTTTGATGATTCAGGTGTTTTTGATACATTTAAAAGGTAATTTTTGGATAAAGTGGCTTCAGTGGTTCTCGTATTTAATGAGTAGGCACCTTAAGTCTGCAAGAATTTGAAGCATTATGTAGAAAAAATAATACTTTTGGTAACAGAAGATAAACAAGAGGGAAAAATAAACAGTAAATGCTAGGAACGATGTGTAATTGTGTGCTCTGCAAAATGAAAAAATAATAGCTTGGAGTGAAATCACTTTTAAGCCCCCTTATAGGATTGTTTAACCCAGATTTGGTAAAGCAGTAAGAATACAATCTGTATACATTCTTCAGCTAAAGCAGGTTGTATTTGAAAAACCTAGTGCAGTTTTCCCACAACAGCCAACTATTAACTTGTGCTTCATATGCAGCTGTGTATCTGAATTACCTGAAGTGTTTCTTCATAATAAATGCATGTGCTATGGCTTTAGAATACAGTACTTCAGTAGGTAGTTATTAGTATTTCTGTATTTTTTGCTTTTTGTGATTCTTTTCTAGTATATCAAATTCACCTAACTTCAAAGTTCGATTAGCTTTGAGGTTTGCCTTGCTTTGAGCAAGAGATTCAACCAAATAACATTCAGAGGTGATGCCCATAAACATAAAGTATTCTGTGATTCTGGGGAAATAGTATTACTTGTAAACAGTAACATTACTGGCACAGGTTGCCCAGGGAGGTTTTGGCTGCTCCCTCTCTGGAGGTGTTCAAAGCCAGGTTGGACAAGACCTTGAGCAAGCTGTACTAGTGGGAGGTGTCCCTGCCTATGGCAGGGGGTTGGAACTTGAGGTCCCTTCCAACCTTACCATTCTATGATTCTATGAAATATTTTTTCGTGCTATTCTTGAGATTTCTTTATTTAGTAGAATCTGTCTGCTGTGATGCTAGTTCTTTTAGCATCTGTTTTCAGTCCAGTTAGGTTTGGTTGGTTTGGAGATTTTTTAAAATAGAAAAAGCAAATGCTGTTTGCAGTTCAAGCCCTAGGAGTTCTTGTATGATTTTGGTCTGGCATAGAGAGAGATTTCAGAATGCTTGTCTTTACTTGTCTGCTTTTTCCTTTCTTACTAACTCCTGCTATGAACTAGAGCTGTAGAGAGCTGTTGGAGTTGTTACATTGACACCTGAAGAAATTTGTCTTGTGGCTGCTTTACTGATACTGCAGCCCAGCTGAATGCTGTGTGGGCACTTCAAATTCCTTGTTTCTCTTTCTGGGCAGAAGGGAGTAAGTCACTGAGAAAGGAGGATGTGGCAGGAGCTGTGGTTAGCAGAACAGAAGAATTCAAAATCCTGTTGACAGGAATGGTGCTGGACTGTAGAACAGAGAGGTCCTTTTTCATTATCCTGTGAACTTCCTACTAGATTATCCATATCATCCCTTCTTTGTTGTTTTTCTAAGGGTTTTAGAAGCCAACTCTTCAGCCTCCACCCTTGTTTTGGTTCTGTCCCACATAAAGGAGCTGCCTTTGCAGATTGGGGCTGGACTGCCACTTTGTATTTTGCCTTGCTAGTAGTTTTGTTTTGTGTTTGGAAAAAAGCTTTTCAAAGCCCTTGGTTTTCCATAAGGTACACAACTAGAGTCACATTGAGCAGTGAATAAGCAGAGCCTTGGGGTTGTGGTGGTAACTTTAGTGTTTCAGATTTACGATGGAGTGGTACCTTTACAAGTGTAGTTTCCCCATATAGCAAGCTAAAGACAGTATAGCCCATGTTTCCCAGTCTGATCTGCTCACACTTGGAGGTGATAAGTCTGGGACTGGACTTCTTTAGATTTGAATTGTTGTTGGTCAACCAAAAATCACAACAGTTCATGGAGTTTGGAGGTCTGAAGTGTGTGGAAACAACTCCTCCACACTGATGAAATACCGATGTATCTCACAGTTTTGTCACTAGAGGGCAGATACTTGTCAGTTTTGAATCAAACCGTTTACATCCTGGGGCTCTGTTTTAAATGCAGTGGAAAGTTTGTCTCTAAAATTGTATGCATTTAACTGCCTAGAAAGATTATTTCTATACTAGTATATGTATAATATAATTTATTTTAACGCAGTATTTTCATATTTGCAAGTAATAAGTGACCTTGCTACTTAATTCTTCTGACATCAGTTACCCCTTTCAGTACCTGTCATTCACTGACCAGATTTGATAAATCATGAGAAGCATAAAGAAAAGCTTATTTCAAAAGAGGATGAAATTTGAAGGCTGTAGAATTACAATGTTTGTTTGGTTTTCATACTGACGTCTGCATCAGGCAGAAGTCATTGTTACACCAGAGACCAGTACACTAGAAATGTAGTATAGGTGAACTAACAGCTGCATAGGGATTTTACATGAAAATAACTTGATCATTTTATGATCTGTCTTTTTCTTGTAGTTATGATTTCACACCAATGGATTCCTCTGCAGTTTATGTGCTAAGCAGCATGGCTCGCCAGCGTCGCGCTTCTATGTCTTGTGGAGGATCAAACCACCAAGATACTGAGAGATCAGAATGCAGTAGTAAAAACTGTGCTTCTACTGCATCCACTCAACTTTCCTCCAACTTATGCAGCAAAGCTGGCAAAAGCCACAGCTCAGGGACTGCAAGTACTGTGAGTGCCACTTCTCCAAACAAGTGCAAAAGACCAATGAATGCCTTCATGCTTTTTGCCAAAAAATACAGAGTTGAATATACTCAGATGTATCCAGGGAAAGACAACAGGTAATGGTCTAAAACTGTAGTTTTGTTCTTACTGGTGAGCTAGCAGAGTATCTGTGTCCCACCTTTCAATTTTAGTGGATTCAGTTTTGCATAGAAACAAAATTGTGTTTATTTTGTTTCAAAAACCCAAGTTTTGAAAGGTGCTGACACAAAACTTTGTTTATGGGCAGACTTTAAATATTGAAAGTACTTAGCAAATTTGACATAAGCAACTGACATATGTATATATGTGCACAGCAGAGTCACAAATAAGCAGTAGTCTTTGTTTACACTGATGAGAGGTGTTCATGGGAAAAACTAACAGGCTCTCTGCTCATGTGTGGTAATGGAAAAAGGAAATTTCTGATTATTCTCAGGGAGTCTTGCCATAATATTGCAAATTGTTCAGCAAAGTTACTATTTAATTTCTTTCTCACTCTGTATATCATACTGACAGGGTACTGATTGTGTATCTGAAAGCTCTTCAGCCAAAGAGTACATTGCCAAATTTTGCTTGTCTAAAGGCATTCAACAGTCTGCTGAAACTTGCAGGAAGAGTCATGTGAGCATGTGTTTGTAGGAGGGTTCTGTGTTGGTTTGTTCTTTTTGGTTTAATCTATATGCATGTTCATGTCTCCACTTCTTTCTTATAAAGGTCTCCATTATATATATTTTAAGTAATAATTTTGTGCTAATGGTGCATATGTAAATACAAACTAAAATGCATGAACATGCACTGATCTTAAAATCAGATTTTTTTATGTATATAACGTTATGGAAACTGGTACTGTAAAAATTGTCACATAAAAATCCTAAAACTAAATGTGGTAAAAGCCAGGGGGCTTTGGCTATTTTATAGTGTTCTAGTAAGGAGGCTGTAGGTGGTGAGATACAAAATGCTATTGTGCAAATACAACCTGAAATCCTGACCAGACTTCTGTATCTGCAGCATTTATAGTCATTTCAGTGAAGCACGTTTGCTGCCTTGAAATTCATTTCAACTGCCAGCGAGAAGTGGAACAGAATGTTAGCTGGGGAAGTTTATCATGGTTATATCTTCAATTTAAAATGGTGATTTCATATGGATGCAGTGAACTGGAGCTGCAGCTAGATGGATATGACAATAAGAAGTCAAACATTTCAGTGAGCAGGTTTACCTTGAAGGAAAGTGATGACAGAGTTACAAGCATGCACTGCTCATGGTGCTGTTTGGAGGCAGTTTCTTGGCAAGCACAGAAGAAATGCTAAGAGTTTGTGATCACTGATTTGATAGGCATTCGGCTACTGTCACTGAAGTGTTGCTGGGGCATTCAGCTCTTCAGAGACAATTCCTCTGTTTATTTTGGATGTAAATGTGTATGTGCCATTTTCAGATTACCAAGGAAGGGCTGGTCACAAGTACCCATTTCTGTGCGTTGGAGCTCTTGTGTTTGCTACAGTTATTTTTCTTGTGCGTGAAAGAAAAGACAGAGTTAAGCAATTCGGTCTGAAGCAAAGCAGCTCAAGCCATGTCAACAAGATAGTGAGCTGTAAACACTCAGCACACAGGTCAGCACTCACATGAGACTCCAGCATAGTGTGGACTGCAAGACTGTACTTGAGATACTGTGTTAGGGTGGCACTTGTTTCTTCTAGATTCTCACTGGAACTCTAGGTGAACTCGATTGTGTGTTCAGAAATACTTGTGTAACACGAGTAGCATACATTCTAAAGATGAAGAAAATCATCTGAACTAGTAACAGAACAGCATTTGTTATTACTTACTAAACTCAGGGCTTTCTCAACTACAGTTTGACAAATTCTGTGGAATTAATTGCAGTATAAGGGATTGCATCCCAGGAAGGACACTGAACTGTTGGAGTGGGTCTAGAGGAGGCAGCAGAGATGCTCAGAGGGCTGCAGCAGCTCTGCTATGAGGACAGGCTGAGAGAGTTGGGGCTCTGCAGCCTGGAGAAGAGAAGTCTTCCAGGAGACCTTAGAGTAGCCTTCCAGTATCTGAAGAGGGCCTACAGGAAGGCTGGGGAGGGACTATTGACAAGGTCTTGCAACAACAGGACAAGGGGCAATGGGTTTGAACTGGCAGAGGGGAGATTTAGACTGGAAGGAAGTTAGGAGGAAGTTCTTTGCAGTGAGGGTGGTGAGACACTGGCACAGGTTGCCCAGGGAGGTTGCGGCTGCTCCCTCCCTGGAGGTGTTCAAGGCCAGGTTGGAGGAGGCCTTGAGTGAGCTGTACTAGTGGGAGGTGTCCTTCCCTACGGCAGGGGGTTGGAACTAGATGATCCTTGAGGTCCCTTCCAACCTTACCATTCTATGATTCTCTGTTAGTCTATTGCTAAAATATTGTCGGGTATCTTAACAGCATTTTTCAGATGACAGAGGCAGTGTACAGAGCACTACAGCATTCTGATGAGGTGAAGGACACCTAAGGCATCAATGTAGTAGGGTGATTTTTTGTTTTTCTTACTTGTTCCTGTTCAGGAGAATTGGGTCCCTGTTACATCAGGAAATTTCTCTACACATTTTTTCAGTCTCTGTGGTTTGCTCATAGGACTATTTCTGTTGGAGAAGTGGTGGTTTTGTCTCTGCATTAGATTTTCAAGCTTTTGAAACTTATATATCCGTACTGACTCTCAGTGCCTCAGTGCATTTTTTTTCTCCAGTGGTATAAAATACATATTTTTGCATTTGGAATACAAAGATTTCATGCTGTGCTTTTATTTGGAAATGCAATGGCTTTTTCAGGAAACTTGCTTTCTCTGGGTTATCTTGTTCTTTCCTGGGGGTATGAGTGACCCAGTACAAACTGCTGACCAAAACCAGACAGGTTTCTGGGGTTGTCAGTTTGCCTCTGGATACTGCCAAACCGTAGTGTGTTTACTTCTGCTGACAGACCGATGACACTGAAAACCAGAGATGGCATTGCCAGAGAGACAGACCATGCAAATGGATTTGAAGTTGATAGGATCTGGTTGCAGCTCCATCAGTTAGGCTAAGGAGTCACCAGAGCATGTGACAGCATAGGCATAATGTCAGCCCCCATGGGGTCCTTTGCCGTGCTCCCCAAGTGCTCTGCAGCTTGTGGAAGCCCAGACAGTACTATGTGGCGTTGCAGGATTAAATTCCATTTTCTTGGTATGTTGCAAAAAAGCCTTCAGAATCACTGTATATGAAATGCTGTGGAAATGGTTGATGGCACTGAACTTCTTGATCCTGTTAGAAAGCCTATGAATAGCTTGGCTGCCAGCAAGGAGCTTTTCCCTGTGATAAAAGTACTGATCTGCATGCACCTTTTTCTCCAAGCTGGCCATAGAACAGTCACTGTAATGTGAGCCAAAGCATGCCTACTCAGTAGGTTAGTAATCTTCCCTGATAAAAGAGCTGTTGTCTAGAGATTTTCATTCAGTTAAAGGATGGGGTTTAAGCTTTAATGGAATATTGATCCAACATTTGGGAGTGCAGTTAAACAATTTGGCATGATGATATGGGGAAATACCATCCAAAGACATCAGCTTTATAAGGAGAGGAAAAAACAATTCATTCAGCTGCTGGAAACTAGAAAAAATGGTTCCTTTTGCATACGAGTGGGAACTTACAATGTGTTCTGCTCAGTCGGGGTCAAAGGTGGAGGAAGTTACACGTCTCTTAAAGAGGCATGGGGGTTGTAGCTAACCCAGTACTTGTTTGACTGAGGTTATATTCAGATCGTTGCCCTAATTATTAGAGAACATATTTGCAGCAAATCTGTTGCAGTCTTCTCATACAAATGTGAGTTACCATTTGGTGGTAGGTTTTTTGGGGTTTTTAGCATCCCTGTTTTGCTGGTTTGTGTCAGTTGCTGTGTGTTCAAATGTACCTGCTCTGAAATGTTAGGAATTATGCACTGACCCATGCTTGGCTAACACAGAAGTCTCAGCTGTTACAAGAAGTACAAGAAGCAGCAGCATGATTGTCTTTAAAAAAAAAGGTTTTTAAGGTTACAGTTGACTTCCTCTGTGTGCATTATTTCCATGTTTAACTTTTGTCTTCTTTTAAGTGCTGAGATAGAGAAGAAAATAATAAGGCTATTTCTTACCGCCCTGTCCTGACCTACTGTAAACATTTATCTTGCAGAGCCATAAGTGTGATACTTGGTGACAGGTGGAAGAAAATGAAAAATGAAGAGAGACGGATGTACACACTAGAAGCCAAGGCCTTGGCAGAGGAACAGAAACGTTTAAATCCTGACTGTTGGAAACGAAAACGAACAAATTCGGTACGTTTGCGAAGCAGTCTTCTTCCCTGTGCATACGGTAGCTGCCCAGACCTTCATTCTGCTCCCCTGTGTTGTGTAACCCTTTAGACAGTTGGCAGGAGGTGGGTCAGGAAGAGGGTCTGTCTTCTGAATATTGTATGGGAGTTCCGTGAATTTTGCCAGATTTAGATTGTGAAATGCAGAAGGAAATGTGCCTGACTTGGAGGTTGTACCTGAATTGCATCTGTCTGTTCCCCTCAAAAAAACTTCTAACAAAATCCTCCTCTGTTGTGATTCAGTCAGCAGAAGTTTCTACTTTACCATTTTCTACCTTTTTTTATTCATAATTTATATCGGCACATATGAAGTAGAGGGAACAATTTAGTTTTTTCCCATTAATCCCTGTCTTTTATTCCTCTGCTCTAACTGCAAAATAAATACAATAGGAAGCACTTCTGTAGGGAAAGAAATTGTTATCCACTTTGAATTTAAAAGAGTCCACTGCAGTGTATTAGTAGGTGATGAATGCAGTAGGTAAGATAAGGACTGTCAAGGTAACATCAAAACAAGGAGATTCTGACAACCTACATATTGAACTGGAAGAGTATGTTGGAAGGAAAAGATGCACAGAAGTGCATGCAGTGGCAGGTCCTTTCATCAGCGATTTTATGCCTGGGTAGGAGCATCAAGCAGCCTGTGGATTTCACAGGTTTAAGATTTCATCCTCTGACCCTGTGCTTTCACATGTAAATGAGGCTACTTTCTCAAGAGCATACACAAATGTTCTTAAGTGCAAGGAAGAAACGCTCCTGCACTAAGTCACTTCTTACTGCTGCACATACTTGGTGCAGAGTTTTTAGTCCCTTGTTGCAGAAGGGCTCCCAGCTGCTAGGCACAAGCTGTTTTTTATGTTCACTGTATTCCATTCTAATCAATAGTGACAGCTTCTGTTAAGAGTTCCTTGTGGAAAAATACTACTATTTATTTGTTCTGTTTTTACACTGCTGCGCTCTTGGGTGTTGGATGGCAAGATCGAGTTCACTTCACCCATCCACCTGTGAGCTTAAGGAACTCGGTGTTGCTGTTTGTATGGAACTGACAGGCATAGGGATGGCTTTCTTACTCTGCTTCATAGTAGGGCCTCTCTGTCCTTAGTGTTTTCAGGCCAAGGTAATACTTGCAGAACCTGCTACCTCAGTGTTAGAGCAGGAAGCACCCTTTTAAAATGGTTTTATTTCAGTGAACTAAGAATGTTGTTTGCTTGATCACTTTACCAAATAATGGTGGTGGACCCCATGCTGTGACAAAGTAGTCTTGGTGTTCTTTTGATGATGGGGAGGGAAAGTCATCTGTTGTGGCTTTCTGATTTCTTCTGAGTAACTGGCCAATGATTACAAGTACTTGTGGCTTTCAGAACAAAGGTTTGCTACCTTTCATAGAATGGTAAGGTTGGAAGGGACCTCAAGGATCATCTAGTTCCAACCCCCTGCCATAGGCAGGGACACCTCCCACTAGTACAGCTCACTCAAGGCCTCCTCCAACCTGGCTTTGAACACCTCCAGGGAGGGAGTAGCCACAACCTCCCTGGGCAACCTGTTCCAGTGCCTCACCACCCTCACTGCAAACAACTTCCTCCTAACTTCCTTCCAGTCTAAATCTCCCCTCTGCCAGTTCAAACCCATTGCCCCTTGTCCTGGCATTACAAGACCTTGTCAATAGTCCCTCCCCAGCCTTCCTGTAGACCAAGGTAATGGCTTTAAGGTAATGCCTAGTTCCTCTTTGCCTGGTAACCTCTAACCTGCTTTTCTCTTTTCTCAGGGTTCACAACAACATTAAGTCAGAATTGTCCTGTTAACTCTGTATTTACAAAATGGCTGTTGCTTGATGGCAAGAAGATGCAGTATCAAGGTCTTACTATTTGTTGTGACTTTGTGTGACCATAAAATGCTGACACCATCAAGATGGAAATGATCTAATAAGAGTGCAGATTTGCTTTTTGCAATAGAACATTAAGTAAGCTAAAACTATCAACATTTTAAACCAAATTGCCTTATTTTTCTTCCAGACTTCATATATGTATCAGGTAATATAGGCTTGAAAATGGATATCCTGTGGTGCTACAGTACTTTAGAAGAGGCAAAGGAGGTGTGTAAAAATGTTTATTTTTAAAAGAAAATGTACAAACCCGGGAATTTTAAAATACATAACAGCTGTTTATGTACATTGATTCTTATTGCTGATTCCTATGTATTGCACAACCATATTATTTTCTGGGGTTTTCTGAAATGGCAAAATGTATTATATCAGCCTCTGCTTCCCAGCCCTGCCAAAAAGTTACCAGAAGGTGTGGAAAAGGGAGAGTCTAGTGGAATGTAGCTGTGAAGTTGCTTCTGGGATTGCCATGTATCAAATTTGTATCCTTAAGTGAGATCTTTTTGCACCAGCTGGCACTAGTGAGAGTTGTTACTTCTGATGGAAACAATGGCCCAGGACAGGATGAAACAAATAGGTAGCATTATCTCAAGAAAAATGGTGCTGTTGATATTGCCACCATCATAGTTTTAAACTCTGTGTTTTGTCTTTGCCACATATTTTACAATATTTTTTTTTTTTTTTGCCATAAGACATCTTTATGGTGGGGGCAAACTTTGCACTTAACTATTCGTGCAACACTTGCACTTTACTTATTTTTTTTTTCCCCCTTTACTTATTTCCCCCCCCCCTTTATTTTTTTTCCCCTCCCTGTCTAAACTTAGAGCAGCTGCATTAGGTTTTTGATGGCTTCTGCTGTGAACTTTTACAATCATGGCTTGTCAACAGCTGTGTGTTTCTTGGTTTTTTGTTGGTTTGTTGTTTTGTTTTTTTTTTTTAAAGAATCACAACTGTAAATTTCAGTTTATGACACGTCTCCATGGTGTTGCCCCCAAGATTTTTGCACACTATATTCTTGTATATTATTACAAATAAATTCATTAAAATTTGGTGGTGTGTAGTTTGTAATGTGAAGACAACTAAGCACTGAGCCCTGCAGAGGCAAACTTGTTCCTGCAGCAGACTCTTTATGCGGACCCGAGTCAAGTGTATTTTGACACTGCAGTTGCTAGGAAGCTGCTGAAGATTTCAAATACTGGATTCAGGACTGGATTCGGTCATTGTTCTTTATTACAGTTTAAGCAAAAAGTTGAAATCAATATAAAATTATTTCAAAGCAAAGAGCAGGGCAGTAGAGAACCATTTGTGTTACTTAGAAATCTTTTCTATTGTGTGAGATGGAAGCTGGTGATCCTGGCACTTCAAAAGTACCATTTTCTGAATAAGGCTAAACTGTATCCAGCTGCTCAAAATGATACTTGTAGGAAAAGAGCTATTCCTTATTTGAGATATTCAGCAGTTGTACTGTAATGGTTATGCTTTAATTTTGTACCTTTCTAAACTCAAATGCTGAAGAATAATTCATTTTTATTAGATGGAGGCTTAGAGCAAGCACATAGAAATTGTACAATTTCCTCATCATATTTGCGTACAAAGAAGTTTCTATAACGCAAACAAAGCAAGAAGAGGGAATGCTCACAGATGAACTGCAGGCAAGCAGGTCTCACTGTAAAGCTGATGTTGTGGGGAGTCATTTACACAAAGCAGGAGCAGGTCTGTTGCACCCAAGTTGCTATACCTGCCTTACTTTGAGTCATCATCCAGGTAACACTCACTGAAGGGTCGCCATCGCTTTCTGCAGCAGCTGAACCATTATGGGATAGACTGGTGCAAATTCTTTTCCCTCTCTTGTTCTTACTGATTGAACATAAGCTTCCAGTGCACCACTGAAAAAAAATAAATAAAAAGTAGCTGAATTAATGAAATACCAACCAAGTGAGCCAAGTGCAGGAGCTGCAAATGAAATGAATCTGCTTCCTTATTACAGAACCTTCCTCAGATGGACTTGCATGCCTCTTTGGATAGAAGGAGGTCCAAAAAGGCCTTACAAAGCTTTACACGGTGCTTCATGATCTTTCCCTCCTTTCTTGCATGGTTTGAGGAGCAAAGAAGTTAACATTTAAATAGTCATCAGCAGCATGTTGCAGATGGCTTGAAATGACAGCTCTGACGCACAGACTCAGGCATGCTGCTGTACTGGTAACCTTTAGAAGTGAAAAGAATAGACTCCAGCTGCTCCAGACACCAAGAGTATGACTTGCAGAATGAAAACTGGGGCACTGGTGAACAGCCAGGATGCCTTCAGGTGACCTCCTGCCTAAGTCTTTTGAACTGCCACCATCCTTTGGGAAATGCTGGGCTAACACACAAAGTGTACATTTGTACATCTTGGCTTGTGGTGTTCTGGCATGTCGTAGGATGTCACACATGGAAGTAGTCTTTCTTGTGTTAGTTCCACAAATACATTTGGAAGCTAAAAGGGGCAGCTCTGATGATGTACTAGTCTGTATGTGATTAAATGTGCTTTACAGCACAGGGCCACCAACAGTATTGTTGAATGGCCACAGGTCTGTAAAACAAAGCCTTCATAAATGGTCAGGTTTTGACTTACTTAGCAGTTTATTAAATAGGTCAAGTTAGTTTTGCCATACTTGAATATGGCCTCTAACTTAGTATCTTTTCCTCTCCTTTTTCTGTTCCTGTAACAGCCACAGTGATCTCAGGGTTTCCTTGTAAAAACTCTGTAGTACATTCAGTTGGTGCTATAGACAACAAAATTGTGACATCGAGAAAAACACCTGTGCAAGCAAACAGACTCCCGTTTCAAGTGGGGACTAGGAGAAGTCCCTGCTTCGTGGCTGTTTGTTGTCTGGTTGGTGACAGCTGCATGCTAATACAAGCTCTCATCACAGACCTTCCCAGCTGTACCCAGGCACCAGCCTGCAGGGAAGGAGGTCCCGATGCTAATACCTGAAGCAGCAGAGCTAAGATTGTTACACTGGGTCATGGAGGGGGTGGGGAAGAAAGCAGTCTTGGGTTTCATTTTTTTGCGTCCCTTTAGAGAAGTGTGGGACACACCAGCATGGCAACTCTACCAGTGAGGAGTGCTGGATTTTGGTGGCAGGAACATTCCCAGTCTCAGAGGGAGAAGGAATGGTGTGGGACACAGTTGAGGGAGATGGGTGACACTGAGAGCAGCTGCAGGGTTGCCAGTCTGGGTCAAGGCATAGCAGTCTACACGCTTGCTACTTCAATGGACAAGCCTGTGGTGAAAGTGTGCATTCCTGCACAGAGAGTTCAGGGGCCCTAACCCCCTGTGTGCCTGCTGGCTACTGGAGGGGATAGGTGGTAGGTAGGCATTTAATTGGCAAAACTTACGGAAAGCAGAAACACTGAAGGTTATGTTTCCAACACACAGTCAGTCTCCTCCTGGAGTAAGATAATGAGAGATAGGAGAGGCCAAGATTCCCCTGTGATGCAGCACTGAGTCGCTACAGCCAAGCCCATCAATTCTTGCAAACCAGAGAGGAGATGCTAGGAAAAGGGGTCATAAAGCCTGTGAGTAAAGCTATTGCTAAACCTGCAAGAGTGCTGAACTTCACCTAAATGAACACCCATGCCAGAGCAGTGCTGCCCATCTCCAGCAAGGTGCATTTATTAGCAAATGGGAGATGTTCCTCAGCCCGAGAGCCTGTACTGTTTGTTGGCAAGATGAACATGAGCTTTGGATTCTGGCCTCACAAGCTGGTCCTGAGGCTGCACCTACTGCTGCCAGCACTTCTTATCACCATCAAAGCTAGGTGCTGAGCTCTGCCAGAACGCAACTGGAAGAGCTGGGTGCCCATATACAGCACAAGCATGTGTGCAACACACAGAGGCAGTGTTGTATCCCTGGCCTGTCGCTGATGAAGTTTGACAGATTGAAGTATGCAGCTGTGCAACCAAGGAACCTGAGGCAGCTGTTCTGAGCACACAATGGGAATGAAATAGCACAGGCACAAGCTGATGCTTACCACAATTCCTGAGGTGCCCAGGCAGGGCAGCTGAATTTCAGACTCACTTTGCTGAAGCCCAGGGCACACTGTCTGAGACTGAGGTCATGCAAAAGGAGAATGGATTGGATTACTGGAGTTGAGAGGCTTCAGAGCAAGGAAGCAGTCCCTTGCATTGGCCTGGATGCACTTGAGCAAGTCCTTCAAATTTTGTTAGCAATTTACCAGTGAGTTATTGCTGAGTGGTCCACAGCAGGTACCACCACACTCTGAAGAGCCAGTTCACATGTTTTGCACATCAACAAACAGCAAGAGAAAAGTTACTCCCCATTACAAACAGGAAGGCAGGGAAAGAATATTTATCTAGCCAAAATAAAGCTTTTTGCACCTAGTCAGCACCCAGAAGACTTTAAGCCTGCTCTTCCCAATGATCTCTGGAGAGAATCCTGGGGTCTACAGATAAAGAGGCAACAACTACAATACTACAAAAGTGCTTCTTGTGCACCTCACCCCAGTCTTATCAAAGGCCATCAACATAATGGACTGCAGAGAGACCGTGCACCTCCACAGGTATGTTTTAAATCCCAAGATTTAAAGAGAAGAGATGAGGGTAAGGGACAGCAGGTGCTTGTTTTCAACAAACTGGCCTCGTGGCAATAAGGGGCAGAACATGTGATGGGCAGGCTGAGCAGTAGGTGGGAGATGTTGGCAGGGAAGGCTCACGGATCCCATCATACCGAGAGGAGATGCTTCATAAGAGTCAGATGTGTTTCACATTTCCAATCAGGTCAGCCCTCAAGTGCTCTGTTCAGCATGTTGAACGTGTTAGGTGTCAGTTACCTTCTACTAAAAACAGCCTCTTGTATTAAGAACACAGCTGAGAAACTCCTGTGACAGTTTTGTTACTGTAGCTGTCATTCATCTTGCTGAATCTCTCACCTTCCACTCATCAGTGTCCTTGTCTTTATACACTCCCTGAAGTTTGTTGGTCCCAGATAGTTTTTAGAAGTTACCAAAAGCTGAAAATAGAAATGAAACATATTGACCTGCTTAACTTAGAAAGCTCTGACACCTCTTGGTGGAATTGTGGGTTGGCATCATTGTCCAGATGGTAACACTGCTATCCCTTTCTGACTTTAACTCCTTGCTTTGAAAAAGCCCTTGGAAAAAAGATGACAGATAACCAGATCCCTTCAGATGAAAGAGAGATGCTCTACTCTAAAAGCAGCACCCAAAACCACTCAATGTCAGCCCTTGATAATCCTCAGCCAGACTGTTATTCCCATCAGATCAAACAAGAAGGAATAAGATTTAGGCTACGCTAAGTGCCAAACACCATTTATTAAAGCCCTGCTGTCACACCTCCTCAAAGCTTTTAGCTTTTTTTCCTTCTGACTCAAAAGAATCTGTTTTAACTGGCAAAACCAGCTCCATCTTTGGCAGCCACTGTCCTCATACAACTCACAAAGGAGCTAAAAGGACCTTCGCCTTGTAACTGCCCAGACTCTTCTTCCCAGCAGAGACCGAGAGCTGAGAGATGTTGACCTTTGTCAGTGCTCCTTCTGCCGTGCTTGCTCTTTTACTGTGGTTTGGCATGTGCTGTTTCAAAGAGACACAGCTGAACTGCAGAACTCTACATTAAGGGAAACAAAAGCTTTCTCAGTACTCTAAATGCATGCACTATTTTCCCACGTCACATGCTTGCATCTCCAACAGAAATACTGAAACACTCTAGAGCTGACTTAAAATGCAGTTCATAATCAATGATTTTGCTCAAAAAGCTGAAGCAAAAGCTGTTTTTCTCAGGCAGTTTTACTAATGACCTAATCCATGACATAGGCATGGTGAGCAGACCTCACCAAATACCTGACACCTGAGCCTTCAACTTGTGAAGGTTGTTTTGCAAATGCTGCATCTCCTGCTGGTGGGAGAACGACTGACAGCCACTGCAGTGCTAAGAGAATGATCAAGTCATGGAGAAACATCTACCACCAAAGAGAGGACATGGACGCATCCAGGGCAAAAACTAGAGGCTACACGTACCCACCAAGGCAGAGCAGCACTTTCCCTGCATGTAAGCAGGTGTAAGAAAGCAGCTGGAGGGGCCTCACACTGAGTGAGAGGATGAAAAGCTGTGGCATTTGCTAAAGGCTGGGAGCCAAGAGGAAGCTGCAGTGACCTGGAGCTTCATACCCTACCTGGTGACTATAGAACAGCTCACAAACATGGCCAAGCTCTGATCAGCTTAGGAAACTTCCTCTGCTTTGCTGCCTGTGGTAGTGATACAATGGCAACAGGCCAGGCGGCCTGTCCATCCTATTAGAAACAGCATTCCCAGAAAGGAAAGGCAGAAATCATGAATCCAGGGATGTTTGCAGGCCAGAGAATAATGGTGAGGTTTCTTCAGAGTGGGAGGGAGGAAGGAATAGGCTGGAAGCAGTAGCCGAAAGCACCGATGGTCATAACACAGATGTGCTTTCAGAAGCCACATCTAGGATGGGGATTTTGTTTCTCTGAAGATGGTTACCGAGGCTAAGGGTGGGATGTGGGGAAAGGCAGACAGTGCAGGGAGCTGTTTATGACAATGCAAGATGGTTGGTGCTGCGTGCAGCCAGATCTGAGCTCAGGCTGGCTGAGCTGCGCAGCTTGAAACAACATGCTTCACTGAAGCTGCCCAGAGCTCTACCTGAGAGCAGCTCTTTTGAAGAGAGAAATGAGTGTGGCTGCTTTGTTAACACTTGAAATGCAGATTCTGTGATGACATTTTTGGGAACCTTTACTGGTTTTAGCTCAGATGAGCTTTTGTAAGCTATGCTGGCAGGACAGCATTCCATTCAGATGCACCTGTTTACCATTTAATCCTGGTCTTACAAAAGGCAGGCTTGCTCAGGCAGAGGACACTATAAAAACATCAGTGCAGAAGTAGTAATGGGAAATAAATGGCATCATGGCTGAAAGCAGTATCATGAAGTCTCCAGCACAGGAGAGATCACAGCTGCTGTCATGCAAGAAGATGTAATTTATGGTTATGCTACCAATGCTTAAGAAGATGGGAGAAACCCTGTTTATGTAATATACAAAACATACTGTTGAAGGGATTAGACTATACAATGCCCTAAATTCAGCATCTTCCAGTCTAATAAAGGACATAAAACCTGTTCAGCAATCTGTTTCTATTTTAAAAGACAACCTATGGTATACATTACCAATACTGTTTGTAAAAGAGAGCCCTGGAAAGTGGGTTGGTGGGATGTTCTTGCATATATTAATGGTTCATTAAAAATGCCATAAGAAGTAAGGGGAAAAGAAAATGTAAGTTTAAGATGCCCTCCCACGTAAGGAAAAGGATTTTAAAGTACTTATTAAATTACTTCACTTGCTTGAGCAAAAACATGAGCTTTCTTGGAAATCAGGACAAGCTGATTATACAAGACCCAGATAATTACTTTTTCAGAGAGTGACAGAATTATTGAGGCTGGAATAGACCTCCAAGATCATCAAGTCCAGCCTGTGACCTAACACCGCCACACTGACTAGAACATGGCACTATGCACCGCATCCAATCTCTCCTTAAATGCCTCCAGGGACAACTCCCAACACCTCCTGGCCAGTCCATTCCAATGTCTAATTACCCCTTTCCTGGCATCCAACCTAAATCTCCCCTGACGAAGCTTCAGGCCATGCCCTCTTGTCTTGCCGCCTGACCCCCCACCTGACTACAATTTCCCTTTGGGTAGAGAGTGATAAGGTCTCCCCTCAGTCTCCAGGCTGAACAGCCCCAGCTCCCTCAGCCTCTCCTCATTAGACTTCCCCTCCAGTCCCTTCACCAGTCTCATTGCTCTCCTCTGGACCCACTCCAGCACTTCAATACCTTTCTTGAGCAGAGAGTGCTCGAGGTGAGGCATCACCAATGTTATTTCACAGAATCACAGAATGTTAGAGGTTGGAAGAGACCTCCAGAGAGAATCGAGTCCAACCCCCCTGCCAAAGCAGGATAACCTAGGACAGTCAGCCTCACCATAAAGAAGTGTTTCCTCATACTGAGGTGAAAATTTCTGTGTTACAGCTTGTTCCTGCTCTTAGTCCTACCACTGGGCACCACCAAAAAGAGACTGGCCCCTTCATCTTGACACCCCACCCCCCCAGGTATTTATAGCCGTTAATAAGTGCCAGCCGTCTCAAGACCAAACAGCCTTAGGTCTCTTAGTCTTTCTTCATAGGAGACATTCAAGTCCTGCAATCATCCTCACAGCTCTCCATTGGACTCTCTCCAGCAGATCCCTGTCGCACTTCAACTGGGGAGCCCAAAACTAGACAGGTGTGGTCTCACCAGGGCAGAGTAGAGAGGGAGGAAAACCTCCCTAGACCTGCTGGACACACATTCCTCAGTGCACTCCAGGATGCCACTGGCCCTAATGGTCACAGAGGCACATTGCTTTCCCATGAATAACTTGCTGTCCTCCAAGGTCTTTCTCTTCCTGGAGCTGCTTTCCAGCAGGACAACCCCTAGTCTGTACTGGTGCCTGGTGTTATTCCTCCCCAGACACAGCACTCTGCATTTATCCTTATTGAACTTCATGAGGTTCCCCTTTGCTCAGATCTTCAGCCTGCCCAGATCCCCTTGGATGGCAGCACAGCCTTCTGGTGTGCCAGCCACCCCCAACGCTCTCACATCATCAGCAAACTTGCTGTGGGTACACTCAACCCCCTCATCCAGGTCACTTCTGAAGATAGTGAACAAAACTGAAGGCAGTGCTGATCCCTGGGGAACACCACTGGCCACAGGCCTCCATCTAGACTTGGCGCTGTTGATCTGTTGTTAAGCCAGTTACCAATCCTCCTCATGGTGGATTCAACCCATGAAGAGTTTTATCTGCATTTAAAGGGTAAAAAAAAGAGTACATCATTTGGGTTGTGCTTAAAGAGATCTTAAAGAGTATCACTGAGAATTACATTAATCCATCAGTTAGTTTTATACGGAACTGTGAATACTAGGGCTGCCATGCTGGGCTCTGACTTGGTCAAATGGAGTCTGATTTAAACTGTGAGCTTCAGAAGAGGAAGGAATCATCTTTCTGGTCAGTAGTGAAGTATCCCTGTGCACCGAGGCCCTGATCAACTGTCTGGGTAGCTGGAGGATAGCATGGTCAGATTTTCCTTTCACTTGCTTAAAAGTCTGATTGCTTTGGCCAGTAATGTGCTCTTGTTGTGAAGGCCAATGCCATTCTGGGGTGTATTAGAAAGGGTATGGTTAGTAGGTTGAAAGAGGTTCTTGTCCCCCTCTACTCTGCCCTGGTGAGGCCCCATCTGGAGTACTGTGTTCAGTTTTGGGCCACCCAGACTGGGAACTGCTTGAAACAGTCCAGCATGGAGCCACAAAAAAGACAAAGGGAGTGGAACACCTTCCTCACAAGGAAAGGCTGAGGGAGCTGGAGCTCTTTAGCTTGTAGAGGAGGAGTCTGAGGGGTGACCTCATTAATGTTTATCAATACATGTCAAGAGTGAATGCCAAGAGGATGGAGCCAGGCTCTCCTCATAGAATCACAGAATGGTAAGGTTGGAAAAGATCTCAAAGATCATCTAGTTCCAACCCCCTGCCATAGGCAGGGACACCTCCCACTACTACAGCTCACTCAAGGCCTCATCCAACCTGGCCTTGAACNTTCTCTTCTCCAGGCTGCAGAGCCCAAACTCTCTCAGCCTGTCCTCAGAGCAGAGCTGCTCCAGCCCTCTGATCATGCTCGTGGCCTCCTCTGGACCCACTCCAACACTTCCATGTCCTTCCTGTGCTGAGGGCTCTAGAACTGCACACAGGACTCCAGGTGGGGTCTGACAAGAGCAGAGTAAAGGGGCAGAATCCCCTCCCTTGCCCTGCTGGCCACACTGCTCTTGATGCAGCCCAGGACTCGGTTGGCTGTCTGGGCTGCATGTGCACACTGCAGGCCCATGTTGAGCTTTTCACCAACCCAGACTCCAAGGTCCTTTTCCTCAGGGCTGCTCTCAGCCATTCACCACCCAGCCTGGATTTGTGCTTGGGATACTCAATGACAGGTCAAGGGGCAATGGGTGAAGCTGAGGCATAGGAAGTTCCATGGAAATGTGAGGAAGAATGTGAGGGTGACAGAACACTGGAACAGGCTGCCCAGGGGAAGAGCGACAGGGATCTCCTCCCTCTCTGGAGATACTCATGACCCTCCTGGAAGTATTCCTGTGTGATCCGGTACAGGTGATCCTGCTCTGGCAGGGAGGTTGGACAAGATGATCTTTAGAGATCTCTCCCAACAGCTAACATTCTGTGATTTTCTGCAAACTTCAGGGCAATGAGGAAAATGGAAAATAAGCTGTGTAAGAGCACTTGTCTGACACCGGATATGAGTGCCGCAGAAGTTACTCTCCAATAAGTCAGTAAAATCTCCAACAGCATCACCTGTAGGACAACAAATTAGCAAGAGCCATCTCTGGTTTATCCCAGGCTGCATAATGAAAAGATCAATGGGACCTGCATTGACAGACAAGCAGCAAGTGACAGGGAGGGCTTTTATGAATGGTCTGTGCTGGCCGCGGCGGTGCTCAGCGGCGCAGGTGGCACAGCCAGCACGTGGCTGCCCTCTGGCCACGCTGCGCGGCTGCTGCCTGCTTGGTTTAAGCTGAGCAGGGCAGTGACCCAGCACAGCTCTGCTGCTCGTGGAAAAGCTGTCATGCTGCTGTGCCTAGCAACACAGAAGCTACTGCACAGACAGAGCTTTTGTGGCAGTTCCCAAGCTGGCATTTGTCTCTGCCTCCTAGCAAGTTAGCGGTGAGAGCCACTCTCTGGCTCAGGTCATCAGCTCATTGTGAAATGAATCCTCCACTGGGCCTGGCTTTCAATTTTGCTCCAGCAATGGTGAGTTTGAATAAGTGGAGTGTAGTCACACTCTAATGGCAAAGATAAGAATTGGGCCCTTGAGGGAATGAACTGTCCTTAAGGCCAGTTCAAATCCTGCCTCATCTAACAGGTTTTCTTTTATAGAAGTTTGAGTTTTTGAACAATTTAAAAAGAAGGAGAAGAAAATGCCCCAGCCACTTAGAGAAGTGCTCCTTTTAACACATTCCCTGCTCTGGGAGGATGACTGCAGCAGGATCATCTCACCCAACTTTCAGTGCCTGCAGGGCAGGTGTCTGCCTGACAGAGTTCCCATGTCGCTGCCCACGCTCTCTTCACTGAGCAGAGAAAATGGAGTTTTCAGGACACAGCGTAAGTGACCTATTTTAGGCATCTACTTCAGGATGAGATGAACTGTCCCCAGTAGAGCCTGTTTCTTCTCTCTGCCAACTATAAAGCAAGTCTAGCTAACACACCTCTGGCCAGGTAAATCCCACTTGTCAAGTTGATTGTGTACAGAACAAAGTGCACAAAAATGCTCAGGATGCTGCTAATTCATAACGTTAACATCATGTTACACACGAAGCATTTAAGATCTATGGAGTAGAAGAAGCACTGCAATTAGCTTTAATATGAAGCTGTGAGGGTTCTGATAACACAAGTAAATTAATAACTAAGCAGCAGTTCCCTAGAGTAATTGCATAGTCATTACAAAGGGAAGTTGCACAAAATTATCATTTGCAAGGTTGCAGCAAACATAATTTCCTGATGGAGGCCAGTGCAGGGATCTGAAGACTCAGAACATCTGAGATCCAATTAGCACAGTTGAACAAATACAGGTAGAAAACGCTTGAAGAGGGTGACCAATAAAGAGTCCAGACAAATAAGCAAGACATCTGTAGTTCATACAATCATAGAATCAACCAGGTTGGAAGAGACCTCCAAGCTCATCCAGCCCAACCTATCACCCAACCCTAGCCAATCAACCAGACCATGGCACTAATTGCCCCATCCAGGCTTTGCTTCAACACCTCCAGAGACAGCAACTCCACCACCTCCCTGGACAGCCCATTCCAATGCCAATCACTCTCTCTGGCAAAAACTTCCTCCTAATATCCAGCCTAGACCTCCCCTGGCACAGCTTGAGACTGTGTCCCCTTGTTCTGTTGCTGGTTGCCTGGCAGAAGAGACCAACCCCACCTGGCTACAGCCTCCTTACAGGTAGCTGTAGGTAGCAACGAGGTCTGCCCTGAGCCTCCTCTTCTGCAGCCTGCACACTCCCAGCTCCCTCAGCCTCTCCTCACAGGGCTGTGCTCCAGGCCCCTCCCCAGCCTTGCTGCCCTTCTCAGGACACCTTCCAGCACCTCAACATCTCTCTTCAATTGAGGGGCCCAGAACTGGACACAGCACTCAAGGTGTGGCCTGACCAGTGCTGAGTCCAGGGGCAGAATAACCTCCCTTGTCCTGCTGGCCACACTGTTCCTGATCCAGGCCAGGATGCCATTGGCTCTCCTGCCCACCTGGGCACACTGCTGGCTCATGTTCAGCTACTCTCTCCCAGTACCCCCAGGTCCCTTTCTGCCTGGTTGCTCTCCAGCCTCTCTGTCCCCAGCCTGTAGCACTGTTTGGGGTTGTTGTGGGCAGAGTGCAGAACCCTGCACTTAGCCTTGTTAAATCTCATCCCATTGGCCTCTGCCCACCCATCCAGCCTGTGCAGGTCCCTCTGCAGAGCTCTCCTACCCTCCAACAGATCCACACCTGCTCCTAACTTGGTGTCATCTGCAAACTGACTGATGCTGGACTCAAT
>VWZE01025275.1:0-17392 GCA_013396675.1 Eubucco bourcierii | reverse complement strand
CCAACCTTGGTGATGCTGTGATACTGTGATACTGTGTGATCTACTGACAACAGCAGAATGATGAAGATAATGTATGATTGTGCCAAACGACTGATTTCTCATCATTTAGAAGAGCAACACCAGCTAAGATGATGAGTTCTCACCCCTCATACCCTCCTAAACCTGCATCTGTAATTAGCACACAGAAAGAGCTCTTTGTTTGTAGCTCTGGTTGTGTGTAAATATTTATTAACAACTGATAAAGCAAGAAGAGCTAATTAAACAGTAGCAGCTCTTACTCAGCAAGATTTCACTCTGTTATGCTCAGGTAAATCTAGGTGTTGGACATTAAAAGTTAGCAGCAGGCACCGTGAGGAAGACAATTAAGCAGCAGCAAGGAAGCGTCGCAGCCTGCCAGACTTTTATTGAGGCAGGTCATAAAATGGTATTGTTCACATTTTCCAAGATTCATTGGAAGTCTTGTAATTGATGACAGAACTAAGAGGACAAGCAGCTCTCTCAAGCACAGTGCAATGCTCTCCATGCCATTGATAATGACCTGCTTGCATTTACAAGAAATAAGCTCCAGCATCCTTTTATTGATAGAAAACTGCCCACCATTGAGGAAGTCCAAACAGTTTTGAAGAAGCTAAAGATAAATAAAGCTATTAAAACCTACTCTGTTTCTCCTGAGCTGCTAAAGTCTGTGGCCTCTTAATTGCTACTAACCTACAGACGCTGTCCAAACTCATTTGAGAGAATAATCATGTACTCAATAACCAGCACATTGGAATAGCAATAATAAAATACCACAGAAAAGGAAAGATGACTGAGCAAAAAGGCACTGCTTAGCTTAATTCTGTGTTTAATACCTGGTAACTTTTGCCTGGGTCATGCTCTGAAGATTTGCTATCAGGGTGATTTCCACAATAAAATCATCTCGGGGACAGTCAATATTTTGAAGGCACATTCACAGCTTGGTGTTTTTGTAAGGTGACATCCTAGGAAGGTTGTATGGCCTCAGCCACGAATCCCAAAAGATGATTTAACTGGAGATAGACTTGGTATATTTTATTTTTGACTATTTTTTCTTTTGCTCCTTCATCCTCCTGCACAACAGTGGGACTGCTCCATGTTTTCAAGGGGAGACAACAGACATCCTCTCTGTGGTGAACACCACCACCTCAAGGGCAGGTTAAGTAGCCATTCCAGGGCCATGCCGCAAGATGCATTGGGCAGCATCCAGTGTTGGGATTTCTAAATCAATAAGCAGGTTGGATCTTCTGCTAAATGGCTGGCTAATTTGGTCTTT
The DNA here is from genome assembly GCA_013396675.1 of Eubucco bourcierii. Lineage (NCBI taxonomy): Eukaryota > Metazoa > Chordata > Aves > Piciformes > Ramphastidae > Eubucco > Eubucco bourcierii. Next base: position 16,101 of record VWZE01025275.1, on the reverse strand, counting down.
CTCTTTCAGACTGGACATACTTCTTTAAGGAATCCTTGCAGATACCTGACAGTTCCACAAATTCAGCCCCTGCAGTGACAGATTAAGCCACCTAAATTAACCACTTCACCAAAATTTGCACCAGCATTTCTAAATCTACTGTGCACAGAGAATCATAGAATCCTTGAATGGTTTAGGCTGGAAGAAATCTTAAAGATCATCTAGTTCCAAGACCCCTGTCAAAGTCAGGGACACCATGGGCCATAAACTCTTCTCTAGATCACTGACTCAGATGGAGCCCCTGCAGATTTATATCAGCTGAAGAGCTGGCCAATAAGCATTACTGCAGTGCTGGCGTACTGCAATGAGGCTGGAGAAAAGATCATTTAAAGATAATATATTCTGCTTTCTCTTCCAACCTGTTCCACAGATAACTATCATGAATTTGCAGATCTCTCCATAAGTCACTGTAAAAGCATGTCATTTTTCTCTGATCTTTAATTTCTTGAGTAGCTACTTCCTTAATTGTAGTTTACAGATAATTCCAGGTAGAGTAGGTGTCATTAAAACCTCATTTGTCACTCAGTAGTGACTACAGTAACACAGTGTCTCCCACTGTAACTAGGAGAAGGCTCCACAATAATTGCACATCCCCAGGCAGTGAACACCGAGAGTTTAATGGTACCAACTGCAACTGCAGCAGGAGGAGAAAAGCCCAACTTACATAATACAGAGTATGTTAATATAGCAAAACATCCTCTGGCAGATAGTATCAAAGGGCAACAACACCTCTTCCAGACCCTGGACTGCAAATTTAGTCACAAAAATTGAATCTAGAGTTTTTAGGGTAGGAAAAGCATAGTCTGGAGGGAGGTGCATCTTCTGTTGTTAGGGCTCATTAGAGCCACAGGGTTTGACTCAGTTGAAGCTAAGGAAAAGTGCTCTGAGGTGTCTCTTCCTAGAGGAGAAAAGGGCCTGCTTAAGGAGCTGCAGACAGTCACATGCTGGGGAGAAAGTCATTAAAAGGTTACCTTTTGCAATTGAGAATGTGCCACTTAAAGTGTAACTGTCAGGATGGTAAATGCATTAAATCAAATTAACTCCACTGTAGTGAAGGAAGTGTGAGAAGGAGAGAGGATAGTTGGAGTGGTTTATATCATCTATGAGAGAAAGCAGTGGCGCAGAGAAAACTTTCTCACTGTCATTTATTAAAATTACACTCAGCACTTTCCTCCCTTGCTTTAGAAACATAAACAGATTGTTGGCCTGCTCTCATCTCACCAGTGGGAAAACAACAGTGCAGAGCTTAAGTGGCAATTTTAAGGTAAAGTAGATAGCTACAGCAAGCCCGTGGGAGCCAGAGCCAGAGTTAAGGGTAGATAGGTAAGTTACTTTGCATGGGCACTGACCTAATGGAAGGGGGTACATAGCTCTGTGGCTGGGCTATTAGTTTAGCAAAGTGCCCACTCTAGCTCATAACACCACCTGAAATAAAAACAAAAGTCACATGTATCTCTTGGCTTGTATTGCACTCAGTCCAATTTACACAACCACAGCAGTTAACTACAATTTTGGAAGCAGTGTCTTGGTTAGGCTCAAACAGAAGGGTAAGCACAGCAAACTTGCCCCTGAACAGAATAATAATATTTCCCTTCTTCATTTTCAGTGGGAAAAAAAATAATTATGGCAACCCCAGTAAACAAATCTCCTTGTGGTTGTAAGGAGTCTGAACATTTTCAGGTGGCTTGACATTGATACTAATACAGTGAGAGCTTTTTGTGACTTCTTTCTATGCCTTCATGCCTATCATCCTCAAATGTGTTTCTAGCTATGGGTCAAGTAGAAAAAAACCCAAAGATGTCAGAGTCCTAATCAATAGATGTGTATATGAGAGGAGGAATTAGTGCATACGAGAGGAAGAATTAGTGCAATTAGCATACAATCAGTGGGTAAATTTTTAATAGCTATATCCACATCCATGGCTGTCATCTTTATTCTGTCCAAACTCTCTTTGGCTTTTGGCATCTTACCACATCAGTCTAGCCTAGCCTGGTACTTGGAGCTGCCTACTGGGGGCAAAAATCAACAAAAGCCTTCCCCTCTTCATATCTTCTACTCACTGTCAACAACAGCCTCAGGGAGGAAGGGCAGATGGATCCTATCACCATCTCCTCTCCAGGGGATGCACTGAGGATTGCTGCACGAAGACTACCCCAGTTCTGCAGTTCCTGCAGGGCAGCATGTGATTTGCCCCTCTCACACAGGAGAGCTGCCCTGGTTTCAAGGCATCTGTGACACCCTGCTCCCAGAGAGACAGAAGGGCAGGAGCAGTCCCTTCACATGAGGAAGGAATTAAAATGGCAATTAGTATTTAACAAAAGGCATTTTGATTCAGTGCCATAACCAATAGAAAGCATGGTGGAAACAGCAATGAAATTTAAAAGTGGAGAAAGTCTTTAAGGCTTATTTGCCAAAAATGGCTATTTAGATATGTATTCATGCACAGTACTTTTTGTGATGATCTCCAAAAAGCAATTTCAGATGCAGCTACCTAATGCATAATAAATAAAAATAACAAATGAGACATGGAAAGCAGTGAACTTGTGCTATTGCCAGGAATGGTATTCCTCAAACACTGGTTTTAATCCTACTCTGGTTTTTATGGGTTTGATAAAGCACCTCACTGCATCACAGAAGACTACTAAACCTCATCAACTTATTAAAAATTCCTTTATGTGCCACAAAAGGGAAAAAAAATAACTAGACAAAAAAATAACTGGTATGAATCCCCTGCTGACAGACAGGCACACACCTGCCTTGCATTTCTCCATTGCTAATACCCATGTTAGCCTTGAAAGCGAAATCCAAACAAATTTCAGATACTGAGTAAACAGATACTAAGAACATGCCCCAAATCAGGTGCAACTAGGCAACAGTTTGACATGAGGAACATAAGGATAAAACTGCTGGGAAAACTCTGAAGCTGTTTTGTCACTTTGGAAACAGTCAGAGACAGTACCCCAACGGACCTCGCAAAGAAAGAAAGAGACTTGACTCACCAGGTTAGGTTTTCGATCCTTTGCACATGTCAGAAAGATCTGGAATATCTATGCAGCTGCAAAGTTCATGCACACTTCAGTCTGCATAAACTGCAGGAATTTGTTTCCTGTTTGAGATCGCACTTCTGGAAAGGCATCGGTCCTGGGGTGACAATGCACCTTCAAGCACAGACAGAGCGTATCATTTCCTAGAGTAAAAAACTAACAGGGGCCACAAAATCACAGCTATCTCTGGGGGACACACAATGGGTTTCTGAAAAATGTGCTGCTACAGAGTATCAGTTTCACCAGGTAGTACAATGTCAACATGCCTGCAGATGGAACAACCTCCTTGACTAGGGATGACCATGGGCCCACTGTACGTACAGGCAAAATGAGCGCTCTTTGTGTGTAATTTATCCAACCTATTTTTAACAAGATTGAACTATTTTTTTACTTCTGTTCATAGAGCAACAATGACTTAATCTTGAGGCATCTCCCAAAAGCCAAATGTCCCCCAGGAAAAACGCATCCTTGGAGAGGAAGATGAAAATGTCAGAGTGCTTCCCAATTAAAATTTAAAGGCGCCTCTCTCTCTCTCTCTTTGCAACTCCTCTAATTTGGAAATATTCAATAGTCTGTAAGGTACCTGCCAGGGGTTTCCAGTACCACCTACTCTATTCTGCATTTCATTATAATTTAAGTGAATCCTAAAGCTTAGGCATAAAACATAGGGAAAGGCATGGATGTACTTTATACCTCTGTCACACCAGTGAGTTTATTGGAATAGCACTGGAATCTCTTTCTCTCCTGCCTACATCAATAAATTTGGACCTAAGACTAGATAAATGTTTTGAGCATATATTTTTAGAGCCTAATTTTTAAATGAATGGCAAATAGGAACTTCAGATACTGAGGTCTGCTGCCATCAGATATCTTCATGGTGTCTAGCCACATCTTCTCAAAATTTGATCACTTATCTGGTTTCTGTAGGGAAGCTATTAAAGGAGTTTTCTAAAATGTAGTCTGAGAAGTAATTACTCTGGGAGATGTATGCTGAGTAACAGTCTTTCAAAGACCTCAATGGTAAATTACAAGACAACAGGAAAAATGATGGCCTTTTAATTTTTTTATCTAATCAAACATCTTTTATTTACATGATCTACTAGTTAGCTCCACCATATTGAAGCTGACGGACTGTCCAAGGTACTTTAGTCCTTAATTACTGAAATGAAGCAAGAACCTCCATTGAATGATGTGTATATTTTCCCTATCACCATGAAAGAGATCCTCCTCCTTGTGATTTAATCAGAGCCATGTCCTTTCTGTAAATAATGTTTAATCATCTTAGTCAACCTCATTTTTATAACGGTCCCTGTCACTGGAGCTCAGAAAGATATTAATCCATGATCACACACACATACACACACACACACACACACACACACAAGGATTGCCACTCAAGATCAGAAGATATTTATATTCTTTTATTTACTAGGAATTCTTTCCAAGATCAGATTAAATGAGTGAATCAGATAAGAATTTCAGGGAATTTTTTTCCAAAGCCCATCCTTACACCCACCCACCAGTTGATCCAGTGGGCTGATACCTGCTGGCAACAGCATCACTGGCTTTGTAACATACACTAAACCATGAGTTAGTGAGGATCTACTAACCCTACAGTCAACCCAACAGCAGTTTCTTACAGCACTCTTATGAAGATATTGAGGTTGAAAAATAATCATTAGGAAACATAAAATTTGAGTTACTCAGTAAAAATTTTAGTCACATACTTTCTCCAAAATAGCTATGTTTGGTTATTACCTGTCTTCACCCAAGTGGAAAATTAAGAACTACCTATATTTAAAACCTTGCCTCTCCACTCTTATGAGATTTGCCTCTGCACATCCAACAGGATAGTGCTGATTTGGCCCAAAAGAAATCATCCATCAGATGCTGTTTGTAACTCACATTCAGGTAAAAAAAAAATAAAAATAAAACCTCACCATATCTTTTAATATTATTACATTGACTTAAGAGTTAATAGAATCAGATCTCTTTCTTTTTGTTTACAGATTTTCCATGTGGTAGTACGGAGAAATACAAATACAACTGACATTTTAAGAGCTTGATCAATTCATACAAACCCTTACTATTATGAAATAAGTAAGAAACATTTGATGTTCATTTATGACTCAAAATTGTATACCAAATAAAATTGTATTCAAGTAAGTATTTCCTCTCACAACACTACAATTATGTTTTGACCATATAACCAGAGTGAGATTGTAGCATGACCTACACAACACTACACTATTTGGTTTCATTCATGGGAAGGAGAACAATCTCTGCTGGGACACAGGTATTCCAACAAAATGCATTTTTCTTTATGTGCTAACATGAAATGGAAAGCTATAATGAAAAATAAATGACAGGAAAAGCTATGAAGATCAGGGTGAGTATAGCAGAGACATAAAGCTGATTTAAAAGATTAGGAATGACATAGAGCAGAAATGGTCTAATAGAGCCATGGAAATGTTAACAACAAAATCTGAAGATGAAAGAGTAACACTATGTTTGAAACACAGTTCAAAGGTCAGGGACCTGCAGAAGGGCTTTTCCCTTGCAAGATAGTTTCTACATTTCTCCTCTACCAGGACATCCAGAGATGCTGTTTCCAGAGCACAGTCAGATAAGAAGACAACTCAGATGAAAAATGCATGTCAGGTAAATGTGAAATGCTCAGCAAGAAAACGAATGTCACACTTGGAGCCTTCTTCTCAGACCAGAAAGCTTTAAAGGACTGTGCAAGAAGACCAAGCTGTGACTGCAGAAATGGTACCTGAACCTTACAGGAAATCATTTGCATCCCTCCCCATCACTGACCCATCAAATATCCCTTTCTGGAAAATCAGGTCACCAATCCAGAGTAAAAGCTAAAAAGGGAAATGGGAAGAGCCAAGTTATTAACTTCATATATATTCAGAGCTTGAAATAATTTCCCCTTGACATTTTTAAAGCACATATCCCCAGTCATGTTTGGCTGCATTTCTAAGATCAATATGACTAAGGGAAAAAAATTCAGAGCCTCTTGACAGCAGCACAGGTTTTACCACACAAATCAAGAGCTATAAAACCAGCCCTCACTCTGGAGCTCCAAACCACCAAAGTTTCCAGTGTGTCCCATCAATAAGAAGGATTACTGAACCCCACAAGCATGTGCTGGGGCAGCCCTGGAGAAAATGAGAAACAAATTGAGATTCCATAAATCGTAATGCATATTGCCTTCTCTGGTACTTCTGGGCCTCAGAGTGTTTCTTTAAGGTTCATACAGAATCATAGAATCAGTTAGGTTTGAAAAAAACTTTAAGATCATTGAGTCCCACCACTAAACATCATCCTTCAGTATGACATCTACAAGTCCTTTAAATACTTCTAGGGATAATGACTCCACCACTTCCATGTAGATTGACAGTCTCTTCCAGGGCTTGACAACAATTTCAGTGAAGAAAATATTCCTAATGTCCAACCTAAATCCTACTTGGTGCAGTTTAATGCCATTTCCTCTTGTCTTATCACTTATTGGGAGAAGATAGACTCATAGAATTGTTGGGAAAGACATTTAAGGACTAATTTTTCTCTTCTAGATCCCACAGCAAGATATAAGTTCACATTACATAGTCGAGCCTGCAGCAGAATGAGTCAAAAAGAGCAAGGGGATGTTCTTAAGAACATTAGTAATTTGTGGAAGATGCAAGAATTCAGTGCAGAGACTTCACAGTTCACAGGCCTTCTCTTAAATTGCCATAACAGACTCGAACTGAACGTGAAGTGCCCTCACTTAGCTGTTTCAAATACCAGAGAATTGAACCCTACTCATAATTTTGAATTCCCTTGCTTTACTGGCAGAGTTTGCACCATGAAGGAGGACAGTACAAACTTTTTGTTTTGTATGACTAATGTGCAGGAGTTTCATTCTTTGATCCAGAACTAGAATTTGGAGGCAACACAATATTAGCTTTGTCTAAGAACTAGAAAACGATTGACCGAAGAGAAGCAAGAGGTCCTTATACCTTCTATGTACACACTCTGGAGTGAACATCTCCATCAAACACATTCAATTTGCAAACTAAGACAAAACTTTTTCTCCCAGTTCCAGAATTACAAGTTCAGCTTGGCGTCCGTATGTAGTGCTGACAACCTTTGTTTTCTGACTATAGCTGCTCAAAAAGAGCATCAAAAAGGATGAAATAAGGAAGTGTCTCATAAACTAAAAAAGATGGGGGAAGAAATTTAATTTATCTGCAATAATTCTGTTTTCAAAATAAAAGGATCAAATCTGGTTTGCTACCTTTTGATCACCTAGGACCACAGCACCTGTGATATGTGTGTAGATGCACACATGCCCAAAAGCAGAGCCACTGAGGAACAGCAACACAACCATCAGGTAGATCAAGCTGCTAAAATTTCTCAAGTGGACGCAAACTGTGATCTTGACCTTGACTGGAAACACCGAGGTGAACTGTTCTTAGCTCGGTGGGCCCACGATTCCTCTGGACATCAAGGCAGAGGTGCAACCTACCAATGGGCATGTGATATATGATGTTTCATTACAGCAGTGTTAGGGTTTATAAATACTTATGTATTTCTTATCCCAAACAAGAGAGGGCACAGTTATCTGTGTATACCTACAAAAATGTGAATGGCTCCTTCACATCCTGTCTCCCTAGAAAAGGCCTCTCTGTTGCTTTTGTGATTGTACCACTTGCAGTAAGATCTACAAAGCTTCCAAAAGTTGCGCTGACATAGCAATAATCTGGAAATATCCCTCTGGAGGTGGCTATTGATTGTCACTGTGGGTGGATTATACAAGGGATCTATCTTAATTACCAGAAACTATCTCCATGGAATGGCCAGCAATGTAGCAAAAATGATGCACGAGGAGATCCATTACTCTCAGGGAAAGGTCAATCCAATAGGATGTATGTTTGCATTCAGGTCAAGTGATGGCTAGTCCATCACCAGGCTCCATTCTCACTGCCCTGTCAGCTCTGTAATGGCTTCACCTCTCCTCCATACCTCTCACCTCCTTTCTCTGGTGCCAGACTGATAACACGAATTAGGGCAGCTGGAGGTAACAGGGCACAGCTGTATTATCACAGATGATAAACAATGTCAAAGGCAATTACAGGAGCTGCAGAGAAAGAAGGGATCTTTCAAGCCCATCCTTTGCATCCTGTACTCTGGGAGGAAAATACCTGGCATGTAAAGAGAGCAGAGAAGAGGAAGTGGAAGGAGGCAACTAGCTTTGCCACCTCATGCTGTGGAAACACTTTCTCCCCTTTGGGAATATCTCCAGTCTGCTGGAAATTCAGCTCTGAAAAAGGAGCAGGACAGGGAGGCTTGAGTGTGAAGGACCTCACATGTGATTTGAAAAGGAGCTGGATGTTGACAGAAAAACAAATGCCTCTACACCAGTCACAATTAAGTCTGGCACCAGCAGGCAAAATTATATTTATGCCTTCCAGAGGTGTTTCCCAGTAGTTTGCTGCTCCAGAAGGTAGCCTAGGACAGAAGCACAGTTGAGAGAGCTATGAGGAGTGCTCCAAAGAACTACTTCTCTCTGCCTTTCTGGTGGCTACACAGGCAACTCAGGAGGGTTGGTCTCCTCTATCTGGATTCCTCCATCAATACCTGCATGAATAGGAGTACCTACCTGTCTGCTCTTGACTCAGACACTAAGGAAAGCTTTGTGCAACCACTGCAGAACATCCAGTGATGCGAATAAGTCAGTAACTGCCTATGATTCCACACGCTGTGCACAAACTGAGTTTATAAACTTTTAAATTTAATTAAATATATTATACATTGAATAGGGTATAAATTGCCTGGTTTTGACTAGCTTTTTCCTAAGAAAAGGCCAATGCCTGTCACCAGATCTCATACCTATGGGTACTTTTAAGACTCCCATAGACAGAACCAAAATGAATTTGCAGAATGAAGAGCAATGGTCATATTCACCCTGGATTTGTAGTCCATTAGCTTCACCATACCTAAACTGGGAAAGCCACAAAGTGCAGATTCAGTCATGAGGAAACAGAAACAGGATTAAGCAAATTTCCGTATTTGTCAAAATTACCCTAATATTTCAGATGGGTTCCTTCCTTACTATGGATACCAACACAAATGCAACTTCACTCTCCAATTTTTTACTCACTTCCCCACCTGATATTGGTATTGCATGAAAAATAAACAAATAATCTGCCTCAGCCTAGAACTTAAGGCCAAAAGGACTTTGCAAAATACTTTCCTTCCCAACTCTGCTTCCCAGTTGTTGCAAATCACAGTCCTCCTGATCTTTTTGGTAACCAGCATGGAAACTCTTTCTAGGTAACTAGAGTAGGGGTGCTCCACCACTCTCAATGATGGCCTCATCTGGAATTGCTTTATTAATATTTATCAAGTGATCAGTAGCTGCAGGTACATTCTTTAATAACTTATTTATAAAGCATGCTATAAAACACATTAAAAATACATTCTTTAACAGATAACAAGATGCTGTAAAGCAAACTATAAAACGTAAATGACAACTGTACCTGAACCGAAAACACACTGGAGGCTAGGAAAAGGAGGAAGAGAGGAGGAGAGACTGTACCAAACATGCCTGAAAACCAAAAGTACCTTTTTGTGGATCAGAGGATTAATTCAAGGGACATTTAAAAGGATAAATATAGAGAATTGGACTGTTTTAACCCATGCTTGTGGGTGATCAGGCATGGAGTTGCTGAAAAAAATATTCCCAGGCAGGGTGGAAGGGGCTACTTGTGGGTGGGGATTTGAATCATCTGGATCTCTAAGCCCTGGTCCAGATATTCCCACATCTCTGCTCCTTTTGCCTTTTCATGCACCCCTTTGCCTTCTCTTCCCCCCTCCTCTCTACTGTCTTCCTCTCCCCATTTCTTCCCCCTTTCCATCACTACTTCCTTTTCCCACCTTATTTACAGGTTGTCAATGATATCACCAGTATGTCGTTGGAATATCAAGGGGATTAAAGAGCAGGACAATGGATAGCAGAGCTGTCATGGGCCTTTCCAAACCTTCTTGCAAGGCACGTTTGGTCCTTGGTGCTCCTGCGCATCCTCAGTTCCCTTCCTTCATTGGCCTAGAGCCAAGGAAAATACTACGAGCATTATGCCAGTATTCTTTCAACTCGTTCTTCAATGCTCTTCTCATTCTGTAGCAAGACCATGTCCCTGGGAAAATCCAGTCATCCATCAGTTTGCCATTTCCATCTGAGCTGGCCACTGTGGTTCCTGTTAGAACAAAAAGGGAAAAAAGACCAAAAGTGGCACATCCAAGGGGCAGTTCACAGCCAGATGTGGGAAAATCCTGCCCACAAGCAGCTCTGGCTCCCCCATTGATATTCCAGAGACATTTGCTACGCACCACTTTGATCTTACCAAGTACAACTATCCTTATGCTCCTGAAAGTCCTACTGAGAGAGAGAAAAGTCACCAAAAATCATTAGTAGTCATGTTCTATTGTTGATTGCTTCTTTTGGACAAAAAGGGTAAAGTCTTGGTCCTGAAAAATATTTTTGAGCAAATATATGTTCGTGTCCCTGTGCAAAGAGAAATTGGTGACATGACAGGTAAACTTTCCACCACTAGCTTAGCCCAGATTTCCAACTCCAAGGAATTCTTAAGAGATTTAGAACCTTAAAACAGAGAAAGAAAATATTTGCTGCAAAATATTAAAAAAAAAATATATATAAGCTATACACAGAAAAGCATATTTTGTTCCCAAACAGAACCAGGATCTCACCTGGCCAAAATATTACCCACCTGTTTGTTTTGTTGGGTTTTGTTTTATTTTCTAGCTTCACTCAGAATCCTGATGACTTTCATTTTGGTTTTTTTTGTTGTTGTTGTTGTTTTGGGGGGGGGGGTTGTTGTTTTGTTTTTTGCAAAATCAGCCTCAATTCTGGACCACTCATTCTCTTGATTTTCTCCTTGCAGGAGTGCTGAAACCTCTCTACCAACCTTTTCCCCTTCCCTCTCCCCCCTCCTCCTGCAGCAAGCTAAAATGGCAAGACTGATTTCATTTCTTTTCCTTTAGTTTGTCTGTCTGTGACAACCCTTTTTATGCATTTAATTCATTCTCAATTTCTCATAATCAGGCAAAAGGTGTCCCCTAAGGTTAGGAGAGAGCTTGTCAAAAAGGCAGTGTAAATTTGCAGAGGTAATCACCAGTCTATCTCCTTTCCCCACTGCCCATGGAACTATTAACTAATATCACTGTCTAATCTTTTTTGTACTTATTTATTTTGCAGCGAGAAACTAGTGTTATAAACACCCCTACTGTCAAAACTTGTCATCCTCATTACCTCAAGGCGGGCTCGATCTCAGTTATTCTAATTTCATAGTTTCTCGAATTTACAGCCGCTGGAAATTGAGTACAAAATCCATTATCATTTGTATATTTTAATTATGCAAATGAGGCAGCTCAGCTGCTCTGGCCGAGACCTGCAGGGATGCCTAACTTCAGTCTGGGTGATTACAATTTATCCAGTCGAGTCACTTTAATTGTAACAAGCTAATTACATTGTTCCATTTGGCTTTAACAAAAGAAAAGGCAGCGGAAGACGCTTAATGGCAAAGGCCCAGCACTACGACGCATCTCCCTGGCAAGCATGACAGCGGCAAAGCGAGTTGCAGCCCCGCACACCTGCAGAGGAGATGAGGTGGATTTGGGCAGGCGGTTGTCTGCTCCAGTAAGGAGGGAAGTGGAAGGTGGGCATCATCCCAGAAGGAATTTGGGTGTGGATGCTTGCTGTGCTCAGCCATTGACAGCTTGGCTCAAAGCAAACCATTCTCGACACCTGAAGGATGGCCAAAGTGGGGAGACTAGTGCTGTACCCCAGTCACCATCACCCCAACCACCCCTGAGCACCTACTGATAGAGAACACAACAGGGGCACATCTCAAGTTAAAATCTCAAGGACTGTGAATTTCTAGGTATCAAGTCTTTAAGTCTATTATAAGAAATACTATCTGCATTAACAGACATTACATTCAGAATAAAAAAAATTTTTTTAAAAAAAAAAGGTGAGGAAGAAGATAAAAAATCCTCACTACCTCCAGGAGCCCAGATCAGCAATTACCTTCTCAGGCCCACGATAAATGCTCACTACCTAAATTAAATACCCAGGAGAGATGTAATATGGTTGCCCACACCTTCACGGAGGCTGTTAATAAATAATTACTTCTCTTGCACTGGCCATCTGAGGATCTCAAAACCTTTTGTAAGTATTAATGAATGAAGCCTTGGTGTGATAGAGCAGAGGCATATTCTCATCAGCTCTTTATAAATGCGGAATGAAGGTGTAGAGAAACAAAGCAGCTGCAGGGGTTGCAAGGGAAAAGCTGGATTTAGCCCAAGCAACTCAAAGACGTTTGTTTAGTCACACATCTCCTGTTCATCAGATATATCCCACAAGCCACAGCGTGAAGACCATCCTCTAGATCCCATGCCCAGTCTGCATACCTTTTTCATGGCCTCCTGTGGTTACAGTGGCCATCAGTTTCCTCCAAGCCTTCTTCCTCAGAAGACTGCAGTGGAAGAACCCACCAGCTCCTGAACGCAGAATCATAGAATGGTTTGGGTCGGAAAAGACCTTTAAAGGTCATGCAGACCAACACCCCTGCAGTGAGCAGCAACATCTTCAACTATGGTAGGTACCTCAGAGCCCTGTTTAAACTGTCCTGGAATGTTGTCAAGCATGAGGCATCTACCACATCTCTGGGAAACTGCCTGAGTTTCACCATTCACAGCACAACAAAAAATCTTCCTTATCTCAAGTCAAAATCTCCTCTCTTTTAGTTCAAAACCAGTACCCTTTGTCATGACACAAGAGACCCTACTAAAAAGATTGTCCTCATCTTTCTTGTAAGTCATAGAATCATAGAATCATAGAATCATAGAATGGTAAGTTTGGAAGGGACCTCAAGGATCGTCTAGTTCCAAACCCCTGCCATAGGCAGGGACACCTCCCACTAGTACAGGTTACTCAAGGCCTTGTCCAATCACTTTAATTATTGAAAGGCCATAAAAAGGTCTCTCTGGAGTCTTCTTTTTCCAGGCTGAACAGACACAACTCTCTCAGCCATTCCTCATAGAAAGACATAATAGATATGGGGGGTTTTGTGATCTTCTCAGGACCTACTCTAACAGGTCCATGTTTTCTCTGTACTAAGACTTCAGAGTTGGACACAGTATTGCAGCTGGAGTCTCACCAATACAAAGCAGAAGGGCACAATCACCACTCTTGTGGTCATGTTGTATCAGGGAAAACAAATTTGAAGTCAGAATCTCAACCAGTGGGGAAAAGGTCTGTACAGATGTGAGATCTGAAGTTCATTTATGAAAATCTATCATGTAGTCCTCAAAAGTACCCCAGGCTGTAAACCAGCATGAGACCTTGCTTCACACTAGGAAAGACACCAGAATCTTGCAGTGTGTCTGTTGTGCTATCCATGTGCACTGGATAAGTTCCATGTTCTGGGTCTTCATTGTGACTACAGATCAGAACTGCCAGCTCTAACAGTGGGCACAGCAGGGAGACCTCCAGCATCTCTGCTGAGATGTGAAAAAGGGTCGTGCCTTGTCTTCTGACATTAGCACTTACCTGACCTTGGTGAAAAGACCTCCCTTTTCCAAAACTCTTCCTGACAACTATGGGAGTAACTTTATAGGAGAATAATCATTCCTTGGCAGAGAAGACACAAAAGAACCACACAGATCTTTTCCACCTCCAGCTGCTAGGGATGTGCGTTATCATTGTTATTGTTATTTCCTTTGATACACTGCATTCAATTAATTTCCTCCACCACGCATTTATGACACTCCAAGGAGCATTCCAGGAGTTTTGCTTTTCCAGCACAACCAGTTAGCCAACATCTTTTGTGCCAGTTTGTCTGCCTTGGAGGAGGTAAGGGAAAGAGAAGAGATAAGCTGATCCTTCCCAGAGAAATGCTTTCTTTCAGCCACATTCACAAACACTGAGAGGGAAGCCTAGGCAGTGTTTGTGTTAGCCCCACGTTCACGAGGTTCCGTTCATTAAAGCAGCAGTAACCACCATCTTGCTGCATTCCCTTGTCAGCCACCAAACCATGGCAGAGAAAGGAAATTGAACCCATTAAACACACACACACACAGATGCCTCTGTGCCATTGCCCTGCTTAAGGCGGGAGGAAGAAACCTCTCATTTTTGTTTTTCCTATTGTGTCTTTATGAAACAGTCAGAGAATCACTAAAAAGAGAAAGGGGGAGGGGGCAGGGAAGCATGATGAAGGGTAGCAACAACTACTGTAACATCCACACAGCAAGTGTCTAGAAATGAAGCACAGAAATAGGCTGTCACTCTTGTACAATACTGGATGCTACTGATGGTGGTGCTGTGCAATGGCATGTTTGTGCCTCTCTCCCATTCCACGGGAGGTCCCCAACCTCCTTACATCCAGAGGCCCCTTTGTTCTTCTGATGCCCTGTGTTTGAAGGTCTAACCACTTCTCTGAGGACCCTGCTTAGAGGGTAGCATTTTTTTCAGATGGAACATAGAATCATGGAACAGTTTGGGTTGGAAGAGACCTTTAAATGTCATCTAATCAAATCCTTCTGGATCTGCAGGAACATCAACTAAATCGTGTTGCTCAGAGCCCTGTCCAGCCTGACCTGGAATGTTGCCGGAGATGGGGCACTACCACCTCTCTGGGCAACCTGTGCCAGAGTTTCACGAGGCACAGCATAAACACTTTTTTTCTTATGCCTGGTCTAAATCTCCCTCTTTTATTTCAAAACCCTTTGTCCTGTTGCAACAGGTGCTGCTGAAAAAAATTGTCCTTATCTTTCTTATATGCCCCCTTTAATCATCGAAAGGCTACAAAATGTTCTACACACAGTCTTGTCTTCTCCAGGCTGATCAACCTTAAGAATCCCAGACTTTCTTCATAGGAGGGATGTTTCGTTCCTCTGATTTTTGTGTCCTACTCTGGACCTTCTCCAACAGGTCCATGTCTTTCCCATACTGAGGACTCTGGACCTGGATACAGTGCTGCAGGTGGGGTCTCACCAGAGTGCAGCAGAAGGGCAGAATCGCATCCCTTGAGGCCTGCTGGCCATGCTGCTTTTGATGCAGCCCAGGATACAATTTGCCTTCTGAGATGCAGGGAGCTATTGTTGGCTCATGACTAGTTTTTCTTCTGTTAGTATCCTCAGATCCTTCACAGCAAGGCTGCTCTCAATTGCTTTGTCCCACGGTCTGTCCCAATACCAGAGGTTGCCCTGAACCAGATGCAAGACCTTGCACTTGATCATGTTGAACCTCATGAGGTTCACATGAGCCCCACTTCTCAAGTTTGTTTAGGTTCCTCTGGATGGCATCCTATCCCTCTGGCATGACAGATGCATCTCAGTGGCTTGACTCTGCACAAGCAGTATCACTTCACCCTAGATTACTGGTTTTGACTAAGCAGCCTGAGGACCTCAATGTTTTTAAGTACTGCACTGATGAATCATTCAATCACCATGTGACTCTGGCTCCTCAGTCACAGAAAACCCAGAAATGTATGTAGCAAGATACAGTGGGAACCTGCTCTTGGTCCTCCTGACAGCAACAGTCTAAGGAAGAGCTAGCACATCATCAGATGGACCAGGGCTCCGGCAGTGCACACCCACCATTGCATATGCTTGCAAAGCCCAGCCTTGGCTAGGGACTGTCAAGAGGTCAAGTTGCAGGTCACAGTTCCAAAATGCTGTATCAGACCTACGCAGCATGAAGAGTTTAGCCCTAGCCCAGAGCACAGGTAGAAGAAAAGAGATAGTCTTTGCTGAATTGGGCTAAAGCCTTGCTCTTTCCTGTTTCAAACCATGGCCATCAATGCAAGCCAGGAAAGAATCATAGAATCATAGAATTATTTAGGTTGGAAAAGACCTTTAGGACCATCATATCCAACCATTAATCCAGCACTGACTATTATACTACTAAACTTCCATGGGAAGTAACCATGGAAGGAAGGGGAGCCCA
>VWZE01025267.1:6785-20368 GCA_013396675.1 Eubucco bourcierii | reverse complement strand
TAGAATCATAGAATGGTAAGTTGTGAAGAGGCCTCAAAGATCATCTAGTTCCAACTCCCTGCCATAGGCAGGGACACCTCCCACTAGTACAAGTCACTCTTGTGGTGTGACTTGTGGTCCTGGTGGTCTTAGTTTGACAGTTGGACTTGATGATGTCTTTTCCAACTGAAATGATTTTATGATTCTGTGATTGTAAGATAAATTAATTGCAGTGGCAAACTTGTGACTTTAAGACAGAGCCTTAGTGAAATAATGTACTGCGTTTCTGCAGAAAACAAGTATGATGCAAAAACTGCTATAGAGGTACTAGAAAGACACTTGATCTGTTCTAGTGGGAGGTGTCCCTGCCTATGGTGGAGGTTTGGAACTAGGTGATCTTTGAGGTTCCTTCCAACCTAAACCACTCTATGATTCTACGTTGTAGTATAGTAGATTCCTTTTTAGAAGTGGATTAATAGATGTTAAAGAACTATGAATCTAGTTCAGTTTTTATTAATCCTAATACTTTGTGATGTTGTTGAAGCCAAAACAAGAAAACAGCTGTATGAAAGGGAAGGAAAAATCTGTGATGATGGATGTCTGTAAATAAAACACTGAACTTGGGAAAATACATGAACCGGTGAGTGGGATGATAAAATGCCTAGACTGGCCTTGTGGGTTATAATGGCTCCAGGTGGTAGTCTAACCTGAGACTGAAAAATCACAGTGATTTGCGGTAAACTAGATTATGATGTTTGTAATCTCTGTTACCTGGGGTAGCATCCTGGGTTAGGCTAGGATAAGGCAAAGTTTTTTTTGTAGTTGCTTTTCATGGCTAGGTTGCTTTGGATGGTTGGGAGTTTTTTTGGTGGTTGCTTCTTTGTTGTTTTTGGTGGTGGTGTGTGTGGTTTGTTTTCTTGTTTCTGTTCACAAGAAGCTGGGAGGGGCAACAGTCAAGGCAGCTATCTGAATCAGCCAGTGTAGTATTCCATACCATGATGACTCATGCCTGCTATATAAGGAAAGGGCTTACTGAGACAAGTGTGGGTGCTTTGAGCAGGTCACTGTGGTTTGGCTGGTGTGGTGGAGAGGGAAGGTTTAGGCAGTGAGGCTGAGCCAAGCCATAGCTATCAGTGCTGCTCTTTGTATCATTGTTCTGTGTGCCATTTCATTGGTATTTTTTTTTTCCTGATTGTTTTTATCTGTGCTGTCTTATGAAACTCTCTTTACCTCAGTCTATGGTGCTTTGTCTTCTACTGACTTTACTTCCCATTCTGCTGGTGGGTGTGTGGGTTGGGGAGGCAGTTGTGCAAGTGGCTGTGGGGCTCGGCTGGCAGCTGGGCATGAACCATGACAAGCAGGCCCTTGGCTGGCTTCACACTCTAGCAAAAAGTAGGATTGGCCCAGATGACATGGCCATTTTGTCCATGGGTTCAGCAGCTCTTTTCCTGGCTTTCCATAATGAAAGATGAAGAGACAGCTATGGTCACCAACACCTTCCTTCCAGTCTAACAGCACTCCAAATCAGAGCAGCTCTAGTCAACAATCTTTTTGCTGTTTCACAGCAAATGCTCACCTTTACTATTGTACAGTGTGGCTCAAGGCAAAGCAGTGCCATGCACCACATCACATAGCTCTGACTTTCCCTGTACACACTGGAAGGCTCCTGCAGTAAACGCATCATCATGCAGGATGCTGCTGCTACAGACCCTGGGAGCTGCCTGCCTCCCACAGGAGACTATGTGGGGCCACACAACCACTAACAGAATCATTTCCCCTGCACTATTACTTAACTCGTGATCAGCTTCACCCTGACAACTGTACACATGCACACCATTTCCAGCCTCAGAGATGGCTTGCAATGGTTGATGATGATCCAGCTTATGTGCTAGGGAATTCCTACCAGGGATAGTAATACATAGCTCTTTATTTCTGTTGTCAGTCATATTTTACCACAAGAGTAAGGGAAACACTACTGAGGTGAGGAAGGAGCAATGTGGAGACTAAAGAAACTGACATTTGCCTTTTGGGATTAGCAGAGAGATCCTAGAATCATGAGTGAAGGGATGAACCCCAAAAGGCTCTATTTCTGTGACAATATGTCGATGCAGCACAACCTTAAGTCCCCCACCATTAATAGTTCACAGCTATTAATCCATGAAGAGAAAAGAGTTAAAATTGTCGTCAGTGTCTCATTATGAGTGTTTAGAAGGTAAGAACCACTTCATACTCTAAACAGGGCAGAAGGAGTTTGTACATGTGTGTTTGTAATGTGTGTTTGTAATTGGACAGTAATAACCATCTTATGGTAAAGGTAACCATGTTCAATTATGTAGACTAGTTGGGCCGACCATAAATACCTAAGTTATTTATCTTTTTAGTGCTTTTTGGAGTAAAATGCTTAGCGTTCAACTGCTTAAAATTAAGAAAATAGCACATCAACTAAAGGAAAAGAGAGCTGGCAACTGGCTTGCAATTTCATCCAGAGGGCTCCCACAGTGCCAGTGCTGATCACTTCCCAGAAAGCTGACCACCTCTAGCACTTGTCTGTGCTGCAGGAATACCAACTGTAATTAAATGTGTTTAAAATACTTTCCACACTTTATTCATGGTAGGACACTTCCTGTTCTGGGAGCCTGTGAAAATTAAGACATCTCTCCTCTCGGATTTCTTTTTCCTAAGTCCTGGTTTTGTTTTAATGAATTAGAAGGACTTTACGGCATTTTCTCCAATTGTTTTCCATGCATTTCCACCAAAAAGGGGGCCCTTGTTTTCTCAGTTCTATATGGTGACGCTGAATCACTGCAGCCTGCTGATGAGGCGTACTCCTAGTCTCAACTTGGCATCCATCTAAGTTGCTTGATCCACAAAAGCAACTTTTCCTAATTAGCCATCCTCCTCTCTGTTGACAGGTAAGAGACACTTCTGTTCTGAAAATTATGCTAGGCAAGGAGTGGCCAAATAATGGGAACAAAATATTAAAGTAATGGTAAAAAGGGAGGAAACTCACTCCCCCACAGTCAGGGCTGTGAATGAAGTATCATTTCCTGAGTGTGTAGTGAGTCTGCTGAAGTACAAGCAGCTGTACCATGTGCTGCACAGCAGCAGGGTGGCACACATGCAGTGAAGGAATCTTTCACTCTGCTTTCAGCCATAAACAGGAAGCACATGTGGGTCCTGGTTAGCTGGAATGTACTGTGGGCCACATCAAACAGCCAGAAAAGTGTTCCCCAAGATACTAATACCTGATTTGCTGTGCCACGCTGATTGAGTGGCACAGTCTGACTGACTTCCTTCACAAGTCTCAAAACAAATTTCTTAGTTCATTGTTTATTGTCTGCTTCTGAAGCACACTTTTGCTGTATTGATGTGTAAATAGCTGGGAGACTGGCTTTTAATTCCTGTTGGACTCTGCATTGTATGATAAGCCCATGACCATAAAGGCAAGAGCTATATAAATGTGCTATATAAATGTGAATTATGATTTTGGTCTCATTATCTCTTCATTCACCACCCTCAAGTAAATTTTCCCAAATAATGCAGTTCTTGTATTCTCTCTACCCCAGACAATGAAATTATTTCAATGATGTAACTGCCTGTGATGGCACTAAACTCTACACAATGGTTGGTGCTGGCTTCTCTCATACAGTATTCTGATGTTAGGGGGAAAAAAATCAGTCTATTCTATTACAGTCCATTAATAAATCTAACTTTGCAATTACCCATCGAAAAACCTATAATATCTTTTTCAATTTTTTTTTTTTTTGGGGGGGATGTATCATAGAATATAAAAATTGATAAAAAGGTTGTCAACTGTAAACATGGGTCAAAATTTCAGAAATGAGATCTTGTCCTTGATGCCAGACCCCTCTACCTCTAGCCCCAGTGCAGCTGCTGTAGCTGCATCAGCACCTGGTCTGTGCCTGGGTGGAGTAGTGAGGTTCACAGGCCATATCCTAGGATGGAGATGACTCTCATAGAGTGTGGATAGGTTTGTCCCTTTCTATACCTGTGCAGCCCTGCCATACTTGCAACCTGGTCTCCCCATGCTGGCTAGGCTTGTGAGCTGGGGGCCACAGCAGGCACCAGGAGCAGGCACAGGTCTTTCCTTCCTGCAGCATCAGGGTGGAGTGAGCTTGTGGCATTTATGGTAACTACAGGACTCCCATGCCCCAGGAAGATGTCCTCTGGCATGGTTAATTCCAGGCAGGCTGTAACATGCTGCTACCATGGCCCTAGAGCTCCGGTGGCCAAAAGGTGGCAGGACATGCCAGTACAGCATTGCTCCTGCAATGGCAACCTCTGATGCAGGTTGCTGGAGGCTGCAGGCTCCCAGAATTGTCCTGACCCTCCTCTTATGCTGTTGAGATGAAGCATAAGAGAGTCTGCCATAAGAAAGTCTGGTCCTTCATGGTAGCCCTTTAGGTAAATGCCTTACACCTAAGCATACACCTAAATGTAATTTTCCATAAAAACAAAGGTATTTTAGCAAATAAAACCCCTGTAAAAATAACACTTGTGAAAGAATAATTTTGAATTTACACTGACTATTTTTTGAAGTCCTGAAATTTGATTAATGTCTTGAATAAGTATCTTTCCGATATCTATTTATTATTCATATCACAAAGGGCACTATGTTCTCTTTTGTTCTTTTGCAACATCAAAAATAACTGTGGACATCCATCAGACACTGGTGGCTCTGTTTTTCCCCATAGGACAAAAGGAGGATGAAAACAGAAGAGGCATAGTGTATGTCACGTCACTGCTACCGAGCAACACGTGCCATGCTCTTTCAGCATTGTGACACACTGAGTTCAAAACAGATTCACAGCAAAGGAGCATTTGTGGCAAATCGTTGCTGAAATGTGGTCATAACATAATGTCTGCCAGAATTTGTGTTCTCCAACAAGTTTGGTGAGGTCAATAATAGCAGCTGTCTCATGGCCACATAGCACACTCCAGAGCAAAAATGGAATAGAAAGAAAAAATTTTTTAAAAAGAGGAAAAAAAAAAGAAAAAAAAAAAGAAAAAAAAAGAGGAGCATCTGAATTGCACTTCAGGGACATCATACCCTTCCTCTTTAAAAGCAGGAGGCTCCTCCACACTGTACAACCATAAAGCCACCAGCTAGCTTTGCTCAAGCTACTGCTGGTGGTGTTATTTGGGCACTGAAGGAGTCATTGTGGCTTGTAAGACCCATGCAGCAGATGAGAGAGTATCTGCGGACTGTCCTAAATTGAGCTGCATCTGCCCACAACTGCAATGTTTGCAATAGTCAATTGGCTGCCCTAAAGGTAGCTCAGACCTCTCTGTATGAACTGTAGAGCAGAAATTGCTTGCTGTCAGTGTTTGGCATCTTATAATCATATAGCAGAGTGAATAGGAGATCTGCTGTGTTGGGTAAATGGTCCTCTGCATCACTGTTCCCCTTTTCAGTTACATGCATTACAACTTGGAACTACTTTATGTTGTAAGCTTGAAGATACTGACTTTGATGTAAAGACCAAATAGATCAAATGACAATGACTCTGTGAAAACTAAGAGATGGGTAGGAGCAGGGTTGGAAGAGGCAAATATAGGGCTGTGTTTGGTAGAACTGGGTATTCTTCTGATTGGGATGGTGAGCCTGTGCTGCTGTTCTGCAGACTCCAATGTGGGTAATAGGCTGAAATGTGGTGTCTTGAAGTTCAGGCATGAGAAGGGTCTTGTTTCTATGATGCTAGGCTCATGCCACTCAGTATGCTCCTCTATGGCCTCTGTGGTGACATAGAAAGGCCCTTTCCCAGAATATTTGCAGATTATACCAAGTGAGGAAGAGTGGCCTGTGTGAGAACAGTAGCACTTCAGTCCAGAAGAACTCTGAGGTTCAGACGCTTGAGGATGTCAATCCAGAAAATGACAGGGGTTTGAACTAGTAGTCATCCCATGAGGCTCAGCCAGAAGAGGCACAAGTTTTGGCCACTAGGCAGGACAGTCAGAAGCGTGGCACAGATAGAGGACATCAGGCCAGGTCACCACCCTGCTGAAGATGACTCATGGACCTGCCACAGGCTGTAGGCTGAGGCATGCAGACACTCACTCTGTGAACAAGGCCAGGTGTGCACTGAACTCCATTAGAAAGAGCAAGGCTTTTGATTAAAGGATGCTTTCGTTCCCCTGTACTCAGCACTGATGAGATGTCACCCAGGATAGAGCTCAGCTGAGGAAATGGAAATGTGGTCCAAGGAAAGATAACCAGGATGGACATGGGCACCAAGGAGAGGCTTGAGGACCTGACATTCAATCACGTGAAAAGAGGGCAAAGGAATGATATCACCCATAGCTACCCAAAGTGGAGTTACAAAGATGACCAAGCTGAACTGTTCCTAAAGCTGGGAGATGATACAGAAAGAGGAAATAGCAGCATATTGCACCTTGGGAAGGTGAAAATGAACATTAGGAAGAAAATTTCTTTGCTGGATTTCTTTTTCAATGAAGAAGCATGCTTCCCAGGCAGGCCAAAGGACCTTGGAAATTTTCAAGACTGGAAGGAGTCAGAGTTAATAGGAGGGTAAAGTGTTGTAGAAAGTATAACTGCTCAGAGAAAAGTGTAAGAATAAGATCTTAAAATTCAGCTATGGAAAGCAACTGTACTCAAAATGATTTTCCATGTCTCTGTGAGTGCACAAGGATGTTGTTATCTAGGAAAAGCATATGCAAAGTGATGAGTGCCATGTTAAGCAAGGTGGAGGGATCTGTGACAGGTCCTTATGCTGTGCAGAAGTGAATTGCTGGTTCTTTGGAAGCTTCTTCTACTGATCATGGGGAAGGGTAAAAAGATGCCTATAGCAAAGAAAAAAAGGGCATCTTTGATGAGATTAAGGTTTGACTCAAGCCGCAGGCCATTTAATGAGGCACTGAGCCTTGTTCCAATGAGAAACAAGACTTGTTGACCATTCAGCAATACTTTTCACCCCCACTACCTGACTGCAAACTGGGCAAAAGTTTGATCACTGTGGAGCACAAGGAGGAGCAAATGAACCTTAGGTACTTGTCTTTCTGCCCTGCCATTGATGAAATCTTTGCTTAGGATGCAGTGAGATGATGGGGTGAGAAGCCCACATAAGGTCCATAGCATGTCATGGCTCAGGCAGGTCTGCCTTCTGTCCAGGTTCCTTCTCCCAAGATTTGAGGAGCATTGCTGAAAGATGTCTCAGCAACCTAGGAAGGATGTTGCCTACTTCTCATTTCTGAAGCCTCTCTTTCCATCCCGCTAATCAATTTAAGATGTAAAGACTAACTTTGAGTCCTGTCTTTTTGGGATTTTCATTGCATCAAGGACAGCATCCTACTGAAGCAAGTGCTGCATCTGACCTGTGCTGTGAACAGAAGAGCTCAGTTTCTGTTTGACAAATATATCTATTCACTGGTGTTTTTTTAATATTTTTCCAATTGGGGGAGCAAATTGCCCATTACAGTGTATTCCCCATGTCCCCAGGCCCACATATATTTTCCAGGAGCTCTTCTCAGCATTTCACATTATAAAATCAATCTCTATTTAAGTAAGAGGGGGATGTTTATTTCTTAATTTTTGATAGTGTATTTTGTGATTTATTACAGCTCTCAGTGTTGTATTATTTATTTATTGTGCCTATAGGATGCCCTGCCATATGGTAATAGAGGAGCTACAGGAATTAGAGACCTAAGAAAACAAAGTCAAATAATTTTGCTACACTGTAGGACTCAGACCAAAAATAACAAAGAAACAAAACTGCAGTGCAAGGATAATACCATAGTGTTTATGCTCCCAAGTTTTTATGGACACAGTGGAAGTGAACTAAAATACCCAGAAAAATCAGTCATATCTGAAAGTAAAATTTAGGACTGTGTCTTAATTTATCTCCCAAGGTGTTTCACAACTGAGTTACTTGCTGTGGCGTTCTTGAAAGTTAATTGTAAAAGTGCACAGAAACCTGAAAGAAGAAAGTAGCAAGGTTTTCTTTTCCTTCCTTTCTTGCATTCTCTCTGCAAAGTTTTTCTTTCAAACTATAATCCTAAGTCTTCAGCTGTGAGAAAAAGAGGATTGATTCAGCCTGCAAAACATATGCATTCGTTAAGTGATATCTCAGCCTGGTTCATTCAGTGGCAAAGCTCTCAACAGCTTCGGTAGACTATGGTTTACCTTAACCAGCCAAGTAAATTTATAACTGAAACCTAAAAGCCAAAATACTAAAGTCCTGGGCCATTCCTGTGGTATGTGCAAACCCTCCAAGAAGTCATGGTTGTACCTGTTGAGGCATCATGGCAATAGCATGACTGCATTCTTGATGTTTGAGAATGAACACCACTGACAGCCTAGGGCCATAGCCCCTGCTTTCCATGGAAATCATACTCTTGGGTGGAAGAGGAGGGAAGAAACCCAGATTAGTGTGTGTTTATACATAATGGTCATACAAATCCCCATCTGACCTCCTTCATGGTGTGTAGGAGCTGATATAGAAAAGACATGGAGCTGCTGGAAATAAGCACCATACTGACTGTTTCACTTGGGAAATACCAAATTTAGCAACGCTGAGTCATGTGGATCTGGCTCAAGTTTCTCAAGATTTTACCACTCAGTTTCCAAACTTCGGTACTCACAGAATTTTTCTGCAAAACACTGTGCCTCATTCCATCCTCTAAAGATCACATTGAGAGATTTCTAACTAAATGGTCTTTCTCTCTTATTTTATCCCCAACTCCACCAGCACTCCTGTTCTCCAGAGATACATCCTTTTTCAGGGCTATTTGCCTGTTGCTGTGATTCTTATCACAGTATGTGAGTGGTGTCCCAGCTGTCAGGGCAGTCGTCACACTTTGCTCTTCATCCCACCATTAGGCTTCTGCCTGTTAAGACTTTTCTAAAGGAATTTTCCCAGGAGACAGTTTATCTCTTGAGTATCAGAGTACTTCTTTAGAATTGAGGTGAGAAGGCGAGTGTCTACTGAAACAGCACCAGAGGCGAGCCTTCCCCTGCCTGCTGCAGCCTTCAGAAATGCTGTGCTGCTTCAGATACTGGAATGGGAGCAGGATAAGTCATTTGAACTTGTTTCTGGAGCTGAAGAAATGGTAAATAGTTAGGCAGGAATTACAAAATTCAACAGTGAGAGATTCAACCATCTCAAATCGTATTTCAAATAGTTACAGAAGGGGAAAAAAAGACCAATATTTTATTGGCCTGCAGAAATGGCTACCTGAATCATATCTAAGAGAAGCTTCCAAGAATGCAATCTATGGATCATGAGTGTTCTTCAGATGGGATATCCTTCACACAGTATGTAATTATCACTGAACCTTGGCACTAGGATTTTGGTTTAAACTCATATGGAATAAATCCTCACCAGTATTATGTGGCCTATAGGAAAAACAAAGAAATCTCAGTAATGCTCTTCATTTGATAGTGCACTAATTGATGTCAGACAACCAAGGCTGGTTAAAACCAACAGTGGCTGGCTTCATTCTAGCCAACCTAGAGCTTTTCAGATTACAAAAGTCAAAACTGAGTCTTACTTGGGAAGAGTTTGAGTCTGGCTTCCTTCAGGGGAATGTGTTGGGTTGAGGTCCAATCCCCATGCAGTGAGCAAGGACATCTTTAACTAGATGAGGTTGCTTAGGGCATGATCTTGTTTGAACTTGAATGTCTCTCCAGGCAATCTGTTCCAATATTTCACTACCATCATTGTGAAGAACTTCCTCCTGATGTACAACCCGAATCTACCCTGATTGAATTTGAAACCATTGCCACTTGTCCTATTGTTACATGCCCTTGTAAACAGTCCTTCCTCAGTTTTCTTGCAGATCTCCTTCAGGTATTAAAATGATGTGGCGGTTCCAGAGCCTTCTCTTCTCTAGGCTGCATAACACTAACTCTTTCAGCCTGTCTTCATAGGAGAGGTGCTCCAACCCTCTGATCATCTTTGTGGCCCTCCTCCAGCCCATGTCCTTCCTGTGTGGAGGACTCCGGAACTTGACACAGTACTCCATGTGAGGTCTCACCAGAGCAGAGCAAAGTGCCAGAATTACCTCTCTTGATCTGCTGGCCACACTTCTTTTGATGCAGCCCAGGATACAATTTACCTTCTGGCCTGCAAGTGCACCTAACTGTGTCTGGACTATCCAAGCTCCTTGTGAATAAGGTGAAATCCATCCTCCATCAGGGCAGAGCAGCACTGCCCTTTATGTTCAGACATCGGAATTTGAGTTAGGATCAGAGGAACTGCTTTGTGCTGAGGGCTTCCCAACAGACTAGCTGAGTGGTGAACCACTCCATCAGCTTGTATTGCCACAAGGGCTTGCCCTGCCCCTGGCAAGGCTCACACTTCCCCTCCAGTCAGAGGCTTGCCTTTTAACACTGCAGTCATCTCTAATACTGCTACATTCCTGATCTGGATTTCAGCATTAAATAGTATCAGCCAATCTGACTGAATGAGGGGCTACATCACACAATCTCAACCATAGCTGCTTCCTTCTTGCAGGAAAGTATTCTGGTGCTTCCTCACTTGACCTTCTTGTGCCTTGGCAAAATAACATAACAAATATTTTCCTGGATCCAAAAGACACTTCATTCCTCACTGTATTCTGTCTCTTGTGGTGGAAAGACAGATGCTGTTCTAGGAGAGCTTGTGAGTCTGGCCTTGACCTGCCCTGGCCAGCACCTCTGCCTGCGTGTTTCAACACACTGCCCAGCAGACAGATTTGTTGCAGCAGGGACAGTGGAGGGTACCTTCCTTCAAGGATCTGCTATCCATTAAGTTGTCCAACCTTACACGGGGCCCACCAGCACTGTCCGTATCTCTCACCTGACAAATCCCACTGCAAACTGTACAGGGAAATATATCCTTCACCTGCTTTATATTGATCCCTTCTACTACTCTCTGATTCTAGCATTATAGGATTTAGTGAATAATAGTTCTGAACTCACCTTATTACTACCTGCATAATTTTGTAAAGGGCATTGCTTCTTTCCATGGCTGCAAAGTAAAGATCTTGGAGCAGTATTGCAGATTTTAATTCCCTCTGTGGTTTAGGAGAGCTGGAAATCATAGTCTCCACTGTTTTTTTTAGGAGAACAACACATTTTTTAGTCCTGGCTTTTGATGGAGTGGTATTTTCAGAAGGTTAGATGCGAGCTTCTCACAGGTGTTTTCCACGATTAACAACTGTGCCTGAGGGGTAGGAATTAGCTACTTCCCTAACTTATTTGCTTGTGAAAATACTGCTAAGAATACATCCACAATTTTTACAGTCCAAATTTCTTGGAAAATTCATAGGTCAGTTTTGAAAGCTACCTATACTCACTTTAAGCAGTGTAAATGCTTCTCTTCTATTAACCAGTGTCTCACTGTGGCTTCGAATGAATCACTGAGAGGCTGTTCTCATTAGTGCTGTTGTATCATTTAGCCCTGAAATGTGTGGCATGATTGGAGAAAAGTAGAGTCTTGATGCTGATCTTCAGGAAGTTTGGCCACACATATGTTAGCATTGGCAACTAGTCTATACAAACACGCTCTGAAGCAGAGCAGAAATCCTAGCAATCTGCCCCAAAAATTTTTGTATTTTTTTTCCCTCTGTAAACCAGAACCAACACAGCAGACTGACCCCAAAGGGGCTGTATGCATATTAATTGGTGCAAATTCACAAGGTACTTTGAGATAAGAGTTTTATGAGGACTCTGGGAATGGAGCCAAAACATTACTCCCTGCTGAATCTTGGAGTATTTCTGTGGTGTTCTACTACAGGAATGATGTTTGTATTTTCTTATATCTGCTGGTTGCCTGTGTTGCTTTTTTTCATCTTGGTTGTTAGAAAACAATTTGCTCAAGGCCTCGAGTCAGCAATAAATTAACTATTTAAACAGAAAAAACATGGCACACCCAGTAGATCAACTGACCTTTAGTTCTAAACATAAAATTGAGAGGTGAAGTGCTATTTGCTTTGTGAGGCAATAGGCAAATATTCTTTGCATCCTCATGCGCTGCTACTAGTGTTACTCTTGGCTAAACTGTGGCAGTGCAGTAGTGATTCAGACTTGAAATAACTTGTAGGCTTCTTCTTCTTCTGAAGCATGTTAATAGGTTAACTTCATTTCACAATTGCTAATTCTATGTTATTACAAAGACTCATTACATATTTATGTATTATTTATTACACAAATCTATCATGATACATTATTTACCTCAATATTAACAGCATTTATTATTTATTACGCTGTTACATTAATATGTATTGTTTTAAACATTTTTTAGACTTTTTCCGGTGTTGTTTCTTTATTCCAGTCATTGGACCCAATATTCTGCAGAGGACAGTCCTGTGGGCTGAGGCTCCTGAAATCTAATTACTTTAGCCATGAAGTACCTTTCACTCTTTCTTTAGTTTTATCTGATAACTTGGGTATGAATTGTGGTTAGCTCAGTTCAGGTATTAACAAACAGAGAGAGGGGTGTGAGGTATCTGCTCGTCCTGTATATGGTATAGTTGTAGAAAGTCCCACAGTATAAACTTTCTTTTTCTCATCCTGTAAGCCTGGATAGACACACAGACTGCTACTACTTTTACATACACCCAGAGAGATGTGGACACAGCCATCTCCTTCATTTTGCCCCCTCTGAGGTAAACATGTTAAACATATTGCTCAAGCCTCAGTTATTCTTTAGACATCAGCTGGTACCATCAAATGGGTTAGGGAGGTGGTTTCTTGAAATGACATTGCTGTGGCAACTTTATCTTAGAACTGGTTAGACCTTCACAGAAAGGCCTTGCTGGAATAAATATATTTTGCTATGGAACTTCCAGTCCTCTGTAATTTAAGATCAACAACAGACTTCTGTTAGAGAAACAGAGTGGTCTGTCTCTGATATGTATATATGTATATTAAAAAAAAAAAAAATGTATTTTAACATATATACATAGAACCCTACCCCTAATGGAAGTCAGTCACCATCACTGCTGAGGCAACAAACTGGACTCAGCAGCAAACAAGAACTGGACAGTTAGTCTACAGCTGAACAAAAGCTTTACAGACATACCTCAAATCTCCAACTGTAGCAAGGACTAAGGATAAAGAGGATACTCTGCTATCCTTTTCCTTGAGAAAACACCAAGTTTCCTTGAAAATCCCAACCTGTGTAGAGGACAGTTAGACTCCAGACATGACTCCTTCCTTCTAATTTGTGAACTGGGCTTGTGAGACCTTCTTCTGGAACCTTGCTGAGCCATTCACTTGTAGAGGCATATAAGGGGCTATGTCCCTTCAGCAAGGGCATGTGTAGTGCCCTGACACAGAGAAACAATGAGCCAAGCTTTGCAGAG
Organism: Eubucco bourcierii; assembly: GCA_013396675.1. Taxonomy (NCBI): domain Eukaryota; kingdom Metazoa; phylum Chordata; class Aves; order Piciformes; family Ramphastidae; genus Eubucco; species Eubucco bourcierii. The sequence continues at coordinate 7,063 of VWZE01025267.1, read as the reverse complement.
GTCCTAGGTGAGGCAACCAGGTGACTGGCAGTCTTTTAGGAGCTAATGCAGAACATGAGCCTTCAAGATGATATGAGGTGCAGTGCCTGTGGACAGATTTGCATCAGATAAGTCTGTAATCTCAGCAAATGTCATTTATGGCTATAAATACTTTGATGTGCTTGTCAGACACTCATATAGTGTGTAGTACTGCCTCTTATTAGTTATTACTTATAAGAGAGCAGTATAAGAAAGTAAGAGGCAGATCCCAGTTCTTCAGGCAGATAGTGGATGCATGA
>VWZE01025255.1:38295-62994 GCA_013396675.1 Eubucco bourcierii | reverse complement strand
GGGAAGGAAATGCAGTTCATTAATTTTGAAAATGCAGTATCATCATAATTCTACAAGTGCAAATTTGTAGGAACTCAATGCTAAAAATGAAATGGTGCAAACTACAACATGTTTGATGTTTGATTTGCCCAGAGTTTTATTTCATTTTGTCAGTGCTTCTGTAAGTTAGTTATGTAGAGCTGGAATACGTGTATTGGAAAATCTTAACGAATTGTTTAAAGATCACATAACCCTTGAGCTATGCAAACTGCTATTTTTGACTGTGTATAAATTTTTGCAGATGACTGTAGGGCTTTCAAGGCTTGATGTGCTTGATTTTAAAATGTGCCTGTATTTTGACTGAGGGTTTTTTCTCTTCTCTCTTCTTTTCCTCCCTCCCCCCCCACCAGAAAAGAGCTGAAGTCCTTCGCTGAAGTGTGGGAGATAAACGATTCCCAGGAACTACAAAAATGGAAAAGTATGTGTGAACCTGAAGATGAAAGAAAGGACAGTTTTTAATCCTGAAATCATGCTTAAACATCATAAATATTGGGGATAAAAAAAAAATATAGGTCTGGAAACTAATAGATTCTATCAAGATGTACTTCTAGGAGCGTTAAGTTGACTTTTGCTTTTGGAGAGATAAGAGATGCTGCATTGTGATACAATACCCTACATGCAATTCCTGACTGTACACAATTTTCTCCCTCTTACTTTCCTCCCCTGAAGTGTTTTCCACCTTTTTCCTTAATTGCAATGTTTACTGGCATTGGATTTAGTTTCTAATATCTTTAGAAAATGTGAAAAACTATGTTGGTAAATTATAAGGTAACTCTTTTATAAATAAAACAACGTCTTTTACCTTTATAGTACTTCAGTTTCTAAAGACATGTTTCTCTGCATTGGGAAAATGCAGCTGAGTTGTGACTGTGGTATGCTGCTGTGCAATTGGTTAAGAATGAATACCACAGAAAGACTTTTCACTTTGTTCTAGTATTAATGCATTTAAAATTCACTGGTTTTGTAGAACACTCCCTAAATTTTATCTGCAAAATGAATTTCAGAAATCTCTGTTTTGTGGCTGGATTGGGAGAGTTTTATTTCTGCTGATGGGATTGATGATAGTGCAATTAGTAGTTTTCTAAACAGTAGCACAAAACACATATTGACTGTGTTTTGGTTACCCTTCGTTCATATGCATGCCTGATTCCTTTTCACCTTGAGCTTTCTTGTTGATTTGACCTTCCAAGGCAGTTTGGGGATTTACTCTAAAAAATGAAGTATCGTGAGGTGAAAGGGGCAATTCAGGCTATGCAACTGGCATCCCCAATGATCTGTCAAATGCTTTTTGTTTTGTTTTGTTTATCAAGACCAAATTTTAAATAGGAATGTGAAACTCAGGTTTTCCAGGTCATATACATTACTGTGACAATGGACAATGATGCTGACCTGCTTAAACCTTGGTAAATAGTTTGTTGCATTAAAAAAGAAAGAAAGTGTGGCACAACCTTGTGTGGCAAGCTTTTAATAGGGGTCTGCAGGGTTGTCTTCTATGAGAAGCAGCTAGACGCTTCCCTCATGTCCAACAGAGCCAACACCAGCTGGGCTCCCAACAGACTGTGGCTGAGCCCACATCAATGATAGCTGTGCTTCTGGGATAATGTATTTAAGAAGCAGGGGAGGAGGTACCCTGTGCAACTGCACCCAAAGAGAGGAGTCAGAATCATGAGAGAAAGAGCTATGTAAATACCAAGATCAGTGAAGACTGAGCGGGGAGGAGGTGCTTCTGGCACTGGACCAGAGGTTCCTCTGAAGCTCAATGGTAATGAAGACCATGGTGAGGCAGGCTGAGCCCATGCAGGTCCAGTGGGAGCAGATATCCACCTGCAGCCCATAGAGGACCCCATGCTGGGGCAGATGGATGCACCAAAAGAAGGCTGGGACATCATAGGAAGCCTGAGCTTGAGCATGCTCCTGGCACAAAGTGTGGAGAGAGGAGCCCATGCTGGAATAGGTTTGCTGTCAGGACATACTACCCCATGAGGGACCTATGCTGAAGCAGCCTGCGCTTGAGGGACTGTGCTCCATGGAAGGGGCAGTTCATGATGAAGTGCAGCCCGTGGAAAGCTCCTGCATTCCTGGAGAAACTCATTATGGGGTGTCTCCTGTAAGACACACCCCATACTGGAACAGAGGACAATCGTGAGGTGGCAGAAGTGGCAGGAACAATTTATGATGAACTGACCACAACTGCCATTCTCTCATCTCCCTGTGCTGTTGGCAGGGAGCACGCAGAGAAAATCAGGAGTGAAGCTGAGCCCAGAAGGAAAGGCCGGACACACACACACACACACACACCCTCCCCAAGGTGTTTGAAGATTTAATTTTATTTCTTATTATCCTGCTCTGACTTGATTGGTAATAAATTACTAATCCCCAAGTCAAGCCTGTGTTGCCTGTGATGGTAAATGGTGAGTGCTCTGTCATCTCAATCCACAAGCCTTTTGTTCTGTTTTCTCTCCGCTCTGCATCTGCAGAGGGAAAATGATAGAACAGCTTTGGTGGGCATGTGGTGTGCAGGCAGGGCTGACCCACCACAAGTGGGAATAAGTGAAATAAAGTGTTGTCTGGATTTTGCTCTTATGGAAAGAACAAAATGAGATTTTGTAATCTTTGAGACAGGTAAAGCCTTAGAAAGCATTTTTTTTTTCAGTAAATGAGTAGGTTTTTTTAAGCAAAATAATGTGTGTCAGATGAACGTGAAATAATGCCAATGCAGGTGATTGAATTAGCCTGGCTAACACAGAAAAATTCATGCAGAAAAGAGTCTATTTTATTTTTTTTACCTGTTGTAAATACTCACCACAAAGGCTGTTTTTCCAGGTTCTTTGAATGACAAAGCATCATTTTAAATAGTTTCTCTGCTACTCAAATAGCAGTCATCTATATGACTATCTCCTTCCAGAGTGCAAGGTGCATTTATCTAAACTGGAAAAACCAAGAAGAAAACTGTTCTTTCAAGGTGTGGCTACACTTCCTGTCTCTTTCTATGCCAGGCAGTGCGTGTAATACTCCATGCATGCAATAGTCCACTATTAATGCACACAGGTGTAGAGCATTTGATCTGCAGACCTCTGCCCATAGCCTTCAAAGGGAAGAAATGAGCCATTGCCGAATTCTCATATGTGCTAAATGTGCTTTCAGTAAGGCTCTCTTCTCTCTCAAGAATCATAGAATCATAGAATGGTAAGGTTGGAAGGGACCTCAAGGATCATCTAGTTCCAACCTCCTGCCATAGGCAGGGACACCTCCCACTAGTACAGGTTACTCAAGGCCTCCTCCANCCTTGTAAATAGTCACTCCTCAGCCTTCCTGTAGGCCCCATACTGGAAGGCTACTATCAGGTCTCCTCGAAGCCTTCTCCAGGCTGAAGAGCCCCAACTCTCTCAGCCTGTCCTCATCGCAGAACTGCTCCAGCCCTCTGATCGTCCTTGTGGCCCTCCTCTGGACCCACTCCAACACTTCCATGTCCTTCCTATGCCGGGGGCTCCAGAACTGCACACGGGACTCCAGATGAGGTCTGATGAGAGCAGAGTAAAGTGGCAGAATCCCCTCCCTTGCCCTGCTGGCCACGCTGCTCTTGATGCAGCCTAGGACTCGGTTGCTGTCTGGGCTGCATGCACACACTGCAGGCTCTCATGTTGAGCTTTTCATGAACCCAGACTCTAAGGTCCTTTTCCTCAGGGCTGCTCTCCAGCCATTCACCACCCAGCCTGGATTTGTGCTTGGGATTGTATTTGGAGAGTATTTGGAGTATGCTTTGACAAGAAAAAAACAACTGGATGCGGTCTGAAAGGGAAAAAAAAAAATAAAAAAAAATATATTAAGAACAGGGAAATAGACACAGTATTGCTGACATGCTTGTACCATCAAGTACAAAGCAATTACAGCAAGCTTTCCTCTTAATGGTTGTGATCACGTTGGAAATAACTTGGGTTTAGCCCTGTTCAGTTCAACAACAATACCAGCAGTCCCAGTAACACTCCTCTTAGGTGTGCTGCTGATTTGTGAAGCTACCGTTTTGCTCGCTGCTGATTATTATGAATGCTAGCAAATATGTATAGTGTCCATTTGAGAGTACACTGTAAGGCGATTCACACTGTTGTTAGATGTGTTTACTGCTGATTTTAGGATATGTGTGTAATGAGCCACACAGTGCAGTGCAGATGTAGCTAGACCACGTGCTGCCAATGTGGAGCAGCTGCACACTGGTTAGCAGAGTGAGCACCATGTGAGGGTGATCGCTCTGGGATGTGGTGAATTCAGAGCTCACTAGGGCAGTCTAGACAGGCAACCAGACAGACATACCCTGGTCTCTTGGTCTTTGGTAGCACAGCATGCAATGAGAATATAAAGAAACAAAGAGTTGCTGAAAACAGAGAAAGGCATTAATTTTGTAGGAGGATTTTCTTTTTTCTTTTTTTTTTTTTTCCATTTCTTTTGCTGTGGCAAGTTGATATGCTGTGTCTGTTATAGCAGGAGTTGTTCTAAGAGACAGAGAGATGAGAAGCTTCTCTTAAGTTGCCTTCTTTTTCTGCCTTCCCCTGTTGTTTTGTTCTTGGGTTTTTTCGTTTGTTTTGTTTGTTTGGTTGGGTTTTGGGGTTTTTTGTTTTGTTTTGTTTTTTAATTTTATTTTATTTCAAAATCCATCACACCAACTTCCCAGGAGATATTCAAGATGAGTCTCAATGGAGCTCTGGGCATCCTGGTGTAGTTGAGGATATCTCTCCTGACTGCAGAGGGGTTGGACAAGAGGACCTTTGGAGGTCCCTTCCAGCCTGGACCATTCTACAATTCATTTTTCAGAGAATTTAAAGTGCAGTTCTGGTAGTGCTGTGGTTTTTGAAATTATTTTTGAACACAAGCAATAAAGTTTAGTGTGCCAAGTCAGCACGTTTAATCTTGCACACTGATGGCTGTAAGATTGAAGAAGTGTGACCCATACTTAGATGGTCCTTGGTTGTACTGAGAATTCTTGCCTTGCTGAGTTTGCCTTCAAGAAAGGAATTTCCAAATATCTTTGCCTAAATATTAATTTTTTTTGAAAACTAAGAGAAGTGTTGGCCCTTACTGCCTTTGCTAGCGTCTTACTAGCATAATTAAAGTTTGGTATTGATGTGAAAAATACAGTTTTGTGTGCTGATCATAAAGGTACGATCTCCTTGAAAGGCTTTTGCACTTTGAGTTTTATTTCCACCACCACCCCCCTTTTTTTTTTTTGTTTTCAGAGATGATATTTATCACTTTCTTAATCTTTTTCATTATTCTCTTTTCCCTGCTCGTAACATAAAAATTTTAATGCCTCTGTGCATCTCACATGTAGTGCCTTTAGAAATCACACTGCTACAGGTTAGCAACAAAAAAAATAGTAGACCATTTTGATAGAATAGAAGGAGAGAGAGGACTGAATACACTGTCGCTGTGGTTTTGTGTTTGATTATATAAGAATGTTTTTATAGACCACGCGAAGTAAAACACATTACCAGTAGCAATTACCTTTCTAACTGGCATACAACATCTTCCACTGAAGTAACTCTCAAGAGGATTTTTCTCAGAAGTATTTATAGAAATTGCATGAATTTACCGACCACATAAGTTTACAACATGTATAAATGAATTTAAAGATCACTGAAATGTCAGCTTGAGTCAGATATTGGAGTAAGTCAGTTCACTGCAATGGAAATAATGTCTATTTATTGAAATGTATTGGAAAGTAAATTATCCAAATATTTCCACTGCATGTAAAATTTCTGCAGAAGTCAATTGTTTTAACGCCTTAGTTCTGATGTAAATGCATGTTTCAAAAGGAAATAAGAGTTTGGTAGATGGAATTGCACTGAGAAGAAGAACAACCCTGTTCCAGAATCTGGATCACACTTTGTACAATTACTGGAGGGCCTCCTCCCATAGTCATTCCAAGTGGACATTGCAGTCTTCTCCAAAATTGTGACACCAGTAACCCTGAGTCTCAGGCAGCAATTTGAAAATTAAGTCTGGACTGCCTATCTCTTTTCTGCCTTTCAGATTTCAAAGCATACAAATGGAGTAGATGGTTCTTGTAGTTTCCTAATTGTTCCTAACCATGAATGCCGTAGTAAGCTGAAATTTACTATCTTTGTGTAATTTTCCCATCTGTGTTCGAAGCTTTTCTCCGTTTCCTTGCAAAACTTCTGACAACCTCAAGTTCAGATCAAACATTTGTTAAATTCAAATTCAGTTCTGGGATACAAATCTGCAGTCTGCTGATTTGAATCAGGAGGCTTTAAAAAAAAAAAAGCACACAGCTGGAGCCCATAAAGGGATTTACAGCTGAAGGAGGATGAGTTCAGGATTGAAAATCCAGCTGGTAGAACATAAAAGCTCAGTTCTGAAAGAATTTATTTGGGTTATTGGCCTGTCAGCCCAGCACAATTGACTCCTCTTGTTTGGTAGGTCTCTATAGGGGAAGCCGTGGATTTGCCCTGCCAAACTCTGCTTACTTTAACAAGGCCAAAATTCTCATTGAATGTGGCTAAGCACATTAGTTGTGGAAATACTTCCCTTGAAGCGGTGGATCAGTTTCTTCTTTCTCAGCTGAAGATACAGAAACTTGATGACTTCATTAGTTGTATTAGAAAATTTTCTCCTTACCTAGCCATAGAGACAAGTAGAAAGCAAAAGATGTTTTCTTAATTCCTTAAACATCTTAAAGGTTCTGAATCACAGAATACATCTGATTAGAAGAGACCTCAAAGATCATCCAGCCCAACCCTCAACTCAGCACTGAAACGTTAGCACAAGCCTGTCCCTAAGTGACAGGTCCACATGCTGCTTGAGCGCTGCCAGGGATGGCAACTCCACCACTGCCCTGGGCAGACCATTCCAAATCCTCTCTGTGAAGAAATATTTCCTAATATGCAGCCTGAACCTCCCCTGGCTCAACTTGTAGCCATTTTCTGTAGTCCTGTCACTTGCCACCAAGGAGAAGAAGCTGCTCCCTTCTCGCTCCAATCCCCCTCCAAGTAGTTGTAAAGAGTGATGAGCTCTCCCCTCAGGTTTCTTTTCCCCAGATTGAACAACACCAGATCCTTCCAATGCTCCTCATAGGCTAAGTGCTCCCAGTGCTTCACCAGCCTCCTTGTCCTTCTGTGGACATGCTCCAACACCTCAATGTCTTTCCTACAGTGAGTGGCCCAGAACTGAACACAATGCAGTGCTTCACCAGTGCTGAGTACAGGGGCATGATCACCTCCCTGTTCCTGCTGGCCTCAGTATTTCTAAGACAAGCCAGGATGCCATTTGCCTTCTTGGCAATGGCAGTGGAGTGGCCTCAAGGATCATCTAGTTCCAACCACCCTGCCATGAGCAGGGACACCTTCCACTAGATCAGATTGCCCAGAGCCACAACTAGCCTGGCCTTAAAAATATCTGGGGATGAGGTTTCCACCTGGGCAACCTGTTCCAGTGTCTCACCACCCTTATAGTGAAGAAATTCTTTCCAATTTCTTGGAGATCTAAATCTCTCCTCCTTTAGCATGGATCCATTCTTCCTAGTCTCATCAGATCTGACACCCTATGAAGTCCCTCACCAGCTTTTCTTGTAGGCCCCCTTCTGGTATTGGAAGGCTACAATAAGATCTCCTTGGAGCCTTCTCTTCTCCAAACTGAACAACCCCAACTCTCTCAACCTGTCCTCATAGGAGGACATTGTAATTAGGGGTTCAAGTAGGTTGTTTTCCAAATCACAGCTTTCCAACTGCACATCCCCAAATCTGAACTTACCATGGGGTTTTCATGACCCAGGTGCAGGACCTGGCATTTGGCTTTGCTGAACGTCATACAAGTAGCCTTGGCCCATCTGTCTAACCTCTCCAGGTGCCACTGTAAATCTTCCCTACCCTCTAGCATACATTGTGTAAGATGTGTGTGTGTGCAAGCTATGCTGCTCAGGGTGAAATGCTGTGTATAACTGAAACAAATTGGTTCAAGTCATAGAATCATAGAAGGCACTGGGTTGGAAGTGATCTCTAGAGGTCATCTAGTCCAACCCTATGCAATAAGCATAGGTGTCCTAGGTGAGCTGTAAAGGAAAAGATGGCGTTGCCTAAAATAAGAGAGAGTGGAAATAAAGCCAGATAGATCTAAGAATAATTACCTGTTTCAAGAATTATGACATTAAAGAAACAAGGTGGTTTCTTCATACATAGCATCAGGATTTGTTAAAGAGTAAGCAGGTACCAGTTTGTTATTTTGTCCACAGCCTGGCGAGACAGCAATTACACTGCGTAAGACAAGAGAATTTTGCTGAAGTTGCAGCGAACCTTTTCAGTTCTGACAGTTGCTCTGGATGTCCTGCAGTCCCTTCTCATGGTGGTATCAAAAGCATCTTGCCCAACATAGTCATGGGGAGATGGAGGTGCCTAGTCATGGGATTCTTGTCACAGCAACCACAGCTTGTGAAGAATGAACTGAGTCGGGGGCAGGAAGCACTGCCACTTACTTCAAACAGTGGCCTTTCATCAGCTGGTGCTTGAAAGCCAGCACTTGAGTCCAGTTTGTCACCTAACTTGCTCACTGTTCTTTGAGAGAGGGTATTGAGGTAAGCTTGATGGCCCTTCTCTTTGTGGGTCACATGCAGGAGCAGTGTCCTCATCTCTTTGGAACTCCCAACCTTGGGAGTTCCAAACAATTCTCCACCCAGTCTTTTAAATACGTATATTTAAAATCATTCTCATTAAGAGACGTAGTTTTCAAATATTCTCTTGAATTTGCAAAGAATCTCTAATCATATTTTGACTATCCTGCTTCCATGGGTTTCCTTGTAGGTGTAAGGTCCTGCACCTGGGTAGGCACAATCACAAGCACAAATACAGGCTGGGTGGTGAATGTCTGGAGAACAGCCCTGAGGAAAAGGACCTNCTGCTCTCGTCAGACCCCACCTGGAGTACTGTGTGCAGTTCTGGAACCCTCAGCACAGGAAGGACATGGAAGTGTTGGAGCGGGTCCAGAGGAGGGCCACAAAGATGATCAGAGGGCTGGAGCAGGTCTCCTATGAGGACAGGCTGAGGGAGTTGGGGCTCTTCAGCCTGGAGAAGAGAAGGCTTCGAGGGGACCTGATAGTAGCCTTCCAGTATCTGAAGGGGGCTTACAGGAAGGCTGGGGAAGGATTATTTACAAGGTCCTGCAACGACAGGACAAGGGGCAATGGGTTTAAACTGGCAGAGGGGAGATTTAGACTGGATGTTAGGAGGAAGTTCTTTCCAGTGAGGGTGGTGAGGCGCTGGAACAGGTTGCCCAGGGAGGTCGTGGATGCTCCCTCCCTGGAGGTGTTCAAGGCCAGATTGGATGAGGCCTTGAGTGAGCTGTACTAGTGGGAGGTGTCCCTGCCTATGGCAGGGGGTTGGAACTAGATGATCCTTGAGGTCACTTCCAACCTTGCCATTCTATGATTCTATGATTCTATGAAAGTGATTTTTCAGCTGCTGTAATTTTTATTTGAAATACTGGTAGCTGTACTTGTACATGTAGTAAGCATGAAAAATTCTTCTGATTTTATTGTATTTTAAAAAATATTTATAATTAAAATATACTCCTGATTTTAATGGCATTTTTACTTTTTTTTTTTTCTGCCATTCTTTTGGAATTTTGGTTATTTGGGGTGGTTTTTAGATTTTTTTGTTTGTTTGGTTGTTTGGTTTTTTAAGCAATCAGCTCTTATAACCTGAAATATGTTGTACCAAAAAGGGTAGTTCCCGGGAAAGGAAAGATTGGAAAACACAATACACAGGAAACTTCAAACACACAGACTGCAATAAGGAAGACCAAATCAATGTTACTTTTTATTTATAATAATCCAAATACCTAGGGTGACTTAAAACTCAGAGTCCCAGTGAATACTGGGAAGATTACTAGATATAATTATCTAGGTCTTATGTAACACGAAATAAAAGTTTCAGTCAAGTACTGAGCTTTTCCTACTGCCTACATATTGAAATATTTCTCCTTACATATACTCTGAGAAAAGCATTAGAAATCAATTATCATCTTACAGGATTTAAGAATATCTCATGCATTGTATAGGCACATATTTATAATTCTTTGTGTTCAGCTGAGGAGAAAAATCACAGTGCCATGATGCTAATCACTAAAGGCAAGTATCACTGAACTTATCATGTGGGAGGGACTTCCTTTTGCTGGAAGGTTTGTCAGGGTTGTGGACTGTTGGTTCCTTTTACATGGCTGTGTGGAACTGTCTCACTGAACCTCCCGCAGGGCTTTGATGCTCTGGCTGGACCACATCACTCACAGGAGGAGAGGCAGAGCCTGCAGCGAACACTGTCCCTCCCTGAAAATGGACATGGTGAGCCTGTGGGATCCATCGGGGCAGAGGGACCAAGGTTGTACCCTTGGAGAGTCAGGTTGTTTAGTCAGCTGAGATTCCTGCTGCTGGAAATGGAGAGGCAAAATGTCTGTCCTCTGGTTAGATCAAGTTGATCCATGACAGGGAACAAAACCACAGATGGGATACACAGGGCAAATGTTTGTTTTGCAGTGAGGGCTCTGTGTAGATGTGCTAACTTAGGCAGCTTGTCAGTCCCCCTGTGTTTCTGAAACATCTCACTGGTAACTGCTGGAAAAACAAGACCTTCAGTGAGAGCAGCCAAAGAGGGGACCAGGGGGGAATGTTTAAGGAGAAGACTTAGAAATAACATTTTTGTCTTGGTTTAAGTCAACCTAGAAAGTGCTTCACTAAGGAGTTATTAAGAATTCTAATTTTTATATATATATATATTTCCNTTTTAATTTTTTATATATATTATTTTTCCCCCCCCCCCAAAAAAAAAAAAAAAAAATTGGTCATGAATAAGTTTTAAGAATACCAATTACACAACAACAAGGTACACTGAGCTGGCTTTCCTATGCAGCCCAAGAGTATCCCTACCTATTGGACTGTCACATTGCAAGTGGCACGGTGTCCAATGAGACCACTCTCTTCCTAGCTGGTTTGTGTCTGTAGTGTTTACATTCTCCTTGGTTATGTTTTATGCATGCTTGAAGTTAAACTCATTTCTTTCTGTCTTACTGTGAAAGTATTTCTGTATAAAGTGAAATTCTGTGCTCTATTTGTGGTACTTAAGCAAAGACTGTATTAATGCAGTAAGTAGCTATATTAAATGACCNTCCTCCTAACATCTAGTCTAAATCTCCCCTCTGCAAGTTTAAACCCATTGCCCCTTGTCTTGTTGTTACAAGACCTTGTAAACAGTCCCTCCCCAGCCTTCCTGTAGGCCCCCTTCAGATACTGGAAGGCTACTGTAAGATCCTGTTCAAGATCCTTATTCTTAAAAGCTTCTACAAAGGACAAGAAAACTTTGCTAATCTTTTAATTTAATTTGAAAACTAAAGCTGTGTAAGCCTTTGAACTTTTCTCTTTTTTTCTTTTTTTTTTCTTTTTTTTTTTTTTCCTAAGGAGCAATTTTGACCTTAAAAGTAACCTCAAGCCCACAACCAATGATACGTTGTGTTACATACAACAAGCCGGCAGGCTGAGAAGCTGCAGGTTTCCTTCTCTGTCCCCAGCTGCAGGAAAAAAATCTCCACTTGATTCCCTTGTTACGTGTAGCCCGCAAACAGCATGTATGCCTGGCACTTGGATTTTATCCAGTCCCACAGAATGACACACAGGAGTGCCTTTATTCTCCTTTGCACGTCTCCAAAGCACCTTTGCATCGTAGCATTCTCTCTGCCATCGCTGCTCGATTTCATTAGGACATAGCTTTACCTCTTTTTTTAAATAGTACTAACAAACATTGTAGTCTGTTCCTTATATCCACTGGTTCCTTCTCAGCCAGTTTGTGCTGCAACCAGCTTAGCTATCATAGCCTATAGTTTTGTTTCCTCCTGGCAAAGGTAGAGGGTGTTAAACAAGAAAAGACAGAATAAAACAAAAATTAAAGCCCTTGACCCTAAACTGTAGCTTTCTCTACAGCAGCACCTTGCAATTAATTAATTCTCCCTCCGGTAACCAACTGCAGGTGTTTCAGCAGAGGATACAACAGTCCTCTGGATTTTGTTACTAAAGCTTTAATGTGAAAATGTGTCAATAATTCCTTCGTTGTGCTGTTCTTTAGGCCAGAGTGCTTTGCAGTCTCTCTTCTCTCCCCCAATTCCTGTAAAGACCTGTCCACATGCCTCATAATCAGATGCAGGATGGATGAGACCAGTCACACAGTAAACAAGCTGTTTGGCTGCAAGGATCTCTTCCCTGCAGACTGGGAAATGCTGGACCACATGTGTGTTTTCCTCTTACCAGAGTGAGTTTACTGCTATTTCCAATTTCTTAGCCGATCCTCAGCTCTAAAAGTTTATCTTATAAAGGTTCTCAGGGAATTTAGCAAGAGTCAATTTAGATTCTAGGTTAGAAATTGGCTTGTTATTTCCCCAGTGTTTCACAAAATCTTAGCTAGCATTCACTGTACAGCTCTAGTTTTAGCTTACACATTTAATCATTCCTTCCTTCTGCATTTTTGAAATGTGGGCAAAAGAGTGATAGCGAGAGGCATTTTGACTCCTACCACCTTTGCACAGTAATCCTTTAATACATTGCTTTTCACCATGGTACTGGGATTAAGGAATATCTGAAAATACATTTTCGAGGTCTCAACCTTACTTGGTTTCTCAGTTTTAGATCCACTACAATTTAAGGCAAGTTGTCAGGAAGCGGCTCGCTGGTGTACATCAGTTGCTCTTAGCTTTCCTGACAGATCTCTGTGATTGCTACTGAGCATTTTAAATTTTTCTCCTTCATTTCCTGTCCCATTATCTTTGTGCATCACAGACAGTTGGCTTGTCAAGCACAGACTGAAAGCAGATTTATTTTAATCGTTATTGTGTTTAAATCCTCACTAACTTCCTCTAACAGCCCTTGCAGTGAAACTGTCTAATAACAGAAATAAAGGTGTCCAGTGTTACAGATTAGCTGGACCATAGGAAGCACAGCATTGCAGTGAAAAAGGAGTCAAGAAACTGAAGCTGACTGAGCACACCACTGTTGTGCACTAAGCTGGTGAAGGGCCTGGGGAATAGATCTTATGAAGAGCAACTAAAATTGCTGAGGCTGTTTACTTTGAAAAAGAGGAGGCTAAGGGAAGACGTCATCACCATCTGCAGCTACCTGAAAGGACATTGTGGAGAGGTTGCTGCTAGTCTCTTCTCACAGCTGATAGAACAAGAGGGAATGGCCTCAAGCTGTGACTGGGTAGGTTTAGACTGGACATTAGGAAACATTTTTTCATGGAAAGAGTGGTTAGGCAGTGGAATGGGCTGCCCAGAGAGGTGGTTGATTCATCAATCTTGGGTGTGTTTAAAAGTCATTAGGATGTGGTGCTTGGGGATATGGTTTAGGGTGCACCTTGTAAAGTAGAGTTATAGTTTGGACTTGGTGATCCTGAGGGTCTTTCAAACCTGAATGTTTATGTGGTTAGGAACTCTGCTCCTGCAGAACTTTCTGTTTGGCACTGAGCTTTAACACAACCCCAGTCTTTGAGGAGAGAAGGTGGCTGTAGTAGCAGTGTGTATCTTTCCTTTAGGAGATTTACAATAGCTTTCTGTGACTCATTGTATGTAGAAGATGTTTTCTGAGGTTAAGACTACATATCCTGTTAAAAGATGTATGCACTGTGTTTCAGTAGAGTTTGCAGGACCTCTTATTAAAGGACCTAAGGTCATGTAACCTTTTCTTTGCTGACAACATGCAGTCACATCATGGTCTTCATCAAAAGATGAATGGCTAGCAAAGCAAGAGAGGTGATTCTGCCACTTTTCTCTGGTGAGATCTCACCTGGAGTAATGCATTCAGTTCTGGAGCCCTCAATATAGGGAAGACATGGACCTGATAGAGCGGGTCCAGGGAAAGGTCACAAAATAATAATCAGGGGGCTGGAGCACCTCTGCTAAGAGGACAGGCTGAGAGAGCTGCGGTGGTTCAACCTGGAGAAGGGAAGGTTCTGCGGAGAACTAATCACCACCTTGCAGTACCTGAAGGGGACCTGCAAGAAGGCTGGAGAGGGGCTGTTTACAAAGGCTTCCATTGACAGGATGAGAGGCAGTGGTTTTAAATTGGAGAAGAGTAAATTTTGACCAGATGTTAGGAACAAATTCTTTACAAGGAGAGTGGTTGAGCACTGGAACAAGTTGCTCAGTGAGACATTTGAGGCCCCATCCCTGGAGATATTCAAGGTCAGGCTTGACAGGGCTCTAGACAACCTGATCTAGTTAAGGATGCCCCTGCTGACTGCAGGGGATGGTTGGACTAGATGACCTTCAGAGGTCCCTTCCAACCCAGGTGATTCTATGATTTTGTGTCAGGAAGAGTTTATAATGTCTTAAAGATGGGGAAAGGATTCATTATTTGCAAGAACAAATGCAGGTCCTGCAGCTAGTGCCAAAGTGGTCTTGTCATAGGTGATGGGCTAAACAGCATGCACTGGTGAGTACCTGCCTTAGAGTTTTACAAGTTGTTGCAAAGAAAGCTATTGACATACTTAAGCTGGATTGAAAAGTGCACTGACTCAACTTTTTTCTTTTAGAAACTGAAGACTGTAAGTTGTGTGTGTGTCTTTTGGCTGTCCCAAGACAACCACTGTAGCTGTTTTCAGCTTTGTTCCATGCTACACTTTTGAAGAAACTGGTATTTGAGTAAGATCTGATACTGCTTTGGATTGGACAGTTCTGTGACACTAATTCATTCCCCTGAAATAAATGGGTTCATAGATAAATGGAGGATAGAATTGCCTTTCAAGATGAGACAGCATTTTCAACAAGTGGCACCACAAAGCCCGGAAAACACAGAATCACAGAATGTCAGGGGCTGGAAGGGACCTTGAAAGATCATCCAACCCACCCCTCCTGCCAGAGCAGGATCACCTATACCAGATCACACAGGAACACATCCATGTGGGTCTTGAATATCTCCAGAGAGGGAGACTCCACAAACTCTCTGGAGATATTCTCTCCTACTCTCTACCTACTTCTTTCAAGCCTCGAGTATTTCTTGAGCTTATTGGCCAGTTTCAAGCCACGTCTCAAAGACATGCTCCACAACAGTGTGCAAGGAAGCGTGTTCGTAGGGGGGAGAAGTCTCCCCAGCTATCTCAAAGTCTCAAAAGACCTGCTGGGAAAGAGCAAGCAGGCATTAGGCCCTTCTCTGAAATGCCTCAGTCAGTGAGCCCCTCAGCACATGCAAGAGTTGCACTTGTGCAGCCAGACTGCTTGGAAATGCCTCCACTAGGCAAGTGAGAGCCAGCTGCTATGGGTAGGATATTTGGGAATGGGCGAGAGGTAGGGGGAAGGAAGGGTCTGTTTTTTCCACCACGGATGGGATCCTGTTAGAGATCTTTCCTTAAGGCACAACAATGTTGTCAGAGAACAAAAAGTTTGTATCAGCCAAGTCAGTGTATTGTTCATGCACGTGCATACAGGTATGTATTCCAAAAGCTATGTTCTGACTTGTGGGAAGCAATGGTTTTGAAAATACATTGTTGCAACTAAATTACCTTTTCTCTGTACAACCCTTTAAGAATTCCTATTGGATTTTCTACTACTGCAACTACTATACCATGTGTGAGTCCTGTCCAAGGGTTTTTTAATGTCATGCCACAGTATTGACAGATTTACAGGGCATGAGTCAGCTACCTGAATGCAGACAACTAATGCTATGTCAAATTTTCAGGGACTGAGGCTGGCAGGTGTGACAAAGCATACCTGAAGGACCAAGCTCCTCAGGTGTGGGTTTTGCACTGGAGTATTTCAGAAAGGTTGGCAATGCTATGGTTGTGCATGTTTAGGTAACTCAAGCCCAAGCAATTATCTTGCCTGGTGGTAGATTGTCTAAACATTTCCCTGGTTGCATCCGCAGCTTGTTTCATTGAGCAGCTGAACACTGTGGAAGTGCCAAGCTTCAGTGTTGATGCACCAAGTCTCCCTTTACTTACCTTTGACCATGACAATCCCAAGCACAAATCCAGGCTGGGTGGTGAATGGCTGGAGAGTAGCCCTGAGGAAAAGGACCTTGGAGTCTGGGTTGATGAAAAGCTCAACATGAGCCTGCAGTGTGCACATGCAGCCCAGACAGCAACCGAGTCCTAGGCTGCATCAAGAGAAGCGTGGCCAGCAGGGCAAGAGAGGGGATTCTGCCACTTTACTCTGCTCTTGTCAGACCCCACCTGGAGTACTGTGTGCAGTTCTGGAACCCTCAGCACAGGAAGGACATGGAAGTGTTGGAGCGGGTCCAGAGGAGGGCCATGAAGATGATCAGAGGGCTGGAGCAGCTCTCCTATGAGGACAGGCTGAGAGAGTTGAGGCTCTTCAGCCTGCAGAAGAGAAGGCTTTGAGGGGACCTGATAGTAGCCTTCCAGTATCTGAAGGGGGCCTACAGGAAGGCTGNCACTGGCACAGGTTGCCCAGGGAGGTTGTGGCTGCTCCCTCCCTGGAGGTGTTCAAGGCCAGGTTGGTGGAGGCCTTGAGTAACCTGTACTAGTGGGAGGTGTCCCTGCCTATGGCAGGGATTTGGAACTAGATGATCCTTGAGGTCACTTCCAACCTTACCATTCTATGATTCTGTGTATCTCTGACCCACCTCAGATGACTATACAATGCATACTGGTGCATTGGATCACAGCCATTCACATGCAAAGGACTGGTGGAAAACTGTTTATTTGGGGTTTTTTTGGGTATTTTAAAGATTAACTTGTAATACCTTTAGCAGCATAGTTCCCCTGTGTTTCAAAGAGTAGATATGTGCATGAAAAAGTCACTGAACTAGAGTATACCACACTGGTGTATTTATTTATGCGGTAAAATTCATATCCAGTCTCCAAGACGTAGACATTTTGTTTCAGTGTTGTGACATGTCATAGCAGCCCGAGGTGGCAACTATTCAGTCATCCGTGCTTCACAAGTCCGTTCCAGGAACAGCACAAGGCTGAAGGGTCCTTTCACTCTCTACAGAGCTCCACCTATGCAAGCTTTACATTGCATTAAGTTCGCCCTTGCCTATCCAAGCTGTTAAGTAGCTTCGGTGCCACGGCACAGCCATCTGTAACATTTTAAAGCACTGCAGCCTGCTTTAAGATGCATCGTGGGTAAAATCCACTCTGTGACTTTAGAGCATGAAGTTCCTCCTTGCATCTTGAACATGATCATTAACAATTTCTGCTGCTGAGAGATGGTTTGTGTGTTTTGTTACCGAGGCTGCTTCCCTCCACCCCCCTACCCCCCTGGCCTCCATGCACCAGGAATTCACATTGCACTATAAACAAAACCTAGTTCAAGGATTTTTTTATTATTATTATTCTGAATGGTAAGCAGTGTGTTGCTATGTACAGAATGAGAGCATTGAAGAGGGTACTTTATTACAACCTTCACAGAAAATACAAAACTAACATATCTAACTCTCAGACGAGGATTGTTTATGTACTGCAGCAGTTAACTGTTGGCTGAAGCCTTCACCTTGCATATAAATAGCAGGTAACAGTCTGTCAGTCATCTGCCTTAAGAGCAGATATTGTGTGGATAGCATTGGCAGCAATTTCATATTTCTGCAAACTTGTCAGGGTAAATATCTCCTAGGTGCACAAAATGGATAATTTAAACACTCCTGTAGCAACAGCATTATTGACTGGAGTTTGCCATCAGAAATCCAGATTCTCCTCTCAAGACTTATTTTCCCTGTTCATTCATCTTGACTTCAATTCCTCCATCCACAGACAGGGAGATAGCGAAGGTCTAATTTTGGGTGACAACGAAACAAATGTTTAGCCTGTACTTTCCTGTGACATGCCTTGTGAAGAAGAAAGAAGCAGCTTCTAAAGACAGCAGTGTGCATGGGTAGAGGTTCATCAGGTAATTTTTTCAACTGAAAGTTTACATAAGATCATGGTGTACTGAAGAATCACAGAATCACAGAATAGCTTCAGTTGGAAGAGACTTTAAAGATCATATAGTTCCCACCCCTCTGTCATAGACAGGGACATTCTCCACTAGATCAGATTGTTCAGAGCCTTATTAAGCCTGATCTTGAGTATCTTTGGGGATAGGGCCTCAACTACCTCCCTGGTCAACCTATTCCAGTCTTGAGTACCTTCCAACCCAAGCCCTTCTATATATTGCCCATCTGAGCACAGTTTGTTTCCTTACCTGCTAAACCATGTTCTAGCTTGTTTACTTGCAATGAAAGTCAATATTTAATTATCATTTTCATCAAAGACCTCCTAAGTGGAATACTGAGTGCTTTGCTCCTGTTGCATCTGAAATGCTAATGCTTAACAAGATCACTGCTTGGGTCAGGTCATGAATCATGCACCAATGGGGAAACAAGGAATGCAGAGTGCTGCTTGAAGGGTCTTGTTGACATCCAAATTTGCCATACAGCAGGTCTGTACTGCCAGAGAGAAGTTTAATATTAACTTACTATCTTGTTGTTTTATGTGAGGAAAAAATGTTTTGTGGCCTACAGATGAGGACATGGGATACTTTGTTAGGTTTCCAGTTTGCATAACTAGAGATGATCTGGTTTGCTTTTATCTATCTTGACTGGCTTGCTCTTATTTATGCTGTTATGTGTGTGAACGAAAGAAAGCCTTTCTCTGTATGCCTTAAAAACACATGTCATTTTTGCATCCTAGGAATGAAGTCACTTCTCTGGATTTGTGGAGTGGTGAGGACATAAAGCAGCAGCTTTTCTAGGCAATAGCTAATTATAACACCTCACTTCTCCCCACCCTTTCATCATGACCTGTGATGAAAAGTGCCTTGTAAATCAGGAAATAGCAGTTATCACAAAGAGTAAGTAACTGCAGGCTGAGCCAGCCTGAGCCCACCACAGAAAACACTGTTTCTGAAGAAGCTGTTTCAGGAAGCTTGACACAAACTTCTAAGGAAAGAAATGGCATCCATGAGAGGACAATCAACTTGCTATATGGCTCAGGACAACCACCAATGAATGTAATGGGAAGGATTTGCCCAGGATGATCTAGATAGAAAGAGTCCCCTTTTTCCGAGCGCTAACGTTAAACCATGTTATCCAAGCAGTACTCGGAAAGGAAACTTGTGGTGTTTCTTTTCTTCATGCCTCTGTCTCCTCTCTGTGCATTTAGAGGAACAGGTAATGTCTTCATGGGTAGGTTCAGCAGATGTGACTTTTCATGGAGCGTTATCTCCTTCAAGGCTTGTTCTGCTTCTATGATGCTTACAAATGGCAGCAGCAGACCAACAATCACCAATACACGACAAAGCTTGGATAAGAGACAAAGTTAAAATCAGTTACTGGAAATTAAACAATTTGGGCTGATACCAACCACATCTTCCCAACCAGTGGGGATGAAAAGCAACAGGGGTTGTAGATGGTCCCTGGGTGATACTCTGTTGCTGGGAATTTTTGTGCACAAAAGAGACTTTTATTCAAGACAGTGTTTTGGGTTGTAATGCTTAAAAGAGGGAACTGCTTTTTCTGCATAAATGTGATTTTAAAATACTGATAAAATAATTAATAGAGAAATATGCAACTAAAAAGAAGGGGTGGACTGGAAACAAAAGCGGGTGGCATAAGTTTAGTTTAATAAATAATGTGTAGCACTCAGAGAGGAGACAAAACTAAACTTTCACAATACAGTGCAAGTTCTGCTATAAGAATACATGCTGACATTTCTGGTCTTCTGCTTTTCTGGATTTTTCCTTCGCACATCTTTAGTTCTCAGATTGTCAGAAACAAACCCTGCGTTCCCCCAATTAACAAATCATTCGTTTGACTTGCTCAGAAGATCTACAGATGGATTATTTCACCAAAAGGCACAATAAAGAGATACGTTGTAAAGGTCATAAGTGAAGAATTGCTCTCTTTCTCCTGGTTTCAAAGCAGAATCTTATTACCTCAGTTAGCAAACTGTAAGCAGGGCAAACTAGTATTTCTTGATATTACTGAGCCACAGGAGGGGAGTTTTCACAGCGAAGAAAAGAATACAAACTTTTTCTCAGTATATGGAAGCTGCACCATCTTATAATTCAGCTAAAGTTAAGAACTGAAATCAGCTGATGTGATATCATCTCAAGGGTCTCAGGATGAGTTTTTAATGCATTCTGTGAATAGAATAATGTTGATTTATTTCAGAAAGAATGAAACATATCTGTCTACTCTTGCTAATAAACTGCAGTACGTCTCACTACAGTTATGGGCTGCAAACCAAGTTTCACAAAATATATTATATTATGTCAAGTTGCTAGAATGAACAATAGTTATTGTCAGGAAATAGGCTCTGATAAGTTGTACAAACAACACTTCCTCCCTTAGATTTTCCCAAATTGAAATTGCAGATTGTGGCCTGGGGACAAAGTGTACTCTGAGCTCTTGAAGCAAAGGGAGATTCATTTCTGGCTCATTTCCTTGGGGTCTTAAAGGGTGTGAAACTGGTTTCATCAGACCAAACCCACAAATGTTCCCGGCCAGCTTTTGTCTTGAGCCAGTCCTGCAGGAAATCAGTCATTGTTTCTGGTGATGCTACCCATGGTGCTTTGCTGTTCTTCAGACAAATTGTCCTCACAGAAGCAATTACAGTATGGGTTATACCCTACCACCTCCTCTACACTGTCTTGTATCTGCAGAGCTCCTCAGACAGGGGCTATGCCCACCAAAGCTCTGACTAGGCTCACTTCAACAGCACAAAGGACTTGGGCCATTTTTGGTGTGTGGTTCTTAGTAGAGAAACTCAGCTATGGAAACAGTGTCGGTGATGCAAAGCAAAACACCTTCTGATCAGGCTGTTTTGACTAAGAGCGCAAAGCATTAACTAGCAACATTGCACTTGTCAGTTGCATCATCCTCTGGATTCCCCATGGGGAGTCATTCTTTGGCTGACAGGAACTCTGGACTCTGCAAACCTCTTCTCTGCACCTACTGCCATGAAACCAAATAATTAGCACCATAGCACAGGCCATAACTTATTGCATGAATAAAGCATATCTGTAATTAGATGTTTCTTTCTCTCCATAGAGCTATGAGAATACCATAATCTAACGAACATCCAATAGGGAAAATGTCAGATCACTGCAAGCACATGAGTGTGGAAAGAGTCCAGGCACAAGGGAATGGTTTGTTTTCTAGATCATATATTCAAAACCTGCTAGTGCATTTAGGGATTTTCCTACTAGGAGCAAGGAGAGGGCAGGTGCTTCTGCCTACCCCCTTTCAGTGCCGGGTTTCCAGCTGGTATGAGTGTCAGGAACATCTCAGCACTGCTGGTGGGCTGCAAGGAGGCAGACATCATTATTCAGATTCCTTGAATTGATTTTTTTTGGGGTGGGGTGGGGTGTTGTGTTTCCCCCCATTCTGTGTGTCCATCTCCCATCTACTTTTCAGAAACATGTCGGAGAAAAAGTGGTACAAGCCAATCTACCATCACCCTTTGATTCTTCTTTTATTCCTTTTCTCAGGCAGTTATCTAGCAGAACAAAAAGAAATGGGTGCAGTATTTTCTTCTGCAGCTATCGAACAAAACTTCTACAGAATCGTGTGTAGTATGAATTGGTCATTAGCCATCGATCTGTAGTTCTAAGAAGTCATCTTAATCAGTTAATAATTAAATACAATTCCTCAAGTAATATTTGTCATCTAAAATACCTATGCACATATTATTCTTGCTGTTCAAAGACACCTTCAGAATTATTGGCAAAAGAAGGTCATATGCAAACACCCTCTGACTGCAGCTGCAGTTTGAATCATATTCTCAGGCCGACATGAGAAATAAGCATTAAAGTGTTGTTATAGAAACTTAAGCCAACTTTCTTCTGGAAGAGTGTTGCTATTAAGCCTAACATATGTCTCGTGCGCTGAATTCACTGAGGTTTCTGAACAAAAGCTTATATTTGGAGATTCAGACAGTGCAGCTAATTGTGTTTAAACGTCATTAAGACAAGAAGGAAGAGAGATAATGAAGCCAGCTCTGGAACCGCAGGAGAAGCCACTCAGTTCTGTATGTGCTCTGCAGCTAAAGAGTGCTGAGCCTTCTGGTGTTCCTAAAAGTAACATTTGTCAGTGAGCTTTTGTTGGTAATTTGTGCAGATAAGGATTTAATTTCATCAAATGTAGCTGTGTACCCTCCAGGAACCTACTGCTTCCACTTCAGAAAAGTTGTCATATCATGGTCATCTTAATGTGCTCTAAGACATACTGTTGCTGATAGAAGGTGATGTACTCCTCCCACCCCCCAGACTTGAGCTACCTCCTTGTGCATCAATGGTAGCAACTCTGTGGCCACAAGGCAGGAATTAGTAACACTTTTATTGCTTCTTTAATTCTCAGGCAGATGACAAACCTGGGCCAACTTACCGTACAGCCATGGGATTACTATTACCTAATTAAAGCAATTAGTAAAAATGTTCAGCTGGGGTAGGGAAAAGGAAGTGGGCTAAAACGAGGGGAAAAGTGCTCTTTATAAAAAGTTAAGCACTGTTGTGTCAGCTTGTCATGAATGACATATTGTGGCCATTTCATCTAGATTTCTAGCTCAAGCATTAAAAAATTAGGCACAGAGAAACTTAGAAACTAATTGCAAAGTGGAGAAGTACTGGAGTCTCTGAGTGAAGAGGTGAACATTCCAAGGCTAGGCCATAAAATGGCAACAATGGATAAGTTAGTATAATTTCATTGGAGCATCAAAATCTTTATGTCTGGAAGCACAACTTGCATCTTCCCTTTTGCTGCTTCTGCTGCATCCACCGTTACCTTCCCCTGCTGCTGTTTTGGCTGCTGCTTTGCTGCTTCACTGCCATTTGTCCCCATCCCCACCTTACCTAAGGTTGTTGTATTCTGTAGAAGTTTTATTCTGTCTATACTGTTACATTTAGTTTAACTGTAAAAATACAATATAATTCTTTAGACTTTCCAAATTCTGAGCTGTAGTGAATTTACTCTTTCTGCAGCAGCTTTATAATAAGCTACTGGGGGAGGGATCCACTCTAACCCTTCACACATATCATGTCATCAGTGATCTGCAAACCCAGGTGTCCTCAGACTCCAGTTCCACAAGCACGTTCTGCCAGAAAAATACCACTGATGCTAAAAAAATGGTCCTACTCTGCTCTGCCCTGCGTTCCAACATCCAAACTTTTGTTTCAATTTTGAGACATGAGTTGGATATCCCCAAAACTGCACAGTTTGGAATTTGTTCTATATTTTTGGGGGTTTTTTGCCTAATGTAACAGTTTAGGTGGCCGTTTGCAGAAAAAAAGATCTAGAGCTAGTCATCAATCATAAATTGAGTATGAGTCAACAGTACCACATTGTTGTGAAAAAGGCAGACATTAGAAGAAGCTCTGTAAGCAGGAGTGTATCCTGCAAGACAGGTGACATCACTCTCCTGCTCTACTCAGAGCTGCTGAAGATTTGCAGCAAACCAGTCTTTTTAAGCTGTGGGTACCATATCAGGAGAGACATTGATCTACTGGAGTGAGACCAGCAAAATGATGTACTAATTATGAGTTGTCTGGAAACAAGGCCCAAGAATGACTGCAAAGCGGCTTAACCTGGGGAGAGGAAGATATGGCAACAGTCTTCTGAAAGGTAAACAGCAGCTGCAAACAAGAACCAGCCTATTCTCCATGTTCCATGGGAGTGTGAAGGGACTGAGTCATACCACTGCAGAAAAGAAGATTCAAGTTATATGTTAAGGGGAAACTCCTGAAGGTAAGGTTACCTAATGACTTCAATAAATCATGTGAAGGATCTGGGGAAAAAAACCCAGACCCTTGGAGACCTCTGAAGCTGAGGATAAACATCAGTCAGGGATGATGGTGGCTTTGCTAAGACTGCCTAGAGAAGAGAGAGGATTAGCTTTTTAAGCTCTGTGAGTTAATGGTATCCTAGTTAGTGTGTCCATTTGAGTTTTCACACACACACATGGATGAATAATATATTCCTGTATCATGTGCTAGTTATGGCCATGTTTCTGCAATTACTGTAACAAGCCCTATGATCCCAGAAGCCAGGTGAAACTAGTGCAGTGAAGACTGCAAAAGTCTTTTCTCAAAGGATAAAGAGTATAAGTGTTTGGTTTGGGGGCTTTTTTGTTTGTTTGTTTGTTTGTTTGGTTTGGTTTTTTTGTTTGTTTGTTTGGGCTTTTTTTGTTTTGTTGGGGTTTTGTTTTTTGTGGGTTTTTTTTTTTTTTGTGTCACAATAGGGAAAAAAATGCAGATGCTAAGTACAAAAAGACGAGAAGGTGTTCACTCCTGTAGATGTGAGTCTAAAAGATAAATACAATTGTGTTTATCTTTTCCATTTCTTAGAACAATACCTGAATGGTAAAAACTGTCTTCTGAACTTACAGTTACCTGAGTCTTTGCAGCACAAAATTCACCCACCTTCAAGAATTTGAAGCAGAGACATTAGGGGAAAGCTGTATGCCCCATTTTTGCTAATGAATTTTATGTTTTTTTGAAAGATAGGCAGGAGAGGAGGGCAGGGAGGACACTGAACACTGAAAACTGCAAGTCAGGACTGTCAGTCACTGACAGCACCAGATCATTGATGTGCTCTCAGCCTGCAAGTGCTACAGCAACAGCAAGTCCTCATCAAAGGGGCTCAGCAAACACAGTTTAGAACACACACAGCATCAGCCAGCCCTTTTGCAAGAC
>VWZE01025255.1:14594-24657 GCA_013396675.1 Eubucco bourcierii | reverse complement strand
ACAGGTTGCCCAGGGAGGTTGTGGCTGCTCCCTCCCTGGAAGTGTTCAAGACCAGGCTGGGTGAGGCCTTGAGTGAGCTGTACTAGTGGGAGGTGTCCCTGCCTATGGCAGGGGGTTGGAACTAGATGATCCTTGAGGTCCCTTCCAACCTTACCACAAAAAGTAAAAAAATAAAAAAAGATGATGTAGTAAAATGAAACCCTCTTTCTCTTCATTTTGTAGTTAAAATTTAAATCCTGTCATTCATTTTTACCGTGTGTCTCAGGTGTTGGGATAAATAGATGGTGCATACTCACTGTTGATTTATTCAAAAGCTTTATTAATGTACAAATTACATAAACTGGGGCAAAAATTTGGAATCTTGTCAAACATGGGTTCTTACTATAGCATTTGGTCGTGATACACAATGTGCTTGTTTTGGAAAGCACCAACTAATCACTTAGCATTAAGTATTTCACACACCAAATTAATACTGACTTGGATAGCACGAGCTGAGTGAAACTGAATTAAAGATGCATTGTAAGTGGCAAGCAAAAGATGCAGGAATATGAGTTATTTCATGCATACAAATAACCCAAATGATCTCCAATCCCTGCACAAACCTGGACTTCTCTGGGCATCACACATTAATCTCAGATTTCATTGTGTGAAGCCACAAGGCAAAGCAGTCAGTTAGAGCAAGATTCGTTTCTTCAAATACAAAGTTGGTTGCTCACAGAGAGTCTTAAAACTACACATGGTTCTGTTGCTTCTGTAAATAATACCCAGA
This sequence comes from Eubucco bourcierii, assembly GCA_013396675.1. Lineage (NCBI taxonomy): Eukaryota > Metazoa > Chordata > Aves > Piciformes > Ramphastidae > Eubucco > Eubucco bourcierii. Next base: position 23,888 of record VWZE01025255.1, on the reverse strand, counting down.
ATCAGAACTGCTGGTAGAGATCATGCAGGTAACGATTTTGAACTCGATCTGTGCATCATACAGCATATTGTGATTTTCACATTTTTGTTCATACAGGAAGGGAATCGATTTTCTTTTCTACTCGTAGGGCTTCGTAAGAAAGAGTCAGGAAACTACATTTGCAGAATACGTTTTTAAAGTCACAGAATCATAAAATTATATAACCATAAAATTGTTTCTTTGGAAAAGACCTCTAAGGTCATCAAGATGATTGAGTTTCAAATGTGCGCTCGTAAAAGAATCGTGAAAGGAAGTTTAAACAGTTTGGCAAATTAGTGTTGTGAAGTCCTCTAGTTGGGAGAAATTTCCATATTGCTTATGTTTTATGTTATAAAATTCTTGACACTAGCTCCGTTACCAGAGCTTGTATTTCAAAAGAGGGTCCGCTCGTACCTCACTCCACTGTCCTGCCTGCAGAAACATTCCCTGTGCCTGCTGCTAGCCTCCTTAAACTTGGTGTAAAAATAAACCTGAGTAACTCCTCTCCAGGCACGGCGCATGCAGATTCGCTCGTCGGAATGCGCTCAGCCACCCTCTTCTCTCAGCTGTCCCCACACGCCACCCTCCCTCCCGTATCCCCGGGAGCAGGAGCCTGTCCTCCCCCGCCGCGCTGCCTACGGGAGCTATGAATGGTCCCTGCGTGCCGCCGGCGAGCTCGGATGCACGGCGAGTTTCTGCAGCCCGCGCTGGCTCATCTGTGCTCGACACCGAGCCCAGGGAACTGCGAGGATGTAGGTCCCCGGGGTGAGACCTCCGGCGACGTTCATCTCTCCTTCGCCCTTGCCTTTGATCGAAGTGCACAGGTTAAAAGTAGCGGGTTTCTGGTATTTCTCTTTGGTTTCACTTCTTGCTTTTGCAGCTCGGAAGCGAAGTTAGGGACTCTGGCAGCCGCGCTCACCCCGCCCTGCCGCTCTCCAAGATTTCCAAAGACTCGAAAAGGCGAAAACTGTAGAGAAATCAACCAGCAGCGCGAAATCCCTCAGAGGCTCCCGTCCAGTTCTGTCCCGCCCGAGAGCCGGGCTGCCCGCAGCTGCCTCATCCGACCCCGACACCCCTTCATTCCCATCCCCACAGCAGCCGCCGTGCCGTGCTCCCCCTCCCCTCCCCGTGCCCCCCGCGTCGGGCGAGAGGCGGCTCCGCCGCCGGGCAGAGGGAGGGACCGCGGAGCTGCGGCGGCGACTTTGCTCTTTAAATCGCTCTCCAAAGCGGATTGCGGCTTGATCCCTCCACGTCACGCCGGAGTTGCCCGGGGGGCAGCTCTCCGCCACCGCGTCGCACTCCTCCCGCGGGGCGCCGGCGAGGAGGGGCGGAGGAGGCGGAGGGGGAGGGAGGACGGGGACTGACACACACACACATCTCCTCCACGAACACACACACGGGGTTGTGAGGGGATGAAGCGGCGGGTTTAGCGGCATCCGCCCCCGGGGGCGGGCGGAGCTCTGTGCCGCCCGTCGGTGCGTGCCAGCGCCCATGAAGCGCTGCCGTCGCGCGGCACAGCCGCTGCCGCTGCCGGTGCCGGCGCGCTGAGTGCCCGCCAAGTCTGCCCTGCGGCGGTCGGTCGGCCGGCAGCAAGCTCCTGGCCACCATGCAGAAGAGCGTGCGGTACAACGAAGGGCACGCCCTATACCTGGCCTTGTTGGCCCGCAAGGAAGGCACCAAGAGAGGTTACCTGAGCAAAAAGACGGCGGAGACCAACCGCTGGCACGAGAAGTGGTTCGCCCTCTACCAAAACGTGCTTTTCTACTTCGAGGGAGAGCAGAGCGCCCGGCCCGCCGGCATGTACATGCTGGAGGGCTGCAACTGCGAGAGAGTGCCGGTTCCCAAGGGCTGCGCCGCCGGCAGTGCCAAGGATGCTGCACTGGACAAGCAGGTACGACCACCCCCTCGAGTAGCCCGACGGCAGCGGCTGGAGGGATGGAAGGAGGAGCAGGGAGGAGGAGGGCAGTCAGGGATGGCCTCCCGCGAGGCGAGGGAGAGCGAGGCACTGCTGGAGTCTCAGCCGTCGGTCCGCCTCCCATGGCTTCCCTCCGGGAGGATAAGGATGGCCACCTCTGGTCCCCAGGTCCAGGTGGGGAGGTTTGTGTCACTCTTGAAGCACCCGGGAGAGCAGCAGCCTCTCAGAAAGTGGCAAGGCCAGCAGTGGCCAAAGGTTCTCCTGTCCCATACCATGACTCTTTTCTTCTCCTTGACTTTTTTCCCCCTGAGTGCCTGATGGCCTAATTTGTCAGAGTGCCTGAGGAGTAACGTATCACAAACTAAGTGTTTGGTGGTCTTGATGGCACCTTCTCGGACAGGACTACACGTTTTCAACCAAACTCAGCAGAGTGTGTGAGGGTCCAAAGTACCAAAATTCCTAAGGAGTCCCTGAGCCTGTCCCTGGGCAGGTGTGGGGCTACTCCCTCACTCAGTGATGCTCTGAGGGGTAAGTGGGTCTCAACACTCCCTTAGGAATCTCTGAGAGCTGTCTGGTAGCTGGGAGGCAAGGGTGAGCGTGTGCCCTGATTTACAGTCTGCGCCATTCAGCAGAAGTCGGCAGGCTCTCAGGCAGCCAGGTGTTGTGAAGCCGGCCGTGCTTTCCATAGAAATGGTGACGCAATGCTCAGCCAGGTCTTGTGTTGCTTTCATCAGGTGAAGAACACAGAAGGGTTTGGTGGGATTTGTTTCCACGAGAGGTGGTGGTTCCTAACCCATAAACTGCCAAATTCCCCCTCAGCAAGCTGATTGGTTTGACATGTGTATGTCAAACAAGCGAGTAGTTAAATACTCTCTGTGTATTACATAACCATGAAGAAAACGACATGCTGTAGTTGTTCAGTGTAGATACAGATCAGATATCTTAACCACATGCCTCCTATTGCCTCATGTGCATTCTTGATCTAAGTTGCTACCGGTTGAAATTTGTTTTAATCGTCATCTGGCATGACCTAATGCCTTTCTGCCTGAATAGGAGAAACCAAACAGGTGTCAAACTGGTTTGGAAAAGTTTGGGTAACTGCAAAGAGGGTGGTTTCCAGCTGGCTGCAGGAATTTCCTGCTGATTGTGAGGACACTGACCTAAACCAGTTCCTGAAAACCAGCACATCTGAATGCTGCACTAACAAAATAACTTTGAAAGGGCAACTTTGTCCCGTATCTGTGCTTTTTTTACTCATGTAGTGGAAATACTTGTGTGCTTAAGCAGCCTTTGAGATAGCACATAGTTAAGCAGCTGAAGTTGGGATGGTTGTAGTTATGCCTTTCTCATCTGTCACATTCTTTTTTGTTGCTTTGAGACGTGTTTATAAGCACTGATAAGTGAAACACTGGAGGATTCCCTAGATTAAATTAAACAAGAATATTTCCCTGTCTGCTTTACATTGGCTTTGTACACTTGTTTGTCGATAGTGTTGTTAAACTGCAGCTTGACTAAGAGAACTGTGTGAAAACAATGCCTCTCCCTATCTGTTCTCCTGGAATCTTGACTTGTGCTTTTATAGTACTGAATGTCTGAGTTGGTTGTAATTACATTTAGTGATAAGCAGAGACAAAATAATTACAGAGGGCAAAGCTGAACACCTACTATATTAACATTTTTAACAACAGCAGACTGCTGTTAAAGACGCAGAAGATTTCAGTTATTTTTCATGGGATCGTCTTTGGAAGACTGGCCTGGCAGACCACCAGAAAAATTATATATTTCATATTCAGCATTTGAATTATGCAGCATAAGCTTTTAAGTGCTAGTAGTTTTTACAGGTATTTACTCATTAAGGTGTATTCTTTGTATATGCATATAGGCACAAACTTTTGCTAAGGTGTGCAGAAAATCCCTCACTGATCAATCACAAGAAGAAACATAAATATGTAAAAATGAACCAGTAATTTTTGTTCAGAAAATGTGCTTGTAGTCTTACAGGTGTGAACACCCAGTTTATTAACAGAGGGAAACAAAGTTATTTTAACCAGATGATGATGAAAACTCAGTGTTGTGCCTGTTAACTACTGGAAGTGTAAAAATACTGCCAAGATTTAACTACAGAAATGTGTTAATGGAATGAAGGAAAAAAGGTATCCTCATTTAAAAAAAACCTCACATTTATCTTCTCTGGAAGAGAGAGAACAATAATGATTAAAAATTACCTTTTTTGGTATATATAAATAAAACCTTCTCGGATTTTATTCACTTAGGCAATTTAGACATTAGAATGGTATATCCTATAGAATCTCTCAAATGAGAGAGAAAGGAAGAATTAATCACATGAGAGAGCTTCATCAATGTCCTTCGAATGGATATTTGAAATATGTAGTACATTTTATTGAAGTTATGTAACTGAAGGTGGTAGAAAATGCATGCGGAACAGACAGATTCTGTTTTCCTTAGTTTGTAGATCCTCTTACATTTAGTTTGAGTTATTTAAGGATTGCTTGTCAAGTCCTATGCTTGGTAGACAGGCCTGCGCTGAGAAGTTGTCAGAGTTCAGTTCAGAGCATGTTAGAGCTGTACTTCCCCACACAGGACACTGTATTTTGGTCACCAGATGTGTTTAGGTTTGGGTATCTATCCCCCAAGAAACCTAGAAGCCGAATGATTTTACATGTAATCACTTCTATTGCTGTTATGCCCTTCCAGCAGTTCTTCATGAGGGAACATCAAAGAATTACAGGAACCACACCATTGTTCTGTGGAAGATGTCAAGAACCTTCACAAGATTTGATGAATATTAAAGTACCTAGAGCTTGGAAAAAGAAAAAAATCTGCAGTGATAGAATGTGCTTTTTTGGGGGTATTTTGAATTAAGATATTAGTGGTTTGTGGTTTGGTTTTTTTTTTTTTTTCTTCAGGGGGATATTTGCTTTAAAGGAAATTCTTTTAAAACTAGAGTACCTTTCTTGTTATCAACAAACTACATAATGCATGAATCAGTTGATATTCTGGTAATATGGGATCAAATTAAGTATGGTGTAGATATTAAGTGATTTGTAGGGGGAATTATTAAAGAAAAGTGTTTGTTTTGATCTTAGATTTTAGAAGAGCTCCTGTAAATGCCAAACAGGTGTTGATATCCACCCTGATGTCACATTTTGTCGAGAAAAAAAAGAAGGAAAAAAAAAAAAAAAAAAAAAAAAAAAAAAAACAGATTTATTTAAAANGACAAAAAAAAAAAAAAAGACTGATTTATTGAAAGAAAAGCAGGGGGGAAGAAGCTGATTTTCAAACCAACAAATTAGGACATGAAAATACTACATGCGATATTAATTAAACTGCTTCTTCCCAAAGGAGCTGTGGGTTGTAAACAAGTGCAGTTCCCTACAAGTCCTCCTCTGTGACAGTGACAGATTTGCTGAGGATGTATTTCAGCTTTTGTTTCAGAAACTCTGGAAAGAGAATGACTTTGTCTCAGTGAGTGGCTAGCATCTTTCAAAAGAGGAGTAAAACACCTAAAAATCATGCTTTTGGCAGTGCTTTATTGAAGACTAGCACTTGTGATCCATCGAGCTCACACATTTTTTCATTCTTTTTTTAGGATTAGGGGACACAAATAAATAGAGGAATGTAAATATTGTTGTTGTTTGCACTGGGAGGAGGCCTGTATGTTTAGTTTATTACACAGCTGTGGACTGAATACATGGAAATGTTCTGATACAGTTATTACTACCTGTCAGTGTATTTAAGCTTGTAAATGTTATACTATTTGAGCAGAGACTATTCGTTGTATCTTGCCTGCAATAATCTTCCTTCCACTTAGCAAAATTAAATGCAGTATTAAATCCATATCCCCACAGATGAACAGAATCCAATTATTTAAATTTTTTTCTGATTACTGTATTTCTGTATTTATTTTATAAAGGACATGGTGATTTGGTGGTGTTTGAAACCTACATACATTCCTCAAGGTGTTAAGGCAGATGTGTGCAATCAATGCCTTTTCCTGCACCTTCCTGCTAATTTACTTATATAAAACTTATCAGTAGCACTTAAAGGTAATTTTTTCTTCTCCCCCTCTCCTAGTATAACTGATTTAAAGTTAATTTATTTTCTTTTATTGGGCAAACCCATTTCCTTTGTTGTGCATCACCTCATGTCTCTTATAGCATAGAATTATAGAATTGTTCTGGCTGGAAAAGACCTCTAAGATCATTGAGTCCAGCCATTGACCTAACACCACCATGGCCATTAAACCATGCCTCAAAGTGCCATGTCTACACATTTCTTGAACACCTCAAGGGATGGTGACTCCACCACCTTCTTGATCAACCTATTCCAATGCTTAACCAACAGAAGATATATGTAGTAGATGGCTGAAGAATGGTGTTACCCTTTTCAGTAGGACAGCTTGCCACCTTCAGGTGTACTATTGTGCATAAATCTTATTGCTTGCATCTGGACAAACAACTCCCTGAGATGTTCCAGTGCAAAGGTTCATCAGAGATGCTTATGTTATAGCAATTTCCTGCAACACATTAAAAAAAAAAGAAAGAAAAAGAAAAAGAAAGAAAAAAAGATTATTTTGTTTGTTTGTTCGTTTGTTTTGTGGGTCTTTTGGTCATTGTTTGGGGTGGTCTTTTTTGTTGTTTTTTTGTTTGTTTGTTTGTTTGTTTGTTCATTTGTTTAGTTTTTAATCAATGAGTTGCCTTCAACAGAAGAAGTTAAGAAATGGTTGGTGGGAAAGTTTGAAGGTATTAGCACTGTTGCAATTACTGTTTTTGTAAGGCATTCTCATTAGTCTGTGAATGGTTGTTGCACGAAGACAACTTCGAGGCAACCAGCTCTTGTTTACTTTCCTTGGTAATCTCTGTCCCCTTGCCATTGTTCAGTTACTGCCATGAGATAGTTTCTGGACATATTCAACATAGGCATTGAGGAAGTAACTGAAAAGGGAGTCACTGGTACTGCGCTTAAGGCAAGCTCCATCAAAGTGGATGCCTCTGGCTCTTCGTGAAGAACTGTAAAGTGAATTTAGAATGTGCTTTCCAGTGTGAGACAACAAGCAGTAAATCAATATATAAGTATTGTGATCTCTCCAGAGGCTATTTGATAAATGTTTTGTGCTTACCTTCAATGAGCACATTTTGAGGATAAAGAGAAGAAATCTCATGACCATGTTTATTGCCATTTTACCAAAATGTAAGAATTTCATTCTAACTCTTGGAAAATTATCTTTCTGTTGTAGTATTACAAAATGGACTGTTTGTAATTATGCAAAAGTGGGGAACGTACTCAGCTGAGAAGTGAGTTAGAGCCAGACCAGGTTAGCTTTTGTCATATGCCTTCCTCTTGAAATGTTAGTTAAATTCATACTTGGAAAATGCTGTTGCCGTTGAATACTCTAATATTGTACCTTTGGCTCCCTCCTCTCCACACTAGAGTGTCTGTCACAGTGGAGAACAAAAGGCAGCAACAGACACCACCTGAGCATCTTGGACTATAAACTGATTAAAAGAACATTGGGAGTGATGATAAGAGCAGATTTTGGTGTGACAAAGTATTACTGAAGAGAAACCACAAAGGGAAGCCTTTAACATTGCTCTGTGTGGTATCATAAGATTCTGAAATATTACATTATGCTTTGACAGAAGTACATACTCCTTAATTAAGTTATTAAAAAAATAATCAGATCCCAAGGCAAATTACATTTGGCCAAGGCTTACTTGTGGAGTTGTTGGGAAATCCTTTTAGCTAACAGATGAAATGTCAGCAAGTGAAAGACTGGAAGCAGGTAAGGACTAAATTAGAAATGCATCCCAAATTGCAATGAATAAAAACATTACACGAACATCATGTAAGAATAACTTGTTCCATGTTTTCAACCTTAAATATGAAACAAAGGCTGTGCTCACACTGATAATGTGGATAGTCAGATTACATTCAAGACAAGGTATCATAGCAATTTAACATGAGTGTCATTCTTCCACCTGCCTTACACTTAATGCTACTACTTTTTTCATTTTCTCTCCTTTGTTGACAAAGTTGTATCAATCTGGTCTGTTCAGTCTCTCAAATGCAAGGGGAATTGGTAGAAAACAAACAAATGAAAATATTCTGAGCACAAGAAATAGCAAGTCATTCCCTAACCTACGGAATAATTATATTCCATTTATCTTAATTTGTGTTTAACTTTCAGAATAGATTTAATTTTTTTCCTTCCTCATTATCCAAGCAGACTGGTAAGGCATGTATCTTTTCTTTTTTTTTTCTTTTTTTTTTTTTTTCTTTTTTTTCCTTTTTTTTTCTGGTAGCATACTATCCGTATTAATTTCTCACTGTGTGCCTAAGTAGAAGATCAAGGCAGAGCTGCTTCTACTTCTGTAGCAATACGGTCACATTACAACAGCCTTTATATATTGATGTATTATGTATATTACAGTGTCATCACCAGTGATGTATCAGCATTTTTTGGGTCCACTTGCTGAGGTCTTCCACTCTAAGAGTCTGTGTGTACAACAAAAACTGTCCTGGTTGCTCAGTTTGGCTGTACAAATGGTAGTTACTAGTCTTATTCTGCTGCTTGCAGTATGTCTGCATTTCTGAGTACTTTACGTAGAGGAAAGAGACAAGGCATGTTTTGGTGCAGTCTGGTATGGTTCCTGGCACGTATATCCATACTGCGTCTTGAGCAACTATGATGTCCAACCTTCATGTTAATGTGTAGTGCATACGCAGAGAGATGATTACTGCAGGACACTCTACCTGCGTTGCAAGTGGAAGGCCCCACGCAGTGTCCCATTGTGTGACTTCCACAAAGAGAGAAGCAAACTCACACCAAACAGAGCCGCTTCAGTGCTCCGCCCCTAGAGCTTGTTGTGTTGCTGAAAACAGTGAGGTCTGAAATTATCAATCCACCACTTTTGGGCATCCTTAGCAACAGATTTTTGCTGCTAGGAGTAACACACTTCTCTAGATTCACTGCTTCAGAGCAACTTTGGTACCACGGCTGCTACAGAATCTGAGGCAATGTGAAGCTGTTTCTCAGTGTGAATGTTCTACATTTTCTCGTTTTGTGCTTCTTAAAGTAGTAATAGGGCAAATTTAGGTAGCCTTTCACAGATGTGCTGTCTGCGATGGTCACAGAGGAGTGGGCAGATTTTGTCTGGGTTGAAGAAAATGCTGATATTTGTTTGTTGCTGACTGTTCATTAGCTACAGCAGTTCAGAAAGATGCTGTCATCTGTCTGGTCATATACTTGAAGGAAAATGAGATCCCCCATAGTATTTTACTTTTCTTCTTCTTCTTTTTTCTTTCTTTTTTTTTTTTTTTTTTTTTTTGTTTGTTTGTCT
>VWZE01025240.1:8838-19128 GCA_013396675.1 Eubucco bourcierii | reverse complement strand
TTCTCGTTCAGCCAGGTCTGTACTACACTCTCCACAGTACCCTCTAGGGAATCATCTAACACAGGTTTATCTGTTTTCTATTTCTCTTTCCTGGGTAGCAGAACAGGAACAGTTTTAGCAGTAGCCAAGACTGGGGTAGCATCAGCCTTAGCCACAACCACAGCTGGACCAGCAGAGCCAGACGCTGCTTGGCAGCCTGTGTCCTTATCAGGAATGGGTGAACCCTGGGCAGACCTCACCATGTCTGTTGATCTCATTTCCATTCCAACAGCCACAGGCAGAAATGCCTTTGCCTCACTCATCATGGCTGTCTCACACGGCTTTTCCTCTTTAATGGATGCCTCCCCCTTCTACTCGACTTGCAGGGGTTCTGCAGCTACTCTTTGAAACTGCCACCTGCTGATGCCTTCGACCTTCATTACTTAGATACCTTATCTCACTAGTCTCATATGGGAATCTTCTATGCCTTCTACATGAGCAGGGCATTCCTAAAGTGACATTATATGATTTTTCCAAGCACAAAGCTACAACCAACCCTATTATTACAATTACAAGGACCAGAATGAAACATAAAAGGCATACAGTGGTATTACTTCTAAAAACCTGACCTTCCAGGTTTCCTCCTTCCTGACCTTCCAGGCCTTCCAACTTCCTCAGCTTGGATGAGACCTTGAGTAACCTGTACTAGTGGGAGGTGTCCCTGCCTATGGCAGGGGGGTGGAACTAGATGATCCTTGAGGTCCCTTCCAACCTTACCATTCTATGATTCTGTGATTCTATGATTCCAGCTCTTCCACAAACTCTCCTAGACTCAAGGGAAGAACCAACTCAATTAAATCATATGAGACACTATCAGTGGCATTTCTATAAGCATTGGGATTATAGCCCATAAAACCAAAACAGTAATTACCAAACTTTGCAATCATGGATTTGACTCTTTCCATACCATTTTCATCACATACCAGCCATTTTTCTGATAAATATTTGACACCATCCATTTGTAAAATATCAAAAATATTGCTGGATAAACCAAGTGCCAGACCACCCAGAAAAGCTTCATCTTAGCTTCCAGAACTGATTATTAATAAATCAATCAAGCTGACTGCTGAATAAGAACGTAATGGGTTGAGGGAATTCCCCTCCCCCCAATTTAAAATTTACCAGATCAGCTTGGAAGTAAGATAAAGTTATATTTACAGCAAAGCTAAATTTACAGGTATATATACACAATATATTTACATGTATTTACCGTTATATACAATTTAGAACTAATACAATAATCCAAATTCCCCCTCCCAGACAAAGAAAAGAAGCGCAGAAGGGGCCAATTCCACCCTCTCTCTCTCCCAGACAGAAAGCAACCAGCAAAGCTGACATGTTACGTGTTAACCAAGATTAGTGGAAGACATTAGAGAGTAAAACAAAGAGATCCAAAGGGAACAAGCAGTTAGAAGCAAATTGTTTGTACTTTGTTTTTTTTATCCCTTTTAGCAAACCAGTGAATTATATAGACTTTATCGTTATTTTTCTTTTACCACCGGTAATCTAGTTTCTCTTGTAATATTCCAATGAACCTCAAACCAACACATTCCACCCCTCTATGTCATTCATCATTTTGCATAATATTATCTGTTTAATCTAAAACAATATTTACAATGATGAATAGTACAGTCCATATTTTCAGTTTCTTCTTCATTCTGACTGTCTGAGATGTAGGTGATTCAAAAACTCAGAAAACAGGAAATTATTTGTCTCTTTACAGATGAGATAAAAAGAGGGACTCCCAGGTGACTCAGGTTTGTGCTCGTGTACTGTAGATTCCTCATGGATTCCTCCTTTGGAGACCACATTATACCTGAAGCAGAAGCTCCTAACAGCTTGTATTATGCACTCTGAATTTAAACTCTCTCAGCTAAAGTTAGATTTCTTTGTGAAACACACTGAATTTCACCATTCTCTTGCATTACTCAGTATGTACGACCGGGACCTTCAGCAGAAACCACCCCTCAGACAGGCTTCCCTTCACCTGAAGTAGAAAAAATCCAAACAATTTTTCCTAACATATTCTTTTCACATACAACAGGAACTTTATTGCTGTCTACTCTTTGTGCCAAATCTGATTGTGCAGATCCTGCTCAATTTATGGAATCTCTACTATTTACCAACCAGGTTGCATGTGCTGAGTGTTTATCCCAGTTTTTCAAAGTTTTACCCCCCCCCATGGCCTTTAGGGTGTTTTTTAGCTAACCATTCTAGCACTCAGTCTTTCCTGAAACTGGTGCATAGTAGGGAGTGTACTACATCCACTCAATGCCATCTTGAAAGAATGCCATGCTCTTTGGCCCAGATTTTTACAAGATTGTTTTTGAAATGAGTTCCATTGTCTGATTCGATTTCTCTGGAGTACCATGTCTCCACATGATTTGTCTTTCCAGACCAAGAATGGTGTTACGTGCAGTAGCAGGTAGAACTGGATAGGTTTCTAACCATCCAGTGCTTACCGTAGTTAGCACATATTGCGCTCAGAAGCAAAAAGGGACAAATTGTTTGTACTTTGGCTTTTTATCCCTTTTAACAAACCAATGAATGATATAGACTTTATAATTCTTTTTCTTTTACAACCAGTAATCTAGTTTCTCTTGTTATAATATTCTAATGATCCTCATACCAGCACATATGCACATGCTTAGTCCTGTTGAGATTACTGAAAATGTTTAGAGAACCATCTAAAATTGTACTTGAATCTGTGAAAAGGATCTGGTTTTATCTACACGCTGAAAAAAATTGAGTATGTATGCTGATGCTATGTTATTGCTTAAGCATGATTGCATGTATGTTGTTCTTCTGTTCGTATTTTGACAAAAACTTTACTGCCCTGTTTTTTTTCCTTCATGTACAAAATTTACATGTTCTTTAAAACAATATTGTAACATCTTACTTGCTTTCCTTACAGGTAAAGGAAAGAGATGGAAAAACTTGTACTTTATATTGGAGGGAAATGATGTCCAGCTTATTTATTTTGAAAGTGAAAAACGAGCCACAAAACCTAAAGGATTAATAGACCTTAGTGTGTGCTCAGTCTATGGAGTACATGACAGTTTATTTGGCAGGTAGGGCCACTGGCTTTGAATGCTTGTACATGCAACAGGATGGTTAAAGGTTAGTTTGAGGCACATATAAGATACGAACAATATGTTGCTAATGAACACGTGGACCTGGCACAATAAACTTACCTTTTGAATCCTGAGCCCTGGTAACTGTCCATGTGTGGTTTATTTAGTTTTTGCTGATTGTGAAATGAAAGTATTGATTTTATTGCATTTTATTCCACTGTTGGTATAGTTTACAAGAGCATATGTAGAAATCAAACTGATTAATATTAACTTGTTAAACGATGGCAATTTGCTAGCAACTGTTTATAAACAACTTCTAGTAAGTAATTTTAGAACTTAGTCTTAAATTTTTCCTCATGTATTGTGATGTGATAATGATCAGGCATTTTGCATTGTCATTTTTCAATATTGTGCTTTAATTGTTCCACATTTCATATTACATGCATTAGAAAGATTGCAAAGCAACTATATTGAGGGATTTAATCCTACTGAACCAAAAATTGATAAGATCAATTTGGTTAATGCCAAAATATTTGCATTCTTTTGTTGCTAGGTATTGGAATGCTTAATTAGTTAAATAACTATTGGTTTTAGGTGGTTGGCCCCACTAGAAGGGATGGGGGATGAGAGGGGTTATACCCTCCTGCAGTGGCACAGTGAAAGCCAGGAGGGTAAAACAGTTATTGAAAACCATGCTGACTTCATGCTCACTGCAAAGGAAAGGGACTGAAGGGGGTTATGGGACTTTGAGTATATTCTATAGTTTGTAAAGTTTCTTCTTTTGGTTTTTTTGGGGCTTTTTCTTGACTTCCAGGTGGGAATGAGGCCCTTTTGTGCTTTGGTATGCAAGTGTGGGCAGTTTGCATTTTGTCTGTTTTCCTGCTGCTACATATGCCGGTATTTTTGTTTTCTTTTGTGCTATCTCCCTGTAATAGTAAATCTTCCTTATCTCAACTTCTAAATCTCTGTCTCCTGAACAGACTGTCAGGGCTCAGCTTCTGTGTTAAAACCAGGGCAGTCATATTTGGCATCCCATAGTGGGGCTCGAGTTTCAAATTGAGATAACGAGAGAATTCAGTTTTGCTAGAGAGAATTTGTTCACCCTATATTTGCTTTAGTATGTTTCCCTTCATGTTAAGGTGTTCACTGTGTTTGCTTTTCTGGTTACACTACATAAGACCTTATGCATTTTATGCATTTGTACTCCCTATGGTGTCCTTTGTGGGGCTGGCATGTTATGGCTTGATTGTTCCACTAGTTATTAAGTTAAGCTGGTATTCATGTGTGGTGTCATCATTTATCAGTAATCTCATGCAATTGATGAATGGAACAGAGAACACTTCTTCACCTTTTGAGAGTTTCGAATATCCTTGGGACACCAACACCAGCCTGCTTCTGTTGTCATGTCTCCTAAATGTGCGTCCGATCTTGACCATAATAATATAAATCTTTCCCAAGAATATCACTTGGAGATCTGTCCCGGGGGTGGATATTTATGAGTGGCAGGGTGTGTGGGAGAGTATGGACAAGTGCCTAAGACACTGCTCACCTCCAATGTTTTGGAATTTCACCCTCAAACAAGTGCAGAATCCTGACAAACTGGTAAAATGTTTGAAAAAAGTACACTATCAGCCTAGAAATTCCCAAGAGACAGAAATCATTAAAATGTGTTGGGGTCTGGCCAATACCTATCAAGCCGTTCTCACTGATGTTCAGCACACTCAAGGGGAAGAGGATATCTCTGGGCCTACAGACAGACCAACAGGCATGGCAACTGCACTGGAGACCCAACCTGTGCCAGTATCAGTTGCCCCTGTACAGAAAAAGAAGTACACAAGGAAAATGACTCATCCTGTAAAGGATGACGATGAATCAGGACCATCATGGGAACAAGAGGAAGAACCAGAGGTAATCACTCAATCTTTATTTCTGGGCAAGCTGCAGGACATAGGAAAGGACTTTGCCACCTAGGTGAGCCCATTATCACCTGACTGCTCCAATGCTGGAATAATGGGACCAGTGGTTTGGAATTAGAAGGTAAGCCCTCAAGGTCTGAGATGACTTCTAATAGGTGTGAACAATAGGTACCCCTTCAAGGAAGATATGATGGATAATCTGGGAAGGTGGATCACCATGGAGAAAGGCATCCAATACTTGAGGGAATTAGCTGTGCTGTAAATGATCTATAGTGATATGAATGACAACCTGCTGCCTACAAACCCAGATGAAGTTGTATGTACACCAACCATGTGGAGAAAGTTTCAATGAAGTGCACCACTGTCATATGCCAGCACATTGGCAATAACCTCCCGGGCCATAAATGATGTCCCAGAAGAAATACTGGATGAAATGGTTAGCTTGCTCTGGAAAAATGAGGGAAGTCTCTCTTCTCATGTACTGACTTCTGTTTTAGCTATGAAGGAACTGTCTGGAAAGGTTGGGAAAATCCAAGACAACATGTACTAGTCCTCATCTGTGCAGTCTAATGTTTCAGTTATTAGGAGTAGGAATCTTCCTGTCCAAGAGAGAGGATCTGGGAAGCACACACCATGGCGTATCCTCCAGTTTTACTTGTGCAACCATGGGGAGGACATGTGAAAGTGGGGCAGAAAGTCCACTTCAGTCTTAGCTGCACAAGTCTGTGAATTGCAAGGAAACCCTTCCCAGAAGAACACTACCCCAATTTCCAGTGGAAAATCTGCAAAAAAGAACAGAGAAATTGATACTGCTTCTGATCCTCTTGAAGGGACTTCCAAAGCACTCTTACAATATGCAAGTGATTCTGGTCAAGATTAGAGAGACCCTGCCTCTAACCAGTTAGAGGAGAGGGACAATCAGGTCTACTGGACTGTGTGGATCAGATGGCCTAGTATGTCAGAACCATGAGAGTATGAAGCTTTAATAGATGCAAGCACACAGTGTACTTTGATGCCATCAAACTAGGAGGAGGTAGAACCTATCTAAATTTCTGGCAAAGTCAACCCCTAGGATTCTGGAGTCAAAGTTACAAAGGATCTGAGGCCAACTCCACTTTGACAGAAAAAGAGATACAGTGTATGAAGGAATTTGTGTTGACATGTAGGTGATTTGTACGTAAACATGACTTCCTGGCACCCTGACTGCCAGTGCTGGGCATTCAAAGGAATGGTCTCCTCTACCCATTGTGCAACTGATGCTATGTGGAGTAAGTGCATCACACTTATTGTGCAGTGTGCTCAAACAGGGAGCTCTAACCACCTGGGAATCTTAGAAATCATCACAAACTGGCCAGAAGGCAGAAATTTTGGGATGTGACTGAGGAAATGGAGGTGACACATGCTGAGGAGGTCCTACTATACAAGAAATTTCCAGATAATGAAAAGTAATATGCCCTGTTCACTGATGGGTCCTGTTGAATTGTGGGAAAACACCACAGGTGGAAGGCTGCTGTGTGGAGTCCTACATGATGGGTTGCAGAAGCTGCTGAAGGAGAAGGTGAATTGAGACAGTTTGCAGATATTGCTAAGCAAGAAAAGTAGCCGCGATTCTATCTCTATACAGACTCATGGATGGTGGTAAATGCTTTGTCAGGGTGGCTATAGCAATGGAAACAAAACAACTAGCAGTGCAGAGGTAAACCCATTTGGGCAGCTGAATTGTGGTAAGATATTGCTGCTCAGGCAGAAAACTTGGTGGTGAAAATATATTATGTGGACACCCATGTACCAAGGAATCACACCACTGAAGAACATCACAAAAAACAGCAGGTAGATCGAACTGCTAAGATTGAAATGGCTCAGGTGAATCTGGACTGGCAACATAAGGGTGAATTGTTTATAGTTTTGTGGACCCATGATACCTTGGTTCATCAAGGAAGGGATGCGACAGGCAGATGGACTTGAGATTGAGAAGTGGACTTAACCATGGACATGATTGTATAGGTTATCCATGAATGTGAAATGTGCTGCAATCAAACAGTCCAAGTGGATAAAGCCTCTGTGGTACAGGGATTGATGGCTGAAATAGAAATATAGGGAAACCTGGCAGATTAATTCCATCTCACTGCCACAAACTCACCAAGGCAAATGCTCTGTGCTTATAATGGTGGGAGAAACCACTGAATGGTTGGAAACATATTCAGTGCCCCATGCCACTGCCCAGAACACCACCCTGTGCCTTGAAAAACAAATTTTATGGTGACATGGTGCTCCAGAAAGAATTGAGTCAGATATTTGGACTCATTTCAGAAACAACCTTATAGACACTTGGGCCAAGGATCATGGCATTGAGTGGGTGTATCACATCCCCTATCATGCACTAGCTGCTGGGAAGACCAAACATTACAACAGCCTACTAAAACCCACCCTGAGAGCAATGATAGGAGGGACCTTTGAAAACTGGGATGCACATCTAGCACAAACCACCAGGTTAGTTAACACCAGAGGATCTACTAATCGAGTTGACTCAACCCAGTCCAAACTGTCGCATGCTAAAGAAGGAACTAGAGTTCCTGTGGTGCACATGAGGAATATGTTAGGGAAAAATGTCTGTCTGCTTCAGACCAGGGCAATCCCATTCACAGGATTGCTTTTGCTGAAGGACCTGGGTGCACCTGGTGGGTGATGCAGGAAGATTGAGGAGTTTTCTGTCTACCACAAGGTGTTCTCATTTTGGGTGAGAATAGATGGTGAATAATATATGTTGTATGATGTCAATTGCTGCTGAGCATGATGTAGATGGTAGAGAATAAGAAGTGACTATCTCCCTCACCCCCCCAGTGGTGCAGTGAAAGCCAAGAGGGCAGAATGCTATGTTTTTTTCTCAGATTCTGGGCAGAGGTGTGGCCTTTTTATGCTTCAGTTTGTGGGTGCCTGGTGGTTTGCATTTTGTCTNGGACAATAATTTAGATTTTTTTTCCAGTTTAAGAATCATTAAGAGTCAGATTAGGTCAACATTAGAGCAGTCAGTTAATATAAGCAAGCATTTTACAGTTGTTATTCCAGTATTTCCCTAAGAATGGATGTGGGGAGGGCAGACTGAATAATTGAAAGAAGTGAAACATCATTTACAAATGAAGTAAGATCCCCTTCATGTAACCCTGTGTTTGGGAGAGTTAAATTCCCTTGAATGCAATGTGGAAGGTTGTGAATCAAATGTGCACTTTAGCTTTTAATGTAACAGTACGAAATATTTTTGATACTTCTTGAGAAATGAGTGTAGATACGTAAAATATTATAATTACATTTAAAACTTTATAAGTTTAAATCACACTTATTTGGTGATAAGTATGTGTTCCAACACATTTTATTGGTTGTCAGAGCCGTGGAACACATTCAGAACCTGTGCCTTATTTAAAATGTTTGTGAGGAACATTCCTCATTAACAAGTCTTTTATGCTATCAGGTATATTTTTCCTCAATTTTAAGTCAGTGTACATGCATATTCCATAGAAACTGCTCCAAGTTTCTTAAATATTCCAAAACAAACAAGTTTAACTGAAATGCAGTTTTCTTGAAATTCATTCAAACCAAAATGGACTTTTGAAACATTAGGGTTTTTTCCTGTTTCCAAGTGTGATGATGCTACATTTTTGTTTTGTTTGTTTTTAAGGCCAAACTGTTTTCAGATAGTAGTTCAGCACTTCAGTGAAGAGCATTACATCTTTTACTTTGCAGGAGAAACTCCAGAACAAGCACAGGTGAGATTTTTTGTTGGTAAATATAATTTTTAAAGTAATTTTTCATTTTCTAGTGTTTAATGATATTATAATTTTCTAATAGAGAGCAAGCGTACAACAGATTATGTCTGCATTAGCAAATATTACCATGCAATAGTAGTAGATCTCTAAAGGAAATAGTTGGTGTTGAGAATCCATTATCTACATTACCTATGCTTTATGGATTTTACTTCAGACAAGTTCTGGTCTGATCCCATGGACTAAACTTCCATTAGTTATTTCTGGAGAATATATTTTTGAGTAGTTAATTCCAAATAAAATTGTTTGGTCTCCAACACTCTTCCATATAATGAACAGAGCATGGTAAGTAAGAGTTTTGCTTCAAGATCATATTCCTGATATGAAGCAAAATGTTAATGCAGGTATACCTACCAAATTCTGTTGAACCTTTTACAATTATTTGTCTTGTCCATAAATTTGTTATTGTCTATAGTCTTAGACCTAAATCTTGCATGAAAAATAAAGTTTTTTTAATTTGTTGTTTTACATTGGTATAATTTAGTTGTTTAACTTTCTAACATTTAATGTTTACTGATTAAGAATTGTAGGAATGGAACCTAATTCTCAAAAACTCACTTGCCAACAGGAGAGCATATGGAAGATATAACAATGTTCTTATTCGTGAAGTTGGTTTGGTAGTCCATAGCTCTGAAATACACCTGTTGTGTCAGAAGTTAAGCTATGCATTTGATTTTATTATAGAACATTCACAACATTTACAAAGAACACTGGTATTTCTTTCATAAAATGATTTTACTTCAGGCAAACCAGATGTTTTACTGATACTTCTGTTCTCAGAAGTTACCCCTGTCTGTACTTTGCAACATGTCACAGAATAGTTTTCTTGGAATAATAAGGAAAACTTGATGTATTTCATATGCTATGGTTAAATATCAAAGCAACTGTCCAATGAATTGCATGTTGACTGAGGTCTGTACAAACCATAAAGTGAATGTAGTGTAGAATGTTGCCTCACATCACAGAATGGTAGGGTTTGGAAGAGACCTCTGGAGATCATCTAGTCCAACCACCCTGCTAAAGGACAGGGGACATCGGATAAATACAAAGATACTGTTCGTGCAGCCAGAGCTGTGGTAAGGAAAGCTAAGGCACAGCTCGAATTGAATCTGGTCAGGGACATTAAAGGGAACAAGAAGAACTTCTTCAGGTATATTAGTGAGAAGAGGAGAACTAGGGACAATGTGGGACCCTTACAGAAGGAAAATGGAGAGCTGCTGACAAAGGACGTGGACAAGGCTGAGGTGCTCAATGACTTCTTTGCCTCAGTCTTCAACAGCAAGGGCTCCAACCACAATGTCCGAGTTGCAGAGGGTAAAAGTGAGGTCTGGGAGCAGGCAGATCTGCCTACTATAGTAGAAGATCACGTTTATGAGCTCCTAAGAAACCTGAATGCGCACAAGTCCATGGGGCCTGATGAGATCCACCCACGGGTCCTGAGGG